>OU426944.1:3047431-3319414 GCA_911387795.2 Apamea monoglypha | reverse complement strand
TTTTAAGTATGGGTTTTACCTCCATTTAATGAATTCTAACTGATTCAGGGTAAGACCGCGACCCCCTCTCATTTCTGGATTCTAAGGATATATTTTGAGGGCCTACAAAGATTTCCAAACGATTTTCAAAATCGAATAAGTACAAGACTTGCATCAATCAATCAACTCAGCCTATCGCAGTCTACTGCTGGACATAGGCCTCTCCCAGGCTGCGCCACAACACCCTGTCCTCCGCCTTCCGCATCCAGTCTGTCCCAGCCACCTTCTTTAGGTCGTCCGTCCGTCCGTCCGTCGTCACACTACGCTTACCGACACGCGGTCTTCATACCAAACTATTCTGTAACAATCTCACCGTGAAAACTCAAAGTGAAGTGAGTTTGAAATGAGCTGTAAATAGTGTCAAATCCTAGCAACAGATGGAATCACAGCTGACTTCAAGATCGTTTCAACTAAGGCGATTTACAAAATATACCGGCTAGACTCGTCTGCTCCGCCGGTCATCTGTCTTTAGACAAGCATGGCCAGCCCACTGCCACTTCAGTTTGCTTACTCTGCAAGCTATGTCTGTAACTCCGGTTCTTTCCCGGATAATTGAATTCAGGGGTTTCTGGCTAAGTAATAACGGAGACTATCTTTACATACCAAGAGCACTCCGTGCCTCGGAAAGCACGTTAAACTGTTGGTCCCGGCTGTCATTCGTGGATCTTTGACAGTCGTTACGGGTCGTCAGAAGCCCGAAAGCCTGACAACCAGTTTTACCAAGGGGTATCGTATTACCCAGTAATTGGGTTGTGGAGGTCAGATAGGCAGTCGCTCCATGTAAAATACTGGTATTCAGCTGCATCCGGTTTCAAAATCAAAAGTCATTTATTCAAATTAGGCTGACAATCAGCACTTTTCGAACGTCAAATTTACAAAAGACAGTCCCCCGAAAACGCCCTTCACCACTTCCTAGTGCTTTCGCTGGGAAGACGAAGTGGCGCAACGAACTCCCCAGCAGCACAGCTGTCTGTTCAGTTGGAAAATACTTGTTTGTATATACTGGTTTGACTGGAAGCGGACCCCAACATAGTTGGGAAAAGGCTAGGCAGATGACGAATTGAATTCCTGACAATTTTCCAAGTTGATATCAGAGTAGTTACTTCGTTGGTCGTTGGACAGTCCCTGGGGCCTTTTGTACGCCATGGTGCATAATGAAAGGGCTAGAATGGCCTTTGAAATAGACATTACTAAGAACCCTGTAACGTTGCACGCTAGGTCTAAGAATGACGGGCTTAGCTCATGTGAAATATTAACGAGGGTTCGATCGGCGGAGATTGAAACGACCTGCTTTATTTGTACTTAAAAGAAACATTTATTTAATTAAAAGGGTTTAAAACCAATTACAGAAATTAAAGACAGTTTGTATACTCGTATACACATAAAAGGTAAATCATCAAGTAAAGAGTTAACAACACTTTTATATACGCAAATCCCTCCCACAGTACTTCTGACATGCCGACAAAATCTTCGTCCATTCGTTCGCAAAGAGATCGTTTGTTGGATTCGAGTTCAAGAGATCATTAAGTGCGGTCCGAGTACGTGGTACTGGGGACACAGCAAACCGCCTGTGCTTTTTGCCGCGGCAGTACTTGTCTGGCACAAAGAAGCTAGCCAGCACAGCATGTAGATCAGGCGCGTCAATAGTGCCACGGAGCGTCTTACAGGCTATGGTGAGCTGGTCTTTTGCTCGCCACACACGCAACATATTTGGTTTTACATAGTAATCTATAATTTATACTATCTATACTAACAAGGGCTGATTTTTCAAACACCAGAGGGGAAATTCTCGTAATTTTAAGAACGATCACAGTCTGATCTCAGTCTCAATCTGTCAAAAAATACTTCCAATTTCCCTACATTTTGACATTTGTTTGTCACCGAGATGAGACTGCGACCAGATTTTGAACGTTTTAAATTACGAGAATTGGCCTTCAGATGGTCCGAGATCCGAGAAATAATTTTGAACTTTTGACAGTTTTCCATACAAAATCCAGTCGTCCATTTTATTCCACGAATATATGCCTTAAATGCTAATAATAAGCTAAAGAGTTAGTTTTTTTTTTGTTTGACCCCGCTATACGGGCCAAAATAGCCACCACGTGGAGCCCTGACACAGCTAGAAGGCGTCGCGGCAGACCCCGCAGAAGATGGTGGGACGAGCTGGACAAAACAAACGACCAGGGGGCCTACTACGAAGTGCAAAGTGCGAATGATCGAATCGGACCGACACATGGCCGAACCGAAAATTATTGAAAAATGCGAAAAAAGTTCAGATCGGCTCAGTTAGGTTGGGACCATAGTCAATATTCGAAAGAGTGTAGGAGTGTAGGATCGGGACCGACCGAACCAAATAGTAACTTCGTAGCAGGAAACGGCCGAACATTCGGCCGATACCACTTCGGAGTAGACCCTCTGTTGTCCCTCAAGCCCTGGATCGAAAGAACTGGAAGTCATGCCTTTGCGCAACAGTGGGTTGATTCAGGCTAACAGTAACAGTAATCTCTGGAAATACATTACTGGATTTAAAAAGCATTTTGCATTTGATAGCCCAGTTCTTGAGGAAGGCTATAGGCTATGTAACATCACGCTAGGTCCCTTAGGAAACGAGCAAAAAGAAAAAAAGAAACAGAAAGAACACGAAGCGATGCGCGGGCATGCGATGCGATGCGACGGGGTGGGACGGGGGAACAAGAAAGGGATTTGAAGGTAGGAAAGGCATTCTCTGGAAAAACATTACTGGATTTAAAAAGCATTTTTTATTTGATAGCCCAATTCTTGAGGAAGGCTATAGGCTATTTAACATCACGCTAGGTCCCTTAGGAAACGAGCAAAAAGAAAAAAAAAACAGAAAGAACACGAAGCGATGCGCAAGCATGCGATGCGATGCGACGGGGTGGGACGGGGGAACAAGGGATTTGAAGGTAGGAAAGGCATACCTACATGTCCATCATTCTGTTTTTTTTTTTTTTTTTTCAAAATGGCTGTCTCGCATGTGACCTACATAAATCGATGACATCAATGCAAACAGAAAAGTCATCATCATCATCTGCCTAGCCTTTTCCCAACTATGTCGGGGTCGGCTTGATACCTGCCGATCGATTCTGTAAAAATCTCACCGTGAAAAGTTAGGTGAAGTGAGCTTAGAGTGAGCTGTCAATGGTGTCAATCCCTAGCATTAGTTGGAATGACAGCTCACTCCACGCTCACTTCACCTACGTTTCGACGGTGAAATGGTTACAGAATTGCACTGCAGTATTTTACACGGAGCGACTGCCTATCTGACCTCCACAATCCAGTTACTGAGTAATACGATACCCCTAGGTAAGACTGGTTGTCAGATTTTTGGGGTACTGACGACCCGTAACGACTGTCAAAGATCCACGAATGACAGTCGGGACCAACGGCTTAACGTGCTTTCCGAGGCACGGAGGGGTCTTGATATGCAAACAGAAAATTAACCAACACAATTGACTGTTTCTTTTTTCTTTCTTCATTTTGTATTATTTTGTTCCTTGTCATGTTTTCTAAAACTACCCACTAGTTATGTAAGCGTTATTTCTGCATAATTATTGCAATTTTATTGATGTTATAATTTCGTTTTTGTTTTTGCGTGCTTTGTCTATCGCATCATATTGTACAGACGCCAGCAGGTCAAGCTACCCGAAACTGTCAAATTTTCCCAATCAACCTTGAACTTTAAAGCTTTAGAGAGAAAGTTGAAAACCTATTAAAGAAATTTGACAGATTGTGTTGGCGTCCGTACACTATGCTTGTATTTAAAGAATAAACAGTGTAACAATTGTAGATAGGCCAATAAACAAACAATAGGACCAAATCCCATAAAGCGTCACGTTTTTTTTTTTTTTTCTTAAGCCAGTATAGCACTGCGCCAACCGTACAACCGTGAGTTCATCACGTGACATCCATATTTTTTTGAACTTGCGTACATCTTGTTGCATAGATGTTTGACATAATTGCTCTGGAAGTTCAAAGTCATCATCATTATCATGAACAGCCTATAATGTTCCCACTGCTGGGACACAGGCCCTCTCTCTTCGAGAGGGAGTGGGTTGTAATCTACCACGCCAAGTTCATAGTAATCAAACAAAAAAAATACAAAATGGCGCGACAATAGGTATGCCAGGCTCCATATTCAGGGTTACATGCGGACGCTATACTATAAAAAAATGACAGAAAAGCGTAGAACATTTTCGAATTCTGCCAAAACACAATAGTATTGAGGTCACGAAATGACATCACTGACCTTGAATGAAGCCCAATGAGGCATCACGAGGGAGTGGTAGCCTTTGTGGCGCTTAGAAAACAAGTCCATGGCTAATCAAGGTCTTTGATTGTTGCTAAATACTTGAAAATCTTTACAAATTGTACACTTTTTTGTCCCTCTTGAGGTTGGTGCAATCAGTGTTTGTAGTTTACTGGCTGGTCGGAAAAGTCGAGGGCGGCCCAAGCTCAGCTGGTAGGATGGCGTAGATCAAGATTTAAGAACTGCTGGAGTGAGAAATTGCAGAGAAAATGCCGGAAATTGGTCAAGTTGGAAAAATATACTGCAATCAATTGATTGATTGACTTAGCCTATCGCAGTCCACTGCTGGACATAGGCCTCTCCCAGACTGAGCCGCATCCAGTCTACCCCAGCCACCTTCTTTAGGTCGTCCGTCCAACTAGCTGGGGGGCGTCCCAAACTATGCTTGCCGATACGCGGTCTCCACTCCAGGATTCGTCTGCTCCACCGGCCATCGGTCCTTCGATAAACATGGCCAGCCCACTGCCACTTCAGTTTGCTTACTCTGCAAGCTATGTCGCTAAGTCCGGTTCTTTTCCGGATAATTTCACTCCTGATTTTATCCTTCGAAGAGAAATATACTTTTCTTGACTGATTTACATCAGACACCTCACACATCAGGTCCAGTTGAAAAAAAGCGTCAGGCACTGTCTGGAGTTTTTGCTGAACTAGGCCTTTTTGGCGCAGCCATGAGGCACACTTTCCTGCTAATTCCTTACATCGGAGTTTACACTTTTCATCTGATATTTGATTTGTTTTTATCTGATATACTATGTATTTGGTGTACTGTGTCTTTTAGTCTGTGCTAAATAAATGCTGTCCGCAGCTGGAAAGCCTTAGATGGTGATGAATCAGTGTTTGATGTTCCCCTGGTATGAACATCTAGATTGCTTGCCTAGGCAAACCAGTGTATGGGTAGACACGGAGATAGTCGATGGAGTAGTTTTGACCAATTGGTGACGAGCTATGCTTGGAGTCTTTCTGAGGGATAGAACCCGGAAAGAGGTGATCTGACAGAGAACCAAAGTTGTTGATATATAGCTCACAGAATAAGCAAGCTGTTGTGGCAATGGGCCGGTCATATTAGCCGTAGAACCGATGACCGTTGAGGTCAACGTGTTCTTGAATGGAGACCGCGCTGGTAGCAGCTGGATGAGAGTTGCCGAGAATTGAACTAAATGCAATTGGAGAGCAGCTATGCCCAGCAGTGGACTGCTGTAGGCTGAATCCAGGGAATCCAGGGCCAGTAAAAATCGCGTCCGAGTCGCTGGAAACATTGGGATGAAGGCCGCACGGAGCCGGGAAGTATGGCAGAAGACACACTTTCAATCACAAACTGAGGGCTTTGAAGACATTCCTAATCCATTGCGTCGTAGCTATGAAAAATTCGTCTGCTCAAGAACGTGAATAACGCAATGAACGTGTCTGAACTGTCAAAATGAAAGGCATTGCGATCGATTGTCATTTTATGTGTGTTACGTAATTATTTCGAAGGCTTTAAAGCCATTTGTAACAAAATTGACGTACAGACGCCAGCACAACAAGCTACCCGAAACTGTCAAATTTTCCTAATCAATCTTGAACCCAATACTTTAGCGATAAAGTTGAAAATCTATTAAAGAAATTTGACAGATTGTAGTAGCTTGATGTGCTGGCGTCTGTACATAACAAATCGAATTTCACGTTCCTGAGAGATTCGACTTTGTAAATAAAGATTTATCGATTTCTATAGGCTTTGTGGTTCAAGGCAATGTTTTTACAACATTTTCTGACCAAATAGATACAAAAACAATGAAATAAGTGAGTAAGCAATCGTACATAAGAACTGTATTAGAATACCAGCGCTGCGACATTTATTTTTTAAATATCGCAGCATCACGTCGCGTAACAAACAAACATACGAAAATCAAATCTTTTCTCTTTTTTAACCGACTTCAAAAAAGGAGGAGGTTCTCAATTCGACGGTATGTTTTTTTTTTGTGTTTGTTACGCCATTACTCCGCCAATTGTGGTCCGATTTTCAAAAATATTTTTTTGTTCGAAAGGAGATACTTCTGAAGTGGTCCCATAGCCACCAAGACAGGATCTGATGATTGGATCCTGGAGAAATCGAGGGCAACCCTCAAATTTTATGGGCCCACACATCGTTTTTTTAAACCAAAATTACTGGTGAAAATTACAACTACAAAGTGAAAAATAACTTTAATTTCGGAAGTCGGTGGAAAAGAACGAAAATGCAAACCTAACGACACCGACTTTCGAAATTAAAGTTATTTTTCACTTTGTAGTCGGTCTTTGTGTTTGTAGTCGGTTTTTTTTTTTTGCAAAAAGTTTTTATTTATTTATTTTATTTTTAGCCGTTAATGTCCCACTGCTGGGCAAAGGCCACCCTACTCTCTTTCCATTACTGCCAAGGACCAATCTTTATCTAAGGAGTCCAGTTCATCCCGCCATCTCTGTCTGGGCCTGCCGAGATGCGAAACCCACTGGGTCGTAAGTTTGGCCCATTGATCGTCTGACATGCGGCAGATGTGTCCAGCCCAATTCCATTTAAGCGTGGCACCTTTCCGAGTGACATCAGTTATTTTAGTGATGGAACGGATTCCTGTATTCTTAACCCGGTCCACAAGTTTAATACCCAGAATACTCCGTTCCATAGCTCTTTGGCAAACCTCGAGGGTGGAACTCTGCTGAATTGTCAATATTAGTTTAGGTTTGACGGAACGGTTGGCGCAGTGGGTAAGCGATTGACTGCTGCGCCGCGTGTCGCGGGTTCGATTCTCGTACGGATATGTGAGGACACGATACAGGAGAAATTCCTAGTGAGGGGCAACGTTTAAAAAAATACGATTAAAAGCCGAAACCACAACTTAAGTAATAAAGTCCTTCATAAGTGCACCACTACCCAAAGTTTTAACGTCTTTTCCGAACTAGGCATATTGCCAGGACTTGAAAAACTTCCAACCTCATGATAAGAAACCATTGTACGATATTTTATACTAACATAACATCACGCCTGTATGCCCCGAAGGGTTAGGCAGAGTGGTCGAGTAGGCAATAGGAGGCGTGTCTATTACCATCAACCAGAAGGTCAAGTCTCGTAATTTAAAACGTTCAAAATCTAGTCGCAGTCTCATCTCGGCGACAAACAATTGTCAAAAACTTGTCAAAATGTAGGGAAATTAGTGGTATTTTTGACAGATTGAGACTGAGATCAGACTGTGAACGTTCTTAAGATTACGAGAATTGCCCCTCGTATACAAATCCAGACTCCGTAACACTTTGCCCTACCCGAGAATCGAACCTAATCATCAATACAACCGTCTAAGTTCATACGAGTATAATCCCATCCTAATCATAGATATAGTCATTCAATAAGATTATATGAACTTAAAGGGTTGTGTTGATGATTTTAATGATTATAATTCTGTAAATACATACTTGTTACGGTCGCGAATCATATTTTGTTCAACATACAACTCGACACTGACCTGCAATTGGAAAAAAATACGTAAAAAATAATTAATTTCGAGAGATACCCTAGCGCTTCCCCCTTATTACAAAACTGACAACTTAGCCACAAGCCCCTCCATCAAAATTCGATGACATACAAAAATGGCCGAAAGCCGAAACCAACAGTCATTCCATTCCTTCACTACGTAAAAGCGAAGTCAGTGTTACAAACCGTCCAGTTTTGTTTTATTTATTTAGTTAGAAGCACTTTCTCCAATCTATTTCATTCGTAGTCTTTTAAAGTCTGCGCACGTTTAGAATGTAATCGGTGGTTTAACCGGTCAAAAAAAACTAGATTTTTTAAGCTACGAAAGTGGAGCTGTAGACCGTGCCTCTAGTCTAGGAGAAACAATTAAGACTGTATGTATGATGTCGTTAGGGTTCCGTACCCACGGGACCATATTGCTAAGGCTCCGCTGTCCGACCGTCTATCACAGGACTACAACTTTCGAACCGTAATAGGTAGACACTTGAAATTAACACAGAGTGTGAGTATGTTTTATATAAAAATAAAATAAAGTTAAAAATTGAAGGAGGCTCATCAACGTGTTTTATTTAAAGTTAAAAAAAAAATTGTATTAAATATTGTATGGTGGTCGGAACCTTTCATGTGCGAGTCCGATTCGCCCTTGGCCGCTTTTAATGCATTTTTTTCTTGACTTCCTGACTAGTCGTACGCAGCGCATCTCCTCCATTTATTATGCGCACAGCCAACGTGTGGATTCGCTTCCAGTCTAACCGGATGCAGTTGAATACCAGAACTTTTCATGGAGCGACGCCAAAACCCAGTTACTGGGTAACACCATACCCTTTGGTATGCATTAGTAAAAATAACATTCATAATTAAAAATATAGGAACCGGATTCACACCAAGAACTACGATAATTCAAAAATCTGCATACATTACACATAAAAATTGCATAATAATATTGTCAACTACGAACAAAAGAATTGAAGTCGGCGCTCAACCTTGGTCGACCAACTAATAACTGTAAGTAAAAAATACATACGAACTCAAAACCGTCACGTTTAAAGACATGCGCGGCTAAAAATAGCCGGTAAAACATGTTCCGTTAAACTAATTCGAAACGAAACATAAAAATAACTTCGTATATGTAATCCAACTTAATATGGTAACGGCCGGATGCGTTCTTTTTTCGCCGAATTTAATTAATTGGGTTATGCTAAGTACTTAAAGTATTATTTTTAGTGACCGACCGAAGGCTTGGTTTCGGCCAACAAATTAGGTTTCGGCTAAAAAGTGGGCGAAATTTCGGGTTTCATTCTTTTTTTTTGTGTTTTTGTTCTTTATATGCGTCATGTTTACCGCAAATAAACGTATTTTTAACCGACTTAAAAAAAGGAGGAGGTACTCAATTGGATTGTATTTTTTTTTTATGTTTGTTACCTCAGAACTCCGTTATTTATAAGCCAATTTGCAAAATTCTTTTTTTTATGTGAAAGGATATACTTTCAGATTGGTCCCATAGAAATTTTATCAAAATCGGTTCAGTAATTCGGTTTAAACCAAAATTACGGATAGAAATTCAAGTAAGTAAATAAAATTGCGGCGTTTGCTTTTCACAGCTATTTAAAGTGTAAAATAAAAACTTTTTTACAAAAAAAAAAAACCGACTTCCATAAAAACACTACAAAGTGAAAAATAACTTCAATTTCGGAAGTCGGTGTCTTTGGTTTTTGTATTTCGATTTTCACCACCGATTTCCAAAATTAAAGGTATTTTTCACTTTGTAGTGTTTTTATGGAGTCGGTTGCTTTTTTTTTTGTTTGTAAAAAAGTTTTTATCTTTCTTTCTAAACTAGAAGAGGAGCCGAAGGTTCCGTTTCGGTTTCGGCTGAAAATCGTGCTTCGGTCGGTCACGAATTATTTTTATACTTTAGTTGTTGTCGCAACGTGCCTCGGAAAGCACGTTAAGCCGTTGGTCCCGGCTGTCATTCGTAGATCTTTCAGTCGTTACGGGTCGTCAGAAGCCCAAAAGTCTGACAACCAGTCTTACCAAGGTGTATCGTATTATCCAGCAATGTGGAGGTCAGATAGGCAGTCGCTCCATGTAAAATACTGGTATTCAGGCACCCGGTTCGACTGGCATACCCCGACATAGTTGGGAAAGGGGTAGGCAGATGATGATGGTTGTGTGTACTGTTAAGAAATGGACGTTTCTTGTAATGAGAATTTCAGATGGAGTATCGAACTTATAATCAAAAGTAATTTATTCAAATAAGGTTAATAAAAAGCACTTTTTGAACGTTAAAATTACAAAAGACAGTCCCCCAAGTCCCAGTCAGCTGGGAAGAAGTGGCGCAACAAACTCCCGAGCAGCACAGCAGTCTGTTAACTAATCCAAATGATCACCAAACCGATCAACAGACTTTCCCACTGTGTGAATACAGCGGTATAGTTGCGTAACAGACTTGTAGCGGTATCTACAACGCCACACGCGAACTCTACTGCTGATGTCACGCAAAATCCTGCATCTCGCAAGCAAAGTTTACCGCGCAACTAGCATATTTATATACAACGTCCCGACATCAATCCTCGGGCAGTAGCCCACCAGACACAACACCCGTCTGGTCGGAGGATACTCCCTTTTCTATGGAGGATGAGTGAACTGTACACCCTGTTCCTCATACCACTATAGTATCATTCTGAATTCATAATCAGCATTTAATGTTCCCACTGCAAGGACACAGGCCTCCGCTCTTCGAGAGAGAGGGATGTAATCCACCACGCGGGCCCAGTGCGGGTTGGTAGATGTCACATGTCCTCGAATTTTTGAAGTCAGGACATGCCGGTTTCCTCACGATGTTTTCCTTCACCGTTTCCAGAGCAATGGTGATGAAATAATTTACACAAAGTAAAGCGCCTAGCTGCTGCACTGCTCTTAAAATTCTCAAAATCTTCTCAAAAGTCTGAATTCTGAAGTTAAATTACGCAATTCTAAGAAAGTGCAGGCATCGTTGCAACACAAAATGCGGTTCGATATCTCTCTGCGGGTGACTACAAAATGGCGGCAATAGAAATTAGTGCATCTTATTTAACCAAGTTATTTAAATTATTCACTTTTTTCTTATTATAACTTCATTCGATTTGGCTAAAACTGTAATCGATTTGCTAAGTACGGTGAAAGTTGTTACAAAAAGGTGGTTCGTTCTGTTCTGAACTCTTGACTTAAGAAAGTGATACTTCCCGACTTTTAGCCAAACATCTGTCTATATGTCACATTACAATGTTATATTAATGAGTATTTGTTATTATAGCTAAAACTATTTGCATGCAACTTAACATCTGTATCTTGTACAGACGCCAGCAGGTCAAGCTACCCGAAACTGTCAAATTTTCCCAATCAACCTTGAACCTTAATGCTTTAGCGATAAAGTTGAAAATCTATTAAAGAAATTTGACAGATTGTAGTAGCTTGCTGTGCTGGCGTCTGTACCTACTTTCTGTGCAAACTCAAACTCAAAGTATTTATTTCAATTAAACCAATTACAGGCACTTTTGAATTGTCAAGGGGTCGGTCAGTCAGAAAGATGAAGCTAGTTGCCCATTCCAAAGCGCAGTAGGTACCTATGGAGAAGAACGGGCAAGAAACTCCATGGAAATAAAGAACCATTCTCTTCTTCGTTCAAACCTACAAAAACACACACACACATTATTGCATTTGCAATTAATTTTTTATATAGTTATGTTATAAGATATTCAGCTTAAACATCACATCACACTAAAATATTAGTGAGTGTAGTGTGTTAACTTTCGCCTTGTGTGTGTGTGTGTGTGTGTGTGAGGGTGTGTTTGTATGTTTGTTACTTCTCCACGCTCAAACGGCTGGACCAATTTTGATGAAATTTGGTACACATATAGTTTATAACCAGGATTAACACATAGGATACTTTTTATCCCGATAATCCCACGGGATCAAAATTTATGCGGGTGAAACCGCGGGGCGCTGCTAGTTCATAAAATTTTGAATGTATGTGCCAATTGCCTAATACATATTTTTGGAGCTGTCGACTTGCTTACAAGTAAATTAACTTCGTGGGAGCCGCCTATAGAAAAGGAAACATATTTAAAGGTGACGATCCGTCCCCGTTCCCCGCCCGTTTCGGGCGAGTAAATTAGTGCGAATCGACTAGAGATTAGGTTTTATTTACGGTAAACACGACGCAAAAAAGAACATAAAACACAAAAAAAAATACAATAAGAAATGGTTGGGGGAAACATGCGTCACATCCACGCAAAACGGCTATCGCTCAGCATTATGCTGCGACCAGCGCTGGGGCTCTGTCTTGCATAGGCAAGACAGAGCCCCAGCGCTGGTATCAGCGACAGCCGGCGCCGACGTAATGACGTCGTCCGGTGCAGCAAGCAATTATTCATCACAATTACTAAAACAATAATTTTTATTGTTAAAGCAAACAGTTACTAGGACGCTGTACTGGTACAGCCTACAGACGCCAGCAGGTCAAGCTACCCGAAACTGTCAAATTTTCCCAATCAACCTTGAACCTCAATGCTTTAGCGATAAAGTTGAAAATCTATTAAATAAATTTGACAGATTGTAGTAACTTGATGTGCTGGCGTCCGTACATAAATAAGCCCTATCCATCCTCATCATCCCTCACCCGAACAATCCGTGTGGTGAACAAAGTCCATGAGAGACTGGATATTTTTTCGTGCTCTTTGAATGAATTCGCAAGAGTTTTATTAAATATAGTTAGTTATGTAAGGTAAAAAATCATATTATTTGTTGTTAGGTATGTAGAGGTTAAATAAGTTAATTTTAAGTGGATAACTACTCTGTCGCATTAGGTTAGGCCTGTTATGATAGTTGTAAGGTTGATATACAAATAAATAAAATAAATAAATCCTTTTTTGTCTTCCCCTAGTCTTGTCGCCATCTTTAAAACTAAATCTCAAAGCACTTACTTCAATTAAACCAATTACAGGCAGTTTTGAATTGAGTCGTCAAGTAGTCGATCAGTGTCGCTAGTTGCTCATTTTTTTTTTTTTTCCAGGGTGGGAAATCGTCATATGACTTCTCCCGCTCTGGGCGGAGCAGGAGGGCGTGTCAGACTTTTACTGATTAAAACCCACCCGTCTTCCTTCAGTTGCCTATGCCAGGGACCACGGTATCTCTTTCGAACAACCCGCGGCCCTGGCAGGCATCGGCCCTAGCGGACCCCGTCAGTTTGTGCTGACATCTCTTTGAGGCGCGGGTAATGGTTATTTTGGCCCCAGCTCATCAAATATTTAATCAAATCCACAATTTTCCACTACACTGACGGAGATGCATACAGTTAGCTTTTTATATTTTCTCGTGATTATTAATATTCATGAACGTATACAATAATTTATTCAAAGGAAATAAACACATAAACACGTTTAAAATATGACTCAGTTGGGCTAAAGGTACAGACGCTAGCACATCAAGCTACCCGAAACTGTCTTTCCCAATCAACTTTGAACCTAATAATAAGTAATTTATTTCAGACTTTGTCCATAAATTTCGATCGGCGCACGCGGCCATGATGCCGCTGGGGCTGTTGCGTACCCGCGCCAGCATCGAGACACAGCGCTTCCGTATGATCGCGTGAAAGCCGTCCACGTGCGCCTCCGCGAACATGCCACTTGCGCTACAGTACCGCGGCAGCCCCATCAACACCCTGAACGCGTTATTATACTGTACACGCAGGGTATCGTATGTCCTCTGCGTGTATTTGGCCCACAATAATGCTTTAGCGGTAAAGTTGAAAATCTATTAAAGAAATTTGACCGGTTGTAGTAGCTTGGGGTGCTGGCGTCTGTACTTCCCGAGTTCCAAACACAGCCTACACAGCCTTGGCTTCTCCCAACTATGTTTGACCGGGCTTCTAGTCTAACCGGATGCAGCTGAATACCAGTATTTTACATGGAGCGAATGCCTATCTGACCTCCACGACCCAGTAACTAAGTAACACGATGCCCCTTGGTAAGACTGGTTGTCAGAATTTTCGGCTTCTGACCACCTGTAACAACTTATCAAGTTCTCAATTGATGTCCGGTTCGGTACGGAAACGTATTGAATAGCTATGCTGAAGCCTAATTCCAGTAATTAAAAACGTTCAAAATCTAGTCGCAATCTCGTCTCCATGCCTATCAATGTCAAAAACTTGTCAAAAATGGTTGGGAAGTTAGAGGTATTTTTGACAGATTGAGACCGAGATCTGGGGGGCTACTCCGAAGTGTTATCGGCCGAATGTTCGGCCGTTTCCTGCTACGAAGTTACTATTTGGTTCGGTCGGTCCCCATCCTACACTCTTTCGAATATCGACTATGGTCCCGACCCAACTGAGCCAATCCGATATTTTTTCGCATTTTTCAATAATATTCGGTACGGCCATGTGTCGGTCCGATCCGATCATTCGCACTTTGCACTTCGTGGTAGACCCCAGACTGTGAACGTTCTTAAAATTACGAGGATTGCCCCTCTGATCTAACCAGCTTAAGTAATTGTAATTTTTTAAGGTTACTTTCAATTCATTAAACTGCCGAACCAGTATTGTTTTTAGGTAAATAGGTAACTCGGCGATTTCTTGAAAGGTAATTGTTATCTACTACAAATCTGAAAGGAGTATATGTATAGATAACAATAAGATACCAATGTAAGAATCTGAGTTTTCTTAACAATGATTAGTTTGTTCAGAGTCTAAAGGCGAATTATTATCTGGTTTCCCTTCAAAACGCATAAATCTTTGGCCTTTTACTAAAGATTTCCGTGGAGGGGGACACTCAAATGAATCTTATGCATTTTTGAAATATCCGCTTCGGCGGAGTTAAAAAAAAAACTGCCAGGGTCGCGGGTTGTTCGAAAGAGATACCGTGGTCCCTGGCATAGGCAACTGAAGGAACACGGGTGGGTTTTAGTCAGTAAAAGTCTGACACGCCCTCCTACTCCGCCCAGAGCGGGAGAAGTCGTATGATGATTTCCCACCCAGAAAAAAAAAGGGCGAATTACACCATTTTTTTTTACCTAGAATATACTGAGAATAAATTCTTGACAGTTTTTCTATACTAGAACTGCCAGACATCAATTTCATTCCACGGATAAAACTTATCTGACTTTGGCGAAATCAGCCCTAGAATAAGAGAAAAAGAGAGATTTGTAAACTATACTATAACGTAGTTTTTTTTTAATTGGTTTAATTATTTGATCTTTATATTTTTTTTTTGTGTAATGTGCGAAAATACATAGCATACATATACCTACATACAATTCATCCGGATTAGACTGGAAGCCGACCCCGACATAGTTGGGAAAAGGCTAGGCAGATGATGATGTTCTAGTATGCAAATCGATAGTGCAGTACTTTCCTATAATTAAGATAGAAGCGAGATTGATATTATGACAAAGACTTTGGGTGTATGTCTTTAGTTGGTAAGCCTTTATATAAATAATATGGGTGCCTGAAAATGGACGGAGCCCGGAGGACGGCCGAGAAAGCGGTGGCGAGATGACCAGGGGGTCTACTACAAAGTGCAAAGTGCGAATGATCGGATCGGACCGACACATGGCCGAACCGAATATTATTGAAAAAGAATGAAGAAAAATGCGAAAAGTTCGGATCGGCTCAGTGGGGTCGGGACCATAGTCAATATTCGAAAAAGTGTAGGAGTGTAGAATCGGGACCGACCGAACCAAATAGTAACTTCGTAGCAGGAAACGGCCGAACATTCAGCCGACACCACTTCGGAGTAGACCCCCTGGACGCGCACCGCGAGGGCAGGTTGGAGGTGGCGTGGAAAAAGAGTTCCTGGAAGGACTTGGGGGAGGCCTTTGCCCAGCAGTAGGAAAGCATAGGCAAAAAAAAGCGCCCAGAATGGGACTAATTATTACATTTAATTCTCTTATTCAATGGGCCTCATCAGAAGGCTTAAAGTCACTCAAAGGGCAATGGAGAGGGCTATGCTCGGAGTTTCCTTGCGTGATCGAATCAGAAATGAGGACATCCGCAAGAGAACCAAGGTTACCGACGTAGCCCGAAGAATTGCCAAACTTAAGTGGCAGTGGGCAGGGCACATTGCTCGCAGAACGGATGGCCGATGGGGCCGAAAAGTTCTGGAGTGGCGACCGCGAACCGGAAGACGTTGCGTTGGAAGGCCTCCCACTAGGTGGACCGATGACCTGGTGAAGGTTGCGGGAACCCGCTGGATGCGAGTCGCACGGGACCGGTCAATGTGGCGACACTTGGGGGAGGCCTATGTTCAGCAGTGGACGTCTATCGGCTGAAATGATGAATGAATGATGATTCTCTTATTTCGTTACCTATTTTTAGAGGACATACATGTTTCACCACGAAGTACTATGCACATAGTGCAAGATACCGAACAATGCCATCAGCCGTCAGCGGCTGACCGTTAATCATCGCAGACTATACTATATCTTTGTACGTTGTAAGACAGAGTAAATAGACGTGCGATAATATTACATACATAAATACATAAACACAAGAGAGGGGCTTGTGGCTAAGTGAGAGGGGCTTGTGGCTAAGTAATAACAGCCGCACGGGTCGATCGATCAGGTTAAGCTATGCTTGCCGCGGACAAATCTTAACATACCAAGACCCCTCCGTGCCTCGGAAAGCACGTTAAGCCGTTGGTCCCGGCTGTCATTCGTGGATCTTTGACAGTCGTTACGGGTCGTCAGAGGCCCGAAAATCTGACAACCAAGTAACCAAGGGGTTTTGTATTACCCAGTAACTGGGTTGTGGAGGTCAGATAGGCAGTCGCTCCATGTAAAATACTGGTATTTAGCTGTATCCGGCTAGACTGGGTGGAGAAATGCTCATGCATACTGCGCTACCACGGGGAGATAGTGCAGTTATGTGGGACTCTAACCCACTAAAACTCCACGGTGTCCTCCTCTGCCGCTTACGGCGGGAACACGGGCACGCCTTAGCACTCATCCGTGAACCCGCCGCGGCCGTCCGTCACCGGACCCTCCTCTGGGGATTACTCCCCATCACCGGCGCACCAGCACACATGGCACGCCGTGATCACCCCAAGGACCAAACCAGCACATGGGCGCCAGACGACCCCGTGTCTGGGCACCCTTGGTCCCCCTGCGACGGGTCAGATCATTGGCCCCGCCGCCTGCCAATTTTCGGCCGCAGAGGATAGGGAGAGCGGCCAACGTAATACCAACACTCCTCTTCCCCTGCGGCCCCACCGCGTCCGCCATCAGACGGTGGCGACCCCGTCAAGGCCGCGGAAGGTAGGGAGAGCGGCGCACCGCAATACCGGCACTCCTCCCCCGCCGCGGCCTCCAACCCTCAGCCGTGATGCCTCCCATACCACATCACGGCCCGCCTCAGTTGCGATGTCGCTCAAACGGCACCGCAACCTACTTTTTGGCCGCTACGTCGTCGGCTTACAGGCAAAGCCCTGACGAGCGGCCCCTCCTCGGGTTCCTCTTAGCTTCACCGTGGTTGTCCAAGCCACGGCTACTGAGCCCCCCCGCCTCGACAATGCGGGAACCCACTGGGGGGGCAGACTGGAAGCCTATCCCAACATAGTTGGGAAAAGGTTAAGTAGATGATGAAATACATAAACAAAAGCCTCCCCATGGGGGTAAGCAGAAACTACAAAACGCCAACTGCTACGGTCCTTACAATACATACTCCTTTTGCTTCGTTTGCGTTCATAAACCAGTGGTGGCCCAGTGGTAACGGCCGCGACTTACGAGTTGTAGGTCGTAGGTTCGAACCCAGACAGGCGCATTACTATGTGTAAATTATTTCATCACCACTGCTCTCACAACGGTGAAGGAATACGTCGTGAGGAAACCGGCATGTCCTAGAAGCAAAAATTCGAAGACATGTGACATCTAGCAAATCACACTGCGCCAGCGTGGTAGACTGTGGCCCATTCCCTCTCACAGAGAGGAGGCCTGTGTCCCAGCCACAGATTTATAAACTAAAGGGAGATATGCCAAGGGGGCGTGGCGCGTGCGAACAATGTATGCACAAAACAGAAACAAACGCGGGCGCCGTTGATTTGTCAGTAAGAATTGTCAATGTAGTTGTGTGTCTCAACGTTGCGATCTGCGTTACGCGATTGGCTCGCGTTGAGTGTGGTGACTGTTATAGTGTGAGTGAGCGCGTGTTCGTATTGTAGCGGTATCTACAACTCCACATGCGAACAACGCGTAATACTGACGTCACGCAAATCCTGCATCTCGCAAGCAGAGTTTACCGCGCAATTAGCATAGATACAATTTCCCAACATCAAACGTTGGGCAATTGCCCGCCAGACACAACACCCGTCTGGTCGGAGGATCCTCCCCTTTCTATGGAGGATGAGTGAACTTTACACCCTGTTCCTCATACCTTCTAAACTGGTGACCCCGACGTGATTTGAACACGCAACCTTCTGTCTTCTGTAGTGCATATGTAGTTGAAGGCGATAGCCGGACTCGAACAGTTGGGCAGCCACACCCCCCTTTAGTTTATAAATCTGTGGTCCCAGCAGTAGAAACATTACAGGTTGATTATGGTGACGTTCATAAATCCAGTCGTACACGCAAGCCGGTTGCGATTACTATACACCTGACCTTTCTGGAGAAATTTGTAATTTCAGCTATACGGTGATTTGGCTATGCGTAGAATTTTCGCCAATTTTACGAAGCTGCCTGACAATGGCGCCGATTCCCTTGTTCACAGACTAAACCAAATTTAAGTTCAGTGCATCTTGTTCTTTCTATTTCATTAAGAAAAGGACAGAAGATAAATATTAGTTTAGTCCCAAAATAATAATAAATAGATACTAGTAGTTTACATGGAGCGATTGCCTATCTGACCTCCACAGCCCAGTTCCTGGGTAACTCGATAACCCTTGGTAAGACTGATTGTCAGGCTTCTGATTCGTAATGAGTGCCAAAGATTTACGAATGACAGCTGCGACCAGGTTGGGGCACAGATTACTGAATAGTTACTACGGTTGGGGTCTCAATATTTTATTTATTTATTTATCTTCTTACATCTGCCATTACAGGTTACCCCAATGCGATAAATGCGGCTATACTAACTTGAATAATCTAGAACAAAGTACAAACAATGCATTCCTTGTGAATTCACTCAGAGAACAACAGAATAAGTCCTTCTCACTCGCTATGAGGTTGAGCATGCGGATTTTATGAATGGTCACCCATCCACGGACCGATCTCGGCAACCGTAGCTTACTGAATCAAGGCACTTAATTGATAACGGAATTAGAAATGGAATTGGCACTCCACCATCCGAATCCAATAAAAAACATGCCATTCGTTCGATTTGCCCTATATTTTGCAACTTTACATTGCAGTTTTCATTCGTTTCATATTATTTGAAAAACATCCGTCCACATTGTTTGGCGTCGGTGTCTCGAAATATAACGCGAACCATTTTGTTTTTAGATTCGCAAACTGAAAATTAAAACGTTATAAATTGTGACGGTTTCACGTGGACTCTTTTCAAAGTTATGTCTTTAGTTCAATCAAATCGGAGAGCAGTTCCAGTAGTAACTTCGACGAATATTGAGAACTAGCTGCTCCCCGCGGTTTCACCAGCATAATTTTCGATCCCGTGGGAATATCGGGATCAAAAGTATCCTATATATAATCCTGGTTATAAACCATCTGTGTGCCAAATTTCATCCAAATCCGTTGAGCAGTTTTTGAGTGAAAGAATAACAAACATCCATCCATCCATCCATCCATACAAACTTTCGCGTTTATAATTATTATTAGTGGCATCAGGACGCTGGTCGGAACTTCTTCATGATTTTCTGCAAGCGAATAATGATTAAGATAGTACTTACCTAGCTATTAGGATTTGTATCTAAGACGAGAAAGTCTGGCTCAGATGTAGTCGCCTTGAAACAAACCTTGGAACGCCGCTCACCATATTATAATCAGCGTTTATACTTTAGACTAGTTTGTAGGTTTAGTTTTTATGGTGACAGTCAAAATAAAGCCACGCTACGCTTGTCGCGGATGATCCGTGGATGGGACATACATACCAAGACCCTCCGTGCCTCGGAAGGCACGTTAAGCCGTTGGTTGATCACCGGGGCGGTTTTAGTGAGGTAAAAATCCCACACTCCCCGACCTCACTCCCCGGAGGTCGGGTGCCTTTTGAAGGTCTCCCCCCGAAAACAAAAAAAAAAAAACAACAAAAAAAATGGTCTTTTGCCCTCCATTTTGACTGGCATCGTCACCATCATCTGCCTAGCCTTCTCCCAACTATGTTGGGGTCGACCAGCGTAACCTAATGCAGCTGAGTACCAGTATTTAACATGGAGCATATTATATAGAGGTAGAATTGACCGTTGCCAGCACCCTTATGAGCTCAACTGTCACTAAATTTGTCAAAAAATAAAAGGCCCGTTTTGACATTTGAGAATGCATTTTTGACACCTGTCAGTTTCATACAAACGAATACGTGTTTTGCGAATTTGATCTTTATTAACTACTAGAACTGTCAATGTCAAAACAGGCCTTTTATTTTTTGACAACTTTAGGCGCAATTACTTTTTATATTGTTACCGAATTTAATAAGCTTGCCAAACAGACGAATAGCATTATTTGCGTGCGTTACATTGGCACTACCGTAAACAGCGAATTTTCACACCAAGAATAAAAGTCATTTCCCAGCAAATATTTTTTCACCTAATCTGAATTCGCATTTCATTTGCCAGAAATGTAAACAAATATGAGTTTATGGAAAAATAACTTTAATTCCTACACAATAAAGTTCAGTTTACACTACAACTTAAAACATTTTTATAACTTTTTCAACAGTGCTAGTCACTCTGAAATCAACTTAATTTTCATTATAATAAAGTTGATATTTGTTTAACTTGAAATAACATCAATTTGAAACATGAGTGTGAATAAACTTAGTTTGATGTGCAGAATGCGTAGATGTAGATTTCGTGAAGGGTTTTTTTTACACCTTAAAAACTCGAAGTTTTCACATGTCGCTACGAGTACATGAGGAGATTGCACCCGAGCGAAACATGGGCGGGTTGCTAGTCAACTAAAAAACCTAGTCAAAGAACATAGACAGAGCCACGAATTAAACGAAAAATCACGTAAATTGGATGAGTGGTCCCCGAGTTATAAGCGCACTTTACGGACATACAGACGTTGATGTTTTACAATATAGGATGGATGGAGTATCAAACTCAAAGTCAAAGAATTTATTTCAATTAAACCAATTACAGGCACTTTTGAATTGTCAAGGGGTCTGTCAGTCAGAAAGATGAAGCTAGTTGCCCATTCCAAAGCGTAGTAGGTTCCTATGGAGAAGAACGGGCAAGAAATTCCACGAAAACTGTTTAAATCATGATATTACAGTATTTTTATCTCACGAAGCGACACGCATTTCACTTGTGGTTCCCAAATGTACAAATACGCTTTAGAGGTACGAGGAACAGGGTGTAAAGTTCACTCGTCCTCCATCGAAAAGGGAGGATCCTCCGGCTGTGGCGTTGTAGATACCGCTACAAAGCTGTGTGTAAGCGCAGTAGCTCTCGGTACAGACTGTCTGAGACAATGGCGAAGTCGGAAGTGTGTATTATGTGCTGACGCTCCTCTTCACGCACACATTCACAACATGTTTGTGCACTTGGTTACCACAAGTACGCGCGTCGCTTCGTGACATAAAAATACTATGTATACATGTTGAAAATTATACACGTGAGAACGATGTAGATAGTTCTGCACTCTGCGTAACACATTATCAATCGCAATCTGTATAATTTTAAAAGAAATTGCTAATCCATTGCTTCATATGTCCGAAAAACGTGTCTGCTCAACAACGCAAAATAACGCAATGAATGTTGTTGAACTGTCAAAATGAAAGCCATTGCTGCTGATAGAGTGTTACGCAATTACCCCGTTGTTAATTTCTAGCTATAGAATCCATACGTTTATCAATGCAATATTATATCATCTGTCAGTGACTCGTCTATGTGTGCAATGTACATAGTGTAACTAAACACTACGTACGTTGTATATATGTATAGAGTACACACACAGTGATACGTCTGTAGAACACAGATAAAAGCCATGACATTGGCGCCGATTCCCTTGTTCACAAACTAAACAAAATTTAAGTTCAGTGCATCTTTCTCTTTCATTAAGAAAAGGACAGAAGATAAATATTAGCTCAGTCCTGTCAAATTAGTCAGCGCCTGACGTAAATTGACGTATTTTTAGTCGCCATGTTTTTAATCACGTCTAAACTATCTATGGAAGAGTTGTCAGCATAATTTGAGGGGCGCCTTAGGGCCGAAGACTGCCGGGTCAGCGGGATTGTCCGAAACGGTTACCGCTAACCCGGAACATTAAGGGCAAAGGAAGGAACATGGGTGGGTTTTAGTCAGTAAAAGTCTGACACTCCCTTCCGCTCCACCCAGAGCGGGAGGGGTCATTTGATGATTTCCCATCCGGAAAAAAAAATAACTATCTATAAGCTAATATGGAGATTTATCTTCTGTCCTTTTCTTAATGAAATAGAAAGAAAAAGACGCACTGAACTTAAATTTAGTTTGTGAACAAGGGAATCGGCGCCATTGTCAAATTAATTTGAGCTGCGTTTCATATGCATAAGGTCATCATCATTATTTCAGCCGAAAGACGTCCACTGCTGGACATACGCCTCCCCCGAGCACCTCCACTTCAACCGGTTCCGTGCTTCTCACATCCAACGGGTTCCTGCGGCCTTAACAAGGTCGTCGGTCTACCTTGTGGGAGGCCTTCCAACGCTACGTCTTCCGGTACGCGGTCGCCACTCCAGAACCTTTCGGCCCCATCGGCCACCTGTCCCGAGCAATGTGCCCTGTCCACTGCCACTTAAGTTTGGAAATTCCGTACAGTATCGAACATCAATCAATGTTGTCGTAGGAGTTCTCTGTACGATGTTCACGAGTCCAAAACCCGAAATGTTGGCCAGTTTTAATCAAATAGACGACCGCTGTTCTTCCGACAGCTGTATTCTGTCGGGGGCAAGGCAAATCAGGGGGCCTACTCCGAAGTGGTATCGGCCGAATGTTCGGCCGTATCCTGCTACGAAGTTACTATTTGGTTCGGTCGGTCCCGATCGTACACTCCTACACTCTTTCGAATATTGACTATGGTACCGACCCAACTGAGCCGATCCGAACTTTTTTCGCATTTTTCAATAATATTCGGTTCGGCCATCGGGCCATGTGTCGGTCCGATCCGATCATTCGCACTTTGCACTTCGTAGTAGACCCCCAGGTTATCGAAATGTGTTATTTTAGATACTGTCGGATGGTGTAGCTATGCAGATACTCATTAAAAGCCTGTGGTGCCCCATTGCAGGGCAAAGGCCTCCCTGCTCTGTTTCCATTTCTTTCTCTTCTCTCCAGAGACTTTCATCATCTCATCATCAGACAGGCAGTCGCTCCATGTAAAATTTCAGCTGAATCCGGTTAGACTGGAAGCCGGCCCCAACATAGTTGGGAAATGCTAGGGAGATGATGACTCTTTACTGTTTAAAAAATGCTAAAGTTATACAGAATCGGCTGTAACAAACAAGTGCCTCAAAACATTTCCATTACTTTCACAAATATTGTAAAAACAAGGTGTCAGAGAACTTTTACTTCCTTTTAAAAACAAACCTTTTTGATACAAACAACAATAGGTAAACAGAGTAGATATTTCTGGAAGAAAAGTCTATTTTTAACTTATATGGCCCAGGCCTGTATTTATTTTATAACTAGCTGCGCAACGCGGTTTCACCCGCATAAGTTTCGATACCGTGGGAATATCGGGATAAAAAGTATCCTATATGTTAATCCCGGTCATAAACCATCTGTGTGCCAAATTTCATCCAAATCCGTTCAGTAGTTCTTGCGTGAAAGAGTAACAAACATCCATCCATCCATCCATACAAACCTTCACGTTTATAATATTAAGTAGGATTGTACACCACTGACTGCAGTATCGTCTCTTCTTCTTCCTTTAAATCCACCCAAAGGTTGTCTTTTAAAAGATGGCTTTTAGCATTAAGACCGCCCATTTTATACCTGTAAGTCATATGGTGTACATCATCTGCCTAGCCTTTTCACAACTATGTTAGGGTCGGCTTCCAGTTTAAACGAATGCAGCTGTACCAGTATTTTACATGGAGCGACTGCCTATCTGACTTCCACAACTCAGTTGCTAAGTAATACGATACCTCTAGGTAAGACTGGTAGTCTGTCAGATTTTCGGGCTTCTGACGACCCGTAACGACTGTCAAAGATCCAAGAATGACAGCCGGGACTAACGGCTTACGTGCTTTCCGAGGCACGGAGGTTTCTTGGTATGTAAAGATGGTCCAACCGCGGCAAGAGCAACCCGTGCGACTTTTGTTACTAAGCCACAAGTGTATGTGTATTCTATTCTATCAAGGATTAAATTGAGCCTCTCGAAGCTTGAATTAGAGCGATTTATTAACTTGTCTCAAAACTGCCGTCGAATTTCACGAGAATTTGAAACGAATACACCAGTGTCGCAATCAAATATGTAATTAAAAACATCCTACCACTTATGGAACTCAAAAAACAGGACTCTGCATGTAACCTGACCTTTAAACTGTCTTGTGTAAACAAAACTGCATTCTGAGAACAATGCGGATGGACAGAGATGGAGACATGCGATTTTCGGGTAGTCAGACAAAGATGGCGGCATTAGAAGTATGCTCGGCGTTGGTACTTGTCGTTCTTGATTCTTATTGGGAGTTAGATGATCTTGTTTTAATTTAGTACGATGTTGCTGTTGCTAAGCGGGGTTTTTGACTTAAAACCAGCGCTTTCCTCACGATAGATGATAGATAGAATACTCTTTATTATGTACTAGCTGCGCCACGCGTTTTCACCCGCATAAGTTCCGATCCCATGGGAATATCGGGATAAAAACTATCCTATATGTTAATCCTGGTTATAAACCATCTGTGTGCCAAATTTCATCCAGATCCGTTCAGTAGTTTTTGCGTGAAAGAGTAACAAACATCCATCCATCCATACAAACTTTGACGTTTATAATATTAGTAGGATTTTACACCCGTGGCAAATAATAACAGCCGCACAGGTCTATCGATCAGGTTAAACTAAGCTTGTCACGGTTAGTCTGTGGATGGGTGACAATCTTTACATACGACCCCTCTGTGCCTCGGAAAGCACGTTTACACGTTACTTTTTTCGTTAATAGGCATCTGCCTAGCCTTTTCCCAACAATGTGGGGTCGGCTTCCAGTCTAACCGGATGCAGCTGAATACCAGTATTTTACATGGAGCGACTACCTATCTGACCTCCACAACCCAGTTACTGGGTAATACGATACCTCTATAATTGCTTGGTTTTAATACCTTTTTATATTGTATTTTTTATTTATCCTTTTGTACCTGGTACTTGTTGACAGGCTTACACTGTCCTCCCATACAGACTGTAATTTGAAAACATTGTAAAAGCCAATTATTTTTTAAAAAAAGTAACCGTGGAGTTTCTTGCCGGCTCTTCTCCATAGAAAACGACCAATTGGAACCTAGCTTCTGACGTTTCATAAGAGCTCATGTAGGTTTATATGTGAAATAAAATATTTTGATTTTGAAGAGTAGCGTCCAATATCCAGCACCCTAATACCGTAACTGACTATCAATCGCAATCTGAATCATTTTGAAGGATATTGCTAACCCATTGCTGCATATGTTCGAAAAATGTGTCTGCTCAACAACGTAAATAACGCAATGAATGTTGTTGAACTGTCAAAATGAAAGCCGTTGCTACTGATGGTGTGGTACGCAATCACCCCGCTGAATGATATACATGTTTACTGACCAATCTGCGTATTACTTTAAAAACAAGCGATTGAAGATTTCAAGTCGTGTTTTTATACGAATTTCGTAGAATTCGGATGAGGAAAAGGATAGTGGTATTTGGTATCAACAATTGAGGTAGATTTGTTACAGTAGTATCTTGTTTAATATATATTTGGTACTAGCTTTCGCCCGCGGCTTCGCTCGCGTTAATTTTGAAAGTGAAACTCTAAAGTTTCTAATATAATTCAATCATGATTCGAAAGACACATGGCGCCATCTCTTATAATAACGTTATTGTAGTAATCCTCGGGAACAGCACTTTTTTGGGGATGAAAGGTATATGTCCGTTTATGTACAGACGCCAGCAGGTCAAGCTACCCGAAACTGTCAAATTTTCCCAATCAACCTTGAACCTTAATGGTTTAGCGATAAAGTTGAAAATCTATTAAATAAATTTGACAGATTGTAGTAACTTGATGTGCTGGCGTCCGTACACATGACAACGTATATATGCAAATTTTCAGGATGATCGTTTCAGTGGTTTAGGCGTGAAAAGGTAACAAACAAACTTACTTTCGCATTTCTAATATTAGTTGGGATTCGACGCCATTTTGAATAGTCAATCTCTAAAACGTATTTAGAGCTTGAGAATTAATTTAAATCTTGTAAATTATGTTTGTAGATCAGTGGTAGCCCAGTGGTACTAGACGTGACATATGAGTTGTAGGTCGTAGGTTCGAACCCAGACAGGCGCTTTACTTTATGTAAATTATTTCATCAGCACTGCTCTCAAAACGGTGAAGGAAACCAGCATGACCTAGAACCAAAAAATCGACATGTGCCATGTACGCACGGCTACACATCAAGCTATACAAAACCAGTATAAGCTGCCTTCTGATTGTACGAAAAACCTATACAATGCGAGGTCAGCTAAAACTGGAAATGCATAGCTTGATGTGTAGCCGTGTGTACCAACCCGCACTGGGCCCGCGTGGTGGATTACGGCCCGTGTCCCAGCAGTGGGAACATTATTATGAATTATTTGCGAGTCACAAGTAAGTAACCAAGTTTGCGGCTAATAATATTAATGGTTTTGCAGTCATTATTCGGAATAGATGTGCATCCCTGATGACGCGTGTTCGCGGCAGCACAAAAAAATCTTACGTGGGTTCGCGAATCGGTGGGAATCCCCGATGTTGCGGAGGTGGATGCAGCTTCACGCTGAATTATTTTAATTTTATATCTGTCTTGTGGCTAAGTAATAATAGCCACACGGGTCGGTCGATCAGGTTAAGCTACGCTTGCCGCGGCTGGTCTGTGGATGGCTGACCAACTTCACATACCGAGACCCCTCCGTGCCTCGGAAAGCACGTTAAGGTGTTGGTCCCGGCTGTCATTCGTGGATCTTTGACAGTCGTTACGGGTAGTCAGTAGCCCGAAAGTCTGACAACCAAGTAACCAAGGGGTTTCGTATTACCCAGTAACTGGGTTGTGAAGGTCAGATAGGCAGTCGCTCCATGTAAAATACTGGTATTCAGTTGCATCCGGTTAGACTGGAAGTCGACCCCAACATAGTTGGGAAAAGGCTGGGCAAATGATGATGAGAAGGATGAACCATGGACATTAATCCATTGTTCACCCTTCTATAGTTTGTTCATATACCATAAGTTATATACTACTAGCTGCGGCCCGCGGTTTCACCCGCATAAGTTTCGATCCCGTGGGAATATCGGGATAAAAAGTATCCTATGCGTCAATCCTGGTTATAAACTATATATATGTGACAAATTTCATCCAAATCCATTCAGTATCATGCATTTATAATATTAGTAGGATAGTAGGGAGTAGGATTCTATATCCTACAGGATAAGGATTTTCAACCTTTCCGCAACCAAGTCCCTGCTGACCCTTTCCTGTTTACATAATTGCACTGCTTAACTTACTTACACATGGTAAATCAGTTATTTCCATTTGAAAAATGTTATAAAATAGAACTAAAAGTTAGACCACATTTTAGTGATTAGTTTCAAATATACACCTAAATAATTGTTTCATAAAACTTTATTTATCCCCTTTCCTTTATTCCGGGCTTGCATTTGACTAAAATCCTGCTGGTTCAAAGGTACAAAGATGTGATGTGGTTTTCTTAGACAATGTCTTGATTTGGATCCAAAGAGATTAGAAAAGATTAAGTTAGACATCATCGTCCCCTGCCTAGCTTTTTCCCAACTATATATGTTGGGGTCAGTTTTCAGTCTAACAGGATGCAGCTGAATACCAGTATTTAACATGGAGCGACTGCCTATTGCCATCAACCGGACACAAATCCAGACTCCGGCTGCTACTGGGAAATTCCAGATAGGAAAACCCAATAAGACTGCTTGTTCTGGGAATGGAAACCAGGACCACATGAACAATGTTATTATTAATAGTTACTAATAATCTATTGATTTCTTTGTTATTTAAATTAAATAAATAACTTATATATTGTATTGAAATGTATACAACCAGCTGATAGATTAATGCTTTTGACTTTTTCAAATCCAAAATCTTCCTGAAAAAAAAATACCGTTATTCAAAAACTGTTTTTTTTTTTTATCTGACTAGCCTTTTCTCAACTATGTTGGGGTCAGCTTCCAGTCTAACCGGAGGCAGCTGAATACCAGTATTTCCTTATTTTTTCAATTAATAAAATACAAGGCACTTGTAACTAGGTAAGTACTTGTTAAATATTTACATAAGTAGGTACTTACTATCTATTCAAATATTACATAAACATGTCAGTATGTATTAAAAACTATTTTACATAATAATTTTATAAGTGTGTAAGTTACTTATGCAAGACTTTTTTAAACTTACATGTTAGGTACATGCCACAAGGAATTAAATTGTCAGTAATCTTATAACAAATGTCTTTTGTCAAATTACTGTTTACATCTTTATGTAATCTTCAAAAAGTAGATAATAAGAGTTATTTATAACTTTCGTCTTCAAATAGGGTAAGAACTTATGTAAGTTTATAATTTATTATTTTAAAGTGAAATGTCTTTTTATTAACCTTTAGCTTTATCAGTAATATATTAACCATTAATGTTTTAATGTTGAATTTTTTTCTATTTTTTATTTGTGAATGGCTGATTTATGTCCACATTTGTTGACACTAAAAAATTAAATACTCTAGGATGTAGATTGGCAATTGAATATTGATGAACTCATTTAAAATATAATTTAATTTGATGCTAAGAAAAATAATTTAGTTATTATCATACCATGGGATTTTTTGGGCCACTGCAGCCCCATTATTCAAAATTTTAAGTAGGTAAGTACTCAACAATATAGCCATAAGGTTAAAATAATAAGTTTTTTTTTGTTGGTTTATTGATATTTATTTTGGTATACTTCCAACATATACTTTTGTGGCAAACTTCTAAGATCATTTTCAAAACTAAAATGCCAGAATAAAAATAAAAATGTGCTTGTTAAATTTTCTAAAATTCTGTGTAGGCTGAATTTATTTTTAACACAAAACCTGTATCTTGTCATTCAAAGTTTTTGTAGGCTGGCATTTTTAACTTCTGCTGTGACCTTTAGCTAGAATTTCAATTTTAAAATAAACTACACACACAGAAGCAAAATAAAATTTAATAGACTATAGACTTTTTAATTAAACTTATTGGTTTGGCTATAAGCCTGGCTGGTTCTTTTAATTTTGATTCTATTTTCAATTAAAGAATTTAGTTGCTTTACTAGAGCAGGATGTTCACTTGTTTCATGGTATTGTTTACAGCTGTATGATGTCAGTTGGTAAGGTTATGTTAGACATAGATTCACAAGAACCCCTTGGTGCAACAGTGTCAACTTACTGTATGTACATAGCTATCGTTGGTGAACTTTTAAACGGTGTCTGTAGCCCTACGAGGTCATTCTAGAAAGGTTCCTTGTACTTACACTAGTGGCCGTTTATGTGAGCAAGGTGCGCCTAGATCCGTGGCCACAGCTGCAGCATCCAACGCACAATAACACTAGCCGTGCACTTTCACAATCGGAATGCACCAGACACAACTATCAACCAACTATGCACTAAAAACTTGCACTAACACAAACATTTTTCATAGGATCGTATCACAGAAGTCAACGCTCGCAGTGTCCGTGTTCCTCACCACTAACCCATATTCGGACACTATATTACTGTGTAATCAACGGAATTATTACCAATTTACGGCACCGCACTCGACGTCCGTTCGCCGCCGAGAAAATACTTGTAAAATATTTTTCGAAAGCGCATAGACGCGACGCGGACCTTTCGAAAATGTATAAAATACGATAGCGCGCTAAATAGGAAAATCGATAAGGCCGTTGGAACGCCGCCGAACCGAAACTAGAATAATAATTTATCAAAAAATGTAATAAAAACGACATTATTTTCTTGTGACGGTTCTTAGCTGTCAGAATTTTCTATATACAATACGGTCTATTTCAGCGGCGCGTTCGTCTCCACGGCCCAAGGGCTCCCGGCAAGTCGTTTCAATTCGGCTGGGTAGGCGTTGAGTGCGCACGAAAATCAACCTTATCGTCAACGCCACTTACGACTTTCCTACATTGCCGCTAATCGCGAAAAATACGAAACGGACTCGAATTTGTTTGTAAAACTTACGACGAGTAGTAATCAGTGGATTGGAAAATTCCAAATAATAAACGGCGAGCGGGCGCGCGGTATCCGTAGAAAGAAACGCGAGACACTGTTTTCGAAACAACATTGGCTCGACGTCATTTTTGGCGTATTTTGAGTTGGATCATGAACGGAAAACTCGAAAGCGAGTAAAAGAGACGGAATATAATATTGATACAAACAAAACTAATCTTTATGGCGTGGGATGTTCATACATTATAGTTTGAAATTGGTGTAATATAATGTGAAAGTGAGTGAAGCCGTACTATTTTGAAGTTTTTTTTCTATAATACGTATAGATAGGCTAGAGCGGAGAACGGCTGTTTTTCTATATAAAATTGTGTTAGTGTGAGTGACTTCCCGTATGTGTAGTTGGCGAATGGATGAAAATGTGTCTGTGTGTTTTTGTATTACACTTATATAAAAATTCTATAGCCAGTGACGGCTCACGGAATCAATAATCTAAAAAAAATTATATTTTTGAACAGTCATGTCGGGCAGAGGTACCTACGAGCTACGTAGGGAGTTTGTAAGTTGATTTCAGTGCTAACGCGTTATGTGCATACATCCATATGTATTATGGTTTCAAAATGATTATGTAGATGCGTTTTTATTCCTCGTTAGGTAAGTTTCGTTTCGTAGGTACGCATTGAACAATATTGTTGAATATTCAATAGCTATTATAATCTATGTAAGTGCTCCTTCTGACAAATGGGTATTCTATAGTACATTATGGTTAACTATAATTTTATTTTTAACTTTTTGGTTTTAAGTGTAACTGGATTTGTGGTTCCGGAGTTTGATTTCCGGATGACGACAAAGTGGGTTTTATTTTTTTGTTTGAATTTTTAAGGTCTTTATTAAACGACTTTATGTCGTCATCATTCTTGCCCACCGCTGGTCACAGGCATCCCAATAATTGTTCCCAAAAATCCGAGGCCTGGATTGGGGTCTCGGTAATTACCTATGTAATAGATGATCATCTATCCACAGAACGACCCCAGCAAGCGTTGCTTAACCTTGAAGATCCGCCCGGCTGTTATTATTAAGCCACGAGCCCCCCTATTATTTATAAAGAACCATAATATTCAGTAATCACCAAGCTTGACAAAAGGACTGGTGATTCTTCGGGGTAACTGCGCAACAAACTATCAAAAGCAATGGCTTTCATTTTGACAGTTCAACAACATTCATTGCGTTATTTACATTGTTGAGCAGACACATTTTTCGAACATATGAACCAATGGATTAGCAATATCCTTCAAAATGATTCAGTGTAGTTATTTCTTACGTTACATAGAATTCCTTAATCTATAAAATAATTTAACATGGTGACCTAATTACAGATTCTGACTAAATGCGCAGAAAATAGTCATTTATGTAGGTACCTACTGACTGACTGAGTAATAAACACAGCCATAGGGTAGATAATCACACAGAGACTGCACTTTAGTCGCGCTGGCTTGGCCATGCATGTGTGCGTAAAGTGTAAACACAAAAAAGTGGAGTGTATAATCCTACTAATATTATAAATGCGAAAGTTTGTGTGTATGGATGGATGGATGGATAGATGGATGTTTGTTACTCTTTCACGCAAAAACTACTGAACGAATTTGGATGAAATTTGGCAAACAGATGGTTTATAATCAGGATTAGCATATAGGATACTTTTCATCCCGATATTCCCACGGGATCGAAACTTATGCAGGTAAAACCGCGGGGTGCAGCTAGTTATTATTATAATAAGGGCCAATTTTTTAATCGACAGCTATTTTTTATTCGTGAAATAAAATTTACGTCTTGACAGATTTTGTATGGAAGAAGTGACACGAAATCAAAATTATTCTGGCGTTTGAAAATTCAGCCATTTTACAAAGCCAGATATCTTTTATCCGTGGAATAAAATTGACGTCTGACAGTTGAAAAAACTGTCAAATATTCAAAGTTTATTCTCTGGGCTTATTCTAGGTATAAAAGTTTGGTGAAACTCGTTCTAAACAATTTTAATATGAGTGCTCGGTCTTGAAACGATTTGTTTTTAGGGTTCCTTATCAAAAAGGTGCCAACGGGACCCTAGGACTAAGGCTCATCTGTCCGTCTGACACAGGGCTGTATCTTCCAAACTGTAATATGTAGACAGAAATAATAAAAAAAGTAAAGGATTAAAACTCGTTTCATAAGTACCTGTCGATTGACGTGAATGATTAACAGTCAATGTATGAATTGAGGTTGTCACCCACCCGTTTTTATGCGGAAAGACGCGTACTTAGAATTCATGTAACTTTTCTCCTTTCTTAGTCATGCCGTCGCTGTGCCAGCCTATTGAGCCAATGGAAGGATGTCCAAGTCAAAAAATCAATCCAAAAGTCAGACTCACATAAATCATCCTCCTCCTGCCCATATTCCAATTAATTTGAGGTCGGCGCAACATGTCTTTTTCTTCCATACTCCTCTATTAGCCGCCATCTCGACAGTCACCCCCTTTCTAACCATATCATCATTCACACAGTCCATCCCTCGTTTCTTTGGTCTTCCTCTACGCTTGTAGCTATCGACATTCACACTCAAAACTCTACTCATTCCTCCGTAACACATGCCCGTACCATGACAACCGATTTCCACACAATTTTTCAGTTACCAGTACTACTTTCAGACTTCCTCTTATGTACAGATGCCAGCACGTCAAGTTACCCGAAACTGTCAAATTTTCCCAATCAAACTTGCACCTAATGTTTTAGTGATAAAGTTAAAAATCTATTAAAGAAATTTGACAGATTATAGTATCTTGATGTGCTGGCGTCTCACTCACTCAATCCATTCGTGTAACACCACACATCCCTCAACAGCAACTTGGAATTCTCATCCGTGCCACTATCAAACTTCCTCTTACACTCACATAAATACCGTATACAATAATTATACTGATGTACAGACGCCAGCAGGTCAAGCTACCCGAAACTGTCAAATTTTCCCAATCAACCTTGAACCTCAATGATTTAGCGATAGAGTTGAAAATCTATTAAAGAAATTTGACAGATTGTAGTAGCTTGATGTGCTGGCGTCCGTACTTTGAACTCACGATAACAGAAAAAAAGTAAACATTTCGTAGTAGTAGATAGACTTTCTAAAAGAGCAGCGGGGTAGTTGCGTAACACACTATCTGTAGCAATGTGTTTCATTTGGACTGGGGGTCTACTACGAAGTGCAAAGTGCGAATGATCGGATCGGACCGACACATGGCCGAACCGAATATTATTGAAAAATGAGAAAAAAGTTCGGATCGGCTCAATTGGGTCGGGACCATAGTCAATATTCGAAAGAGTGTAGGAGTGTAGGATCGGGACTGACCGAACCAAATAGTAACTTTGTAGCAGGAAACGGCCGAACATTCGGCCGATACTACTTCGGAGTTCAACAACATTCATTGCGTTATTTACGTTATAATAACACTTCAATTTTATATATTCGTCATCATAATTGGCCTCTTCGAGAGGGATTGGGCTATAATCTACCACGCAGGCCCAGTGCGGGTTGGTAGATGTCACATGTCTTCGAATTTTTGGTTCTAGGACATGGCGGTTTACTCACGATGTTTTCCTTCACCATTTTGAGAGCAGTGGTGATGAAATAATTTACACAAAGTAAAGCGCCTGGGTTCGAACCTTATTTGAATCCTATCCTATTTCCTAGACTATTCTACTACCTATATAATATTATAAACGTGAAAGTTTGTATGGATGGATGGATGGATGGATATTTGTTACTCTTTCACGCAAAAACTACTGAACGGATTGGGATGAAATTTGGCACACAGATAGTTTATAACCAGGATTAACACATAGGATCCTTTTTATCGCAATATTCCCACGGGATCGAAACTTATGCGGGTGAAACCGCGAGGCGCAGCTAGTAGACTATAAATAAACAGTCTTGTCCCTGCGACAGTAAAGCATCTGTGATTTTAGAGCTTGGCTCTCTGTTCTCTATCTAATCCGGTGTCAGAAACAATATAAACACTTTGTTTTACATGAAACAAAGACAAAATTGGTGACTAAAATAAATAAAAGGTATGCGTCCAATACAGGTCGTTTAATAATGAAATCCATATTCATTGAAATTGAATACCAATCCTCTCGGTTTTCTCGTTAAATGTAATTTTCCTGGATTCGATTAAATACAGGATACCTTTTTTAAAAAAATAATAAGAGCCGCACAGGTCGATCGACCAGGTTAAGCTACGTTTGCCGCGGTTGGTCTTTACATACCGAGACCCCTCCGTGCCTCGGAAAGCACGTTAAATTGGTCCCGGCTGTCATTCGTGGATCTTTGACAGTCGTTACGGGTAGTCAGAAGCCCGAAATTCTGTTAACCAGTCTTACCAAGGGGTATCGTATTACCCAGTAACTGGGTTGTGGAGGTCAGATAGGCAGTCGCTCCATGTAAAGTACTGGTATTCAGCTGCATCCGGTTAGACTGGAAGCCGACCCCAACATAGTTGGGAAAAGGCTAAGCAGATGACAGGATACCTTTTTTAATTAGGCGCAAAGTGTAACCATGTATTCAGCGCATGATTTCAGACCTAGAGTAGAAATTTTTCGTTGGTTATCAAATAGAAATCTGCAGTTTCATATAAAAGTACAATGCTTACGCGATTAAAATGTATTGCAGAGCAAATTTTTTAGGTTTCCGTACCTCAAAAGGAAAAACGGAACCCTTACAAGATCACTTCGTTGTCCGTCTGCCTATCCCTCTGTCAAGACCTGGAGAGGACTGGAACAATTTGCCTGCAGCGGTTTTCCCGTCCGATCATAATTTAAGTGTCTTCAAGGCTAGAGTGAATAGGCTCATAATAAATTAGTGCGCTTTACCATCAACGATTGCATCACCGCTTTCCATCAGGCGGGATCGCAGTCAATCTCTAGTTTATATCATTAAAAAAAAAGACCATGTTCAAGACCCTTTTTCTCAGGAACGCGTGGAGTTATCAAGTTAAGGATAGCCTGATGCCAAACATGGAACGCTTCATGGCTCTCTGTGAAACTCTTAGCCTGTACACAGCCCTGCGTGAGCGTCCACGTCTCAGCACCACACGTCATGATGGGCGGACAGAATACACTGGTTACCTACCTACCTATCTTTAAATCAACTAAGAGAATGGTACACAATTTGTCTACAAACAATATTATTAGTACCTACACCACTATTTACACTAGATACTAAATTAAATGACAAACTATACAAATAAATACGAAAAGAAAACGACACGTAGGCGTCGAAGTACAGACGCCAGCAGGTCAAGCTACCCGAAACTGTCAAATTTTCCCAATCAACCTTGAGCGATAAAGTTGAAAATCTATTAAAGAAATTTGACAGATTGTAGTAGCTTGATGTGCTGGCGTCCGTACTTACTCGTGCGCATAAAAATTAAAACTCACTTTATTTTATCTTGATACTTCAATACCGATACCCAGTAACTGGGTTGTGGAGGTCAGATAGGCAGTCGCTCCATGTAAAATACTGGTGTTCAACTGCATCCGGTTAGACTGGAAGCCGACCCCAACATAGTTGGGAAAAGGCAGGCAGATGATGAGTAAACATACAATGTTATTACTTATTTTTGAAATTTATTTTGTAACAATCATCACCATTTCAGCCGAAAGACGTCCACTGCTGGACATACTCGTAGGCCACTCCCAAGCACCTCCACATCGACCGGTTCTGTGCTTCTCGCATCCAACGGGTTCCTGCGGCCTTCACAAGGTGCTTCTCACATCCAACGGGTTCCTGCGGCCTTCACAAGGTCGGCACAGTGAACCTGCAAAATTATTGAATACTCTCTTCTTCCCCTTTTTAATCCTTCCAACGGTTGTCTTTAAATGATCGCTCTTAGCTATAAGACCGCCCATTGTGTCACCCTTTGTAAATTTTCTATATTTATATCTGTAATTTATATGGTGTACATATGTATTCGTAATGAAAGAGATGGGTGTGATTGTGGAGCTACGTCAGAAACCATGCTGAAGCGTGGAGGGCAGGATAGGAGGTGGACCTCCTATCCTGCCCTCTGTGTCCCAAAACATGCAGTCAAAGTGACCTCTGCGTTGCCACTGACGACGCCGTGGAAGTGGCATAGTTTTGGGAAAATAACATTTAGAATACAGTCGTGCCAACGACACGAAGAAGAAATGAAAGAGTATTCTATTATATTCTTTACTCAGTAATTTATTTAAAAAAATACTATTTTCCGTTAAACTGCATAGTTGAAAGTTTCTAACATAAATGTGTGTAAGAAAAGTATACAGTTTTTACTTGCACTACAAGACGCTAACGCACACACACAGTCGAAGATTGTATTCGCGCGTTTTTGTGTGTGTGTATCAGCCAGTAGAATGGCGCTGGACGGAATTTTCCCACCTTTCGCTAGCAACTTAGGTTCCGAAGCAAGTTTTTAACGGCTTGGTAAACCATTTTGATTTGTTTTTTTATGTAGTAGATATGTTAAATTATCAATGAGTTACAATACGTAACTTAGAAAAAAAAAATGAACATGTTTTTTAACATTGTTTATTGAACCGGTTATTACCCAACATTCCAATTAAATATTTTGTTTGTATTTTCTTTACTAAGAACCTAGTTATTTTAGATTGTTACTGTTTTCTTTATACAGCCCTAGTTTTTTTTTTCCAACGGGGTAATTATTGCGTAACAAACTAAGAGTAGCTATGGTTTTCATTTTGACAGTTCAACAACATTCATTGCGCTATTTACGTAGACAAATTTTTCGAACATTGAAGCGATGACGACACGGTTGGCGCAGTGGCTGTCGTTCGCCTGCTGCGCTGCGCGTTGATTCCCGCACGGAACAAAATAATTGTATTGCCTACAGGTAGTTGTTCCGGGTCTGGCTGTTTGTGTATGTGAGATTAAATGTTTGTAAACGCACCCACGATACAGGAGTAATCCCTAGTGTGAAAACAAATAGATTAATATCCTTCAAAAGATTCAGATGATGATTGAAAGTGTGGTACGCAATGAGTGTACTGTTCCATTTACATGATTGCAAGATACATGAAGTGCAAATCAGATGATTGCATTACTTATAAAAATAATATTTATTTAAAATAATGATAAAAATATGAAAGTAGGTAGTACCTACTAGATGACGAAAGATAAAAAGACAATAAGGAAACACGGAGATCTTACGTCATTTCCGTTAGCTATGCAGAGTGCAGACGTGACGGTGCTGCAAGCGATGTAATTTAAAAAAAAAACCACGCTGACAAGTTTTTGAATGCGTTCTATTTATGACGAATTTGATTAAGTAAATCGAGTTTTTGAATATCGATTTTTAAAAAGAATGCATTTTTTCAAATCAATCAACTCAGCCTGTTGCAGTCTACTGCTGAACATAGGCCTCTCCCAGATTGCGCCACAACACCCTGTCCTCCGCCTTCCGCATCCAGTCCGTCCCAGCAACCTTCTTTAGGTCGTCCGTCCATCTAGCTGGGGGGCGTCCCACACTACACTTGCCGATACGCGGTCTCTACTCCAGGACTCGTCTGATCCACCGGCCATCGGACGTTTTTTTGAGTATTGTTAAACAAATTGAGGTTTTTTTTTGGTTTTTCGTGGTTTCCAGGGTGGAAACCGAACCGTGGTTTATTACTTTACCTACTAACTATATCTAAAAGAACAGTAAGCTGTGCACGGATCATATGGCGCGTGGTCAAAATCGGACCTTACACAGCCATGTTGTTTTTGTTAATAAATACAGACGCCAGCACATCAAGCTATCCGAAACTGTCAAATTTTCCCAGTCAACCTTGAACCTAATGCTTTAGCTATAAAGTTGAAAATCTATTAAAGAAATTTGTCAGATTGTAGTAGGTAGCTTGATGACATCAAGTTACTACAATCTGTCAAATTTCTTTAATAGATTTTCAACTTTATCACTAAATCATTAAGGTTCAAGGTTGATTGGGAAAATTTTACAGTTTCGGGTAGCTTGACCTGCTGGCGTCTGTACATTTTACGTTCATAAACAGCGCCCCCTGTCAACGTTAATCGAGCGCTAAACTATTGTAGCAGTGTAGGTACCACAATTTCAATACGCGCTAGTAATTTATTTAACTAATTGGGTACTTGCATGATATTGAATACTATATATTCTAGTAGATACTATATTCACATGCGTGATACGATAACAGAATTCGAAATCAAATTTGAAATCGGTCGAAAAATAAAAACTTATAAAAGCTTTTTGTCTATCTCTTTCTCGCAAAACATGTAATTTATATGGCGACACTGAACTATGATGTCACAATTCAGTATTTCCCTCTCTGTCTAATTGAGAGTTTTGAACGCTTATATCTTTTTAATTTCCGAAGATATTAAAAAACTGGTTATACCAAGCTATTGGTGAGGTAAAAAAGCTTCAATTTAAATAATAAAAAAAAAATAGTCAACTAGCCAATTGTCTCAATTTGTATCATCTGTCTAGCCTTTCCCCCAACTACGTTGGGGTCGGCTTCCATGCCGGATGCAGTTGAATACCAGTACCTATTTTACATGGAGCAACTGCCTATCAGACCTCCACAACCAAGTTACTGGGGAACACTGGATACTCTTTGAGACTGGTTGTCAAGACTTCTCATAATGACAAAGATCCACGAATTACAGCCGAGACCAACGGCTTATCCTGCTTTCCGAGACACGGAGGTATCTTGGTACGTAATAGTTGGTCACCCATCCACAGACCAACCGCGGCAAGTGTAGCTTAACTTTCGATCCACCCGAGTGGCTGTTAATGCTGTTATTATAGAGCCACGAGCCCCTCTAAAACATTTAAAACAACGGGCTATCAACGATATTACGCAAGAAGTCGTAGTCATGTTAAATTAGTAGGTCAGTCTACCCGAAACGTTGATTTGTCTTTCTTAGAACACTACGATTGACTACGAACCACTATTTTCTGCTTACCACGCTATTAACAGCCATTTTATCAAGAAACAGCAACTCATTGGATAAGACAGATTGGATTGTGGCTAAGTAATAACAGCCGCATTTGTCGATCGATCAGGTTAAGTTACGGTTACCGCGATTGCACCATGAATGGGTGACCATCTTTACATACCAAGACCCTTCCGTGCCTCGGAAAGCACGTTAAGCTGTTGGTCCCGGCTGTCATTCGTGGATCTTTGACAGTCGTTACGGCTCTTCAGAAGCCCGGAAGTCTGACAGACCACCAGTCTTTACTAGAGGTATCGTATTACTTAGTAACTGGGTTGTGGAAGTCAGATAGGCAGTCGCTCCATGTAAAATACTGGTATTCAGCTGCATTCTACTTAGACTGGAAGCCGATCCTAACATAGTTGAGAAAAGGCTAGGCAGATGATGTACACTTGACTTACAGGTATATAATGGGCGGTCTTAATGCTAAAAGTCTTCTTTTAAAGACAACGTTTGGGTGGATTTAAAGGAAGAAGAAGAGACGATACTGCAGTCAGTGGTGTACAATCCTACTTAATATTATAAACGTGAAAGTTTGTATGGATGGATGGATGTTTGTTACTCTTTCACGCAAAACTGCTGAACAGATTTGGATGAAATTTGGCACATAGATGGTTTATAACCAGGATTAACATATAGGATACTTTTCATCCCGATATTCCCACCGGATCGGTCGTTACGAGTCGACAGAAGCCAGAAAGTCTGACAACCAGAGTCTTACCATCATATGAGTATCACGCAGTAACTAGGTTGTGGAGGTCAGATAGGCAGTCGCTCCATGTAAAGTACTGGTATTCAACTGCATCCGGTTAAACTGCAAGCCGACCACAACATAGTTGGGAAAAGACAGGCAGATTGATTGATTCTGAGTTGACGAGAAGGCTTGAGGTAGTAGAGGGGGGCTGATAATTTATTATCAATTAGTCATTCATATCGGAACAAAGTCTAGCTAGACTGTAGACAGGCTAGATAAGAGCCAGGTCATGACGGCCTGACCTTTTTACTGAAGATAATAAATAATCAGAAAGGTGTGGCCATACACAACATGACCCGGAATTGACGTACACCACCAAACACCCCAATTAGAATAATATGTATGTTATAAATGATTTATTTATTTTATTATTTATACATATACACAGAGTAAAATACATAGGGTTATGACATAATATTATAATGAGTACAAAGGTAGGTGATAAATGATTTTATTTTGTAAGTAGGTTTGTACAAACACTTTTACACGTCCAATCATATTTTAAAACTAGATGAGGTCGGCATTTCCTATCTGACTAGTCTGGGAAGAGAGGCCGAAACAAACTCAGAGCTCACAGTCTCTTTTAAAGTCCATAATCTTGGTCAGATCATAAATGTAGATCGATGTCTTAGATGATCTTTTGAGGAAAGAACCACACAGATTGAGAGGACCTGTCCAGTCAGTGAACGCATTTGTCAGAAATCGTGCAGCTCAACTCAAAAGTTAAGGAGCTCAAAGATTCGATGAACAATACTAGAGAAAGGAAATTTGGGTAGGCCACATAAATTACTCAAACTGCCAGACCATGACAAAACTTACAGAACAGAGAGAAAAATAAAAATAAAATGACCTACATACTCAATCAAAATACATACACTGAATTTTTACTAGTATGTATAATCCATTCTCCTGCCCTAATAGCAATTTATTTGGGGTCGGCGCAACATGCCTTTTTCTTCCATACTTCTCTATGAGTCGTCATCTCGGTGGTCACCCCCTTTCTAACCATATCTTCCCCTATTCTTATAGCCATCGACATTCATACTCAAAACCCTCCTCACGATATTTCCCTCATTCCTCCGTCACACATGCCCATACCATGACAACCGATTTCGACACAACTTTTCAGTTACCGGTGCCATTTTCAGACTTCCTATTATGAACATTTTCTATTTATTAAATTGGTTATATTGATTGTGGGTACAAAATTGTGGTCACATTACAAATATGAAAGTGGCATACGTTGGCGTCATATATATTTTACATTTCTATGGTTGGCGTAGATTTTGACGACGTCCATTTTGGTTTGTTTAACAGTGGCGCCAATTCCCTTGTTCACAAACTAAACTAAATTTAAGTTCAGTGCATCTTTTTCTTTCTATTTCGTTAAGAAAAGGACAGAAGATAAATATTAGTTTAGCCCTGTCAAATTAAGATACTCCATAGACATTTTAGACGTGATTAAAAACATGGCTACTAAAAATACGTCAATTTACGTCAGGCACTGACTATTTTGACAGGACTAAACTAATATTTGTCTTCTGTCCTTTTCTTAATGAAATAGAAACAAAAAGATGCACTGAACTTAAATTTAGTTTAGTTTGTGAACAAGGGAATCGGCGCCAGTGCAGCGGAAGTGTGACTGTATTTTACGGAGTTTTATATTTTTAAGATGAAAAATACCTTAGTTACAAAATTACAGAAACCGTTCAGACAAACTACTTTCATAGTGTGCATTAATTCAGTTCAACAATATTCATTGCGTTATTTACGTTGTTGAGCAGACTAATTTTTTGAACATATGAAGCAATGTATTAGCAATATCCTTCAAGATTATTCAGATTGAGGTTGCTAGTGTGTTACGAAATTAGGGTGCAGGACCCAGTCAGTAACTGGGTTGTGGAGGTCAGATAGGCAGTCGCTCCACATAAAATACTGGTATTCAGCTGTATCCGGTTAGACTGGAAGCCGACCCCAACATAGTTCGGAAAAGGCAGATGATGATGAGGTTGGTACAGGTTTACAGGTCCTATTTATTCTGTAAAATTAAATTCGCTGGCGAAACTTCATAGACATGACGTGTTTCTGACTTCTAACTGAACAGACAGCTGTGCTACTGGGGAGTTTGTTGCGCCACTTCTTCCCAGCGATAGCACTAGGAGGTGGTGAAGGGCGGCCGTTTTTGGGGGACTGTCTTTTGTAATTTTGACGTTTGTAAAGTGTTGATTCTCAGCCTAATTTGAATAAATGACTTTCGATTTTGTTTTGAAAATTATGTTTTTTTTTGTGTCATCATGATTTGATAGCAATACCTACTCGTGCTTAAGTAATTTAACCATTATATGTATACCTAACACTGTTTTTAACTGATTTTACAAAGTTGTTTACAAAAACCAGTAGATTTGCAAGCCACTGGGCAATTTAACCACATTTAATTTCTCACTTTGTTACCACATCACGTAGGCAACGCGAAATTAATTCAAATTACATTTTCTACTGCTTTTTTTCGAGTACAGTACAGTCGGCAACATTATCTGCCCAGCCTTTTCCCAACTATGTTGGGCGGGTCGGCTTCCAGTCTAACCAGATGCAGCTGCAGCCTAATTGTGTAACACATTTTCGGCAAATGATTGAGATTAATTGGTTTCGTTTCGATCGCTTTTTGTTTCATTTTACGATTTTTTTAAGCACATATCGTTCACTCTTTAGCGTTTCAAACCAACAGCTGTTGCTATTACATGATAGTGGAGTTACGCAATACGAAAATCGTAAAATGAAACAAAAAGCGATCGAAACGAAACCAATTAATCTCAATCGTTTGCCGAAAATGTGTTACGCAATTAGGCTGCTGAATACCAGTATTTTACATGGAGCGACTGCCTATCTGACCTCCACAACCCAGTTACTGGGTAATACGACTACATTACACCTATGTGTACAAATAATTAAATTTGAATTTGAAAAATAAGGGTATTGAAGTCATCATCTGCCTAGCCTTTTCCGAACTATGTTGGGGTCGGCTTCCAGTCTAACTGGATGCAGCTGAATACCAGCATTTTACATGGAGCAACTGCCTATCTGACCTCCACAACCCAGTTACTGGGTAATACGATACCCCTTGGCAAGACTGGTTGTCAGACTTTCGGGCTTCTGACGACACGTAACGACTGTCATAGATCCTCGAATTACAGACGGGACCAACGGCTTAGCGTGCTTTCCGAGGCACGAAGGGGTCTTGGTATGTAAAGATGGTCACCCATCCACGGACCAACCGCGGCAAGCGTAGCTTAACCTGATCGATTGACCCGTGCGGCTGTTATTACTTAGCATCAATATAAAATAAAATGTGTTTTAATTTTTATGCGCACGAGTAAGTACTTCGACGCCTACGTGTCCTTTTCTTTTCGTATTTATTTGTATAGTTTGTCATTTAATTTAGTATCTAGTGTAAATAGTTGTGTACTAATAATATTGTATGTAGACAAATTGTGTACCATCCTCTTAGTTGATTAAAAGATAGGTGGTAGGTAACCAGTCTGTTCTGTCCGCCCACCATGACGTATAGTGCTGAGACTTTCGGGCTTCAGACGACCCGTAACGACTGTCAAATATCCACGAATGACAGCCGGGACCAACGGCTTAACGTGCTTTCCGAGGCACGGACGTGCTGTCCGTGAACGAGCGCCGTCAGTAGGGACTGGTCATCTCTTTGCTGCCATGGCTTATTTTAATTTAATTTGATATTTGAATTGTTTTAAACTTTTCATTACGGACGCTTTTAACGTTCTGCATCGTTCTCACATGCATAATTTTTAACATGAATGATGTAACTAATACTTTGTAACCATATTTTGATTTAAAAGAGTGTCCATGGAGTTTCTTGCCCGTTCTTCTCCATAGGTACCTACTACGCTTTGGAATGGGCAACTAGCTTCATTTTTCTGACTGACCGACCCCTTGACAATTCAAAAGTGCCTGTAATTGGTTTAATTGAAATAAATACTTTGAGTTTGAGTTTGGACAGTACCATAGATATTTCTATGGACAGTACAGTCGGCAACACGACTAATAGACCTCGCAATTTTCTACAAAAATAGCTTTTTTTTTTGCGTGGCAATCAGGCGACCAATATAATAGAATACTCTTTATTCAATTAGCTGATCTATTCTGTAAAAAACTTTTCTGCAAAAAAAAACAACCGACTTCCAAAAAAGACACTACAAAGTGAAAAATAACTTTAATTTAGGGAGTCGGTGTCGTTGGGTTCGCATTTTCGTTGTTTGCCAACGACTTTCGAAATTTTTCACTTTTAAGTTGTAATTTTTACCAGTAATTTTGGTTTAAAAACCAAACCACTGAACCGTTTTTGATGTAAATTCTATGGGATCAATCTGAAAGTATTTCCTTACAAATAACGGAGTTCTGAGGTAACAAACACAAAAAAAATACAGTCGAATAGAGACCTCCTCCTTTTTTGGAGTCGGTTAAAAATCTCATCGTGTAAACGTAGGTAAAGTGATCTTGAAGCAAGCTGTCATTCCACCTGATACTAAGAATTGACGTACAGACGCCAGCACATCAAGCTACTACAATCTGTCAAATTTCTTTAATAAATTGTCAACGTTATCGCTAAAGCATTAAGGTTCAAGGTTGATTGGGAAAATTTGACAGTTTCGTGTAGCTTGACCTGCTGGCGTCTGTACAACGTGTTAAGTAAAGTGAAATTAGGTTTCTCCATCAGAAATTTGAAAGAAAGAAAATGCATTTATTTGGCACAAACTAAAAGACACACAATACACCAGATACATACATCAGATAAAACAAACAATAAAATAAAAAGTGTGAAGTCCGATGTAAGAAATTGGCAGGAAAAGTGTGCCTCACGGCTGCGCCAAAAAGGCCCAGTTCAGCAAAAAATGCCAGACAACTAGTGCCTGGCGCTGGTTTTCAACTGACCCGATGGGTGAGGTGACGGATGAACGGAATTTCACCTCCTTTTCATTCCGTCCGTGTGGCACCATGTATCTATCACATTAAGGAGATCAAGATCACATCAAGATTATGTCTGGACTTTAAAAGAGACTGTGACCTCTGAGTTTGTTTCGGCCTTTCTTCTCAGACTAGTCAGATAGAAACGCCTACCTCATCTAGTGTTAAAATATGATTGACGTGTAAAAGTGTTTGTACAAACCTGCTTACAAAATTAAATCATTTATCATAATTAATTTATATGTCATGGTTTCATTAATCCATTTTTATAATTTTACCCATTGTGGTATAGTAATTTTATTTTAGGTGCATCGTTTTCACGTATAATTGATGTATGCAAAATAATGTAAAACATTTTAAAAGAGTAACGGTGGAGTTTCTTGCCCATTCTTCTCCATAGGAAAACTGCCTTTTGGAAGGGACGATTAGAATCAATTCTATTTTATTGTAATTTTTGACGTTCAAAAGTGCCTTTTATGTGCCTATTTAAAAATAAATATTTTGACTTTGAACTCAGGTCCCCATGCTTAGCAGTCGCGCTTCCGACCACGAGACCAACGGGGCTGTCTGTGACACAGTAGCTCACGAACGGATGCGCTAATTGAGTGAGATTTTGTTGGAATGTTAAGTCGCTACTGGCGCCGATTCCCTTGTTCACAAACTAAACTAAATTTAAGTTCAGTGCATCTTTTTCTTTCTATTTCATTAAGAAAAGGACAGAAGATAAATATTAGTTTAGTCCTGTCAAATTAGTCAGCGCCTGACGTAAATTGACGTATTTTTAGTGGCCATGTTTTTAATCACGTCTAATTTGTCTATGGAGTATCTTAATTTGACAGGACTAAACATTAGTTTAGTCCTGAAGATACATATTAATTTATCTTCTGTCCTTTTCTTAATGAAATAGAAAGAAAAAGATGCCATGAACCTAAATTTTGTGTAGTTTGTGAACAAGGGAATCGGCGCCATTGTCGCTAATAGTACTTATGTACGGTCAGCAAGGATGGTGTTGTTGATGTTGATGTTGTTTTCAAATGAAATTTAATTTGATAAATGAAATGTTTGTTTTCTATTAATTAAATTAAATTTTATTCGAAAATATCAATCGGTTTCTTAAAAAACTTCAACTATATCCGACGACCCTGGTTACTTATCTCTTTTGGTGACTGTACAAACGCAGATTCAGCCGATCGATTCTGTAAAAATCTCACCGTGAAAAGTTAGGCGAAATGAGCTTAGAGTTAGCTGTCAATAGTGTCAATCCCTAGCATTAATTGCAATGACAGCTCGCTCCACGCTCACTTCACCTGAGTGAGTTTTCACGGTGAGATGATTACAGAATCGCACTACTGATTTGTCATCTGACAAGTGTTTAAGGAATTTTAAGAAATAAAAGCATTGTTAGTACTACGAGTATGGCCTACTTTGTTCAGGCGGAATTTGAATGAAAGTAGCTGCCATGGCTTATTTTAATATATTAACCTTCTGTCAATCGTTTTACACGAGTGGTTTGTGGGTGTCATACACGTGTTCTAGGATGCTGTTGGGACTGCCATGGCGTTGTAGTACTTCGGGAATATTCGCAGAGGCTCGCACAGATGGTTTCCATGGCATTATGCGACAGAAAGCGGCCTCCTTACTACAGCGCCTGCATGGTAGTGACAACAGCATTCTAAAAATGATCGCTGCCAGAGCGGGATGTCCCTTTCAGGGAGACTGGGTGGGGACAGTCCTGGGTCTGAATTAATAGTTGCTGTTTCTGTTTAAAACTAATAATACTAAACTATTTACATAAACATTATTGTTACTAACACGAAAATACTACTAACAAAATTATGGACCTAGTCTGAAATAAAGTTTTATTTTATTTATTTAGGTATTTAATATTTATGTACACACAGTAAAACACATAAGGATAAGACATTTAAAATATGAGTACAAAGGTACTGCTTATTTCTTAAGAAATTTCTTCCAGCAGACCTGCGAAAGGAGAAGTAAAAAAGAAATGTAGACAATAGTGTGTGAGAACAAGAAGAGAAAAATATGAATGTGTGAAGTCTAAAACTAAAATATAAATATACCTACACATATAATGCAAAAAAAATAAAAAATAAATACATAATCCAAAAATATATAAACGTATATATATATAAATACTCACGGTATAGAGGAAAGGTAATGCTCTTTTAATCGACGTTTAAATTGAGAAATAGTTTGCAAATCACGAATGCTATTAATTATATTTAATATATTAATTTTATTTAATTTTAATTTAATAACAGCCGCACGGGTCGATCGATCAGGTTAAGGGTGAAGCTACTGGGTAATACGATGCCCTTGGTAAGACTGGTTGTCAGACTTTCGGGCTTCTGACGACCCGTAACGCCTGTCAAAGATCCACGAATGACAGCCGGGACCAACGGCTTAACGTGCTTTCCGAGGCACGGAGGGGTCTTGGTATGTGAAGATGGTCACCCATCCACGGACCAACCGCGGCAAGTGTAGCTTAACCTGGTCGATCGGCCTGCACACAAAAAAAAACGTTTATTTGTGGTAAACATGACGCAGAAAAAAAAAACGTTCATTTGTGGTAAACATGACGTAGAAAAAGAACACAAACGCAAAAAAAATAACAAACTGGGGTAAACATGCGTCACATCCACGCAAAATTGCCAGAGTCCGCGCAAACTAAGTCTGCGCGCTGTCAAAATCCTACTAATATTTTAGACGTGAAAGTTTGTATGGATGGATGTTTGTTACTCTTTCACGCAAAAACTACTGAACGGATTTGGATGAAATTTGGCACTCAGATGGTTTATAACCAGGATTAACATATAGGATACTTTTTATCCCGATATTCGCACGGGATCGAAACTTATGCGGGTGAAACCGTGGGGCGCAGCTAGTCGGAAATAATCGTTTGCCGCCACCTCGACATTTATATCAAGTGTCAAGAGAGTGTGCTGTGTTCCGTGTTGTCCAAAGTAAATATCCGCCATCATTGTGCCGAATGTGATTTCAAGTGCTGACAGGGATATAGTCTTGAAGTTCAAACACGCACGCAGACTTAGCTTGCGCGCACTTTAGTACTAGCCATTTGTACTGTCAGTGTTTTCATTTATTGTCGTATTGTTGTCCTTCGAAGATTACAGGCGCGATGTTATCTGTCGTTAAAGTTTAAACTGTTCAAAGAAAACTGAACAATATTTAGTTTAGGTCAATAGCCCAGAGCAAAGGGTTAACGATTTGAGACACAGATGTTTTTTAGGGACAGGGCTGTCAAACTGTGCGACGCGACTTGACGCGAGTACGCGACGCGACGAACGACGGCGCAGAGAGACCAATTAAAAGGCATGTAACCACAAATAATTCCCATTTTGCGCTTCTAAAAATATTATTGAACAGTCTAATATAATGATTGCACCTCTTTTTGTGAACCTCAAATAATTCGTATTTTGCGCTCCTAAAAATATTATTGAACACTAATATAATGATTGCACCTCTATTTGTGAACCTCTAATCCTACTATCCTACTAATATTATAAATGCGAAAGTTTGTATGGATGTATGGATGTTTGTTACTCTTTCACGCCGAAACTACTGAACAGATTTGGATGAAATTTGGCAGACATATAGTTTATAACCAGGATTAACATATAGGATACTTTTTATCCCGATATTCCCACGGGATCGAAACTTACGCGGGTGAAACCGCGGGTTGCAGCTAGTAGTTACTATTTTGGGGTCCAGAGTTAGAGAGTTATCTCAGCGGCAGCAACCCTAACGCGGTTCAATAACCGAGGCAGCTTTGCCCTGCTTTTAATTGTAACTTTTAACTTTTTTGTTATTTATTATTCACCATAACGCACCGCAGAGAATGCGTTAATGCGTTATAACCAGATAACCTTTGGTGAAAGCTTCCGAGCGATTTGATTAGTTATATTAATTTTTCGCGTCGTTCGGGCCCCTGGCTTGCTTACTTGCTCATTTTTGTGAGATTTCGGGAGATTTGTCTATTTACAGCTTAATCGACCTATAATGTTCCCACTACTGGGACACAGACCTCCTCTCTTCGAGAGAGAGTGGGCTGTAATCTGCCACGCGGGCCCAGTGCGGGTTGGTAGATGTCACATGTCTTAGAATTTTTGGTTCTAGGACATGCCGGTTTCCTCACGATCTCCCGAATTCTCACAAACATGAATAAAAAAGTAAGGCAGAAAAATGAATACAACTAATCAAATAATTAACAGAATAAGCACGCTAAAGTGGCAATGGGCCGGCCATATTAGCCGTAGAACGGATGACCGTTGGGGTAGACGTGTTCTTGAGTGGAGACCGCGAATCGGTAAAACTAGGGACGCCTTCAGGCTAGGTGGAGCGACGATCTTCGCAGGATGGCTGGTAGCAGCTGGATGAGAGTTGCCGAAAATCGAGTTGAATGGCGTGCTATAGGAGAGGCCCATGTCCAGCAGTGGACTGCTATAGGGTGATGATGATACGTCATCAAATAATTTGGAAAGCTTTCACCAATACGTCAATCAACCGTTTGAAACAACCGGCCCTAACTAAAAATAATTAAAACTTGGAAACAATTCACGAAAAAAAATATTTGAAGGTAATAATTTTCTCATACATTTTGCACGCAACGGCTTTTCGAGAAGATTGACAGATTTCAATAAAAAAAAAAATTCGTTTGTCGAGAATTTCATTGAATTTTGGACAGGACAACGTCTGTCGGGTCAGCTAATCCTACTTCCTAGGTATCCTACTAATATTATAAATGCGAAAGTTTGTAAGGATGGATGGATGGATCGATGAATGTTTGTTACTCTTTCACGCAAAAACTACTGAACGGATTTGGACGAAATTTGGCACATATTAACAGAATTAACACATAGGATACTTTTTATCCCGATATACCCACGGGATCGAAACTTACGTGGGTGAAACCGCGGGTCGCAGCTAGTTAGTCATAAAGTTAAAACTGTTCAAAACATTGGAGAAGTAATAAATAGATTGCTATAATAACAAGTACCAAAATAATTTAAGGAAAAAACACATGCTTTCATGTCAGCCATAGCAACAAGATAAGGCTTCAAGATAAGTGAACTTCCGCTCCAGATAAAGAAGCTAAAAAAAGGAGAAACAAGCGGCAAACTTCGTCCTCAACAAACAAACGGGCGGTCTGTGAAAAACATGCAGCTGTTTTGGCCCTCGCGTACTAAAGTACAATATCCAATTCACTCAAAAAAATCTATTTTGGCGGGACGCCCGCCATTAATATTTTGGTATCTTGCCCGTCCGTGTGGCACGCACACATACCCAGCACCGATAACAGCAATCGAAAATAAACTTTATTGCCGTAAACATAGGGTTAAAATTAGCAATGACGCGAAAGTTAGAGAATTTTGTAAACTGTATTCGAAACTCAAAACGGTCCACACACGCGCCGTGTGATCGATTTTTCGAAATGGCGGCTGAACTTCGCGGAACAGCCTCCCCCCGCGGCCCTCACCCCCGCGCGCTTCTATTACCCCGCCGATGCCTTTTTACGACATTTTTATTTTTTTCTTTTTTTATTCCCTCCTTGGATATCAGGCTCCGTTTTACAGCCTGACCCAACTTTTTTATATTTTTTTTTATTTTATAGCCTATAGCTATTCCGCTTCGACGATGACATTTTATATTATGGTAATATGATGCCAAGCGTTCTGCAAAGACGCCGATTTTGCCAGAAACACTAGGTAATCGAAAACGAACTGAAAATGTCGAATTAACATTCTTCTTGGGTTAAGTAATTAAACACAGCCAAAACTGAAATGTTGATAGTTATCTTAAAACGTGACAAGTTGCCAGCTTTTAAATTAATTGCTTTATAAGCAAAGTAAGTACATAGTTATGTAAAATGTTAACTTGAAACTCGAACAGCCGACCTTTAAATAAACAATGATTTTCGGGTTCCACGAGGCTAGTTTTAACAGACTTCGAAAAAAGGAGGAGATTTCATTCATTTGTATTTTTTTATGTTTGTTACCTCAGAACTCCTTATAAAACGATTGGATAATCCTGGTATATTTATAGGGTGGTTCCATATAAATATGTGGTCAAGTTCTGTTCTGATGTATTTTGAGTTAGCTTCTAGCACTTTGTGTATATTGGTGATGTTATAATAACTTCCTGTCACTGATTTAGCAGGTGAAGGTATACGAATTAGTGTGAGGTAGGTACAGACGCCATCAGGTCAAGCTACCCGAAAAATTGTCAAACTGTCAAAATTTCCCAATCAACCTTGAACCTTAATGCTTGCGCGATAAAGTTGAAAATCTATTAAAGACATTTGACAGATTGTAGCAGCTTGTTGTGCTGGCGTCTGTACCACAATTAAAAAGCGTTAAATTAAAACTTTATTACTAAAGAAAAATAACCAACTTCCAAAGAAAACTCGTAGTAATATAGTTTTTTTTAAGATAGAATAGCAAGATAGTCCTAGTAAAGAAAGAAAGAAGAAAGAAAGAAAGAAAAAGTATTTATAAGGGTGGGGGTTTGGTGGGGGTTTTTAGTAAGGTGGCAAGCTAGTTACTCTAGCCTCGTGTATACAGAACTATCCTCGTTTTTAGGCTAGTAATCTAGTGAGAAAGATAGTAAGCTAGCATAATCAATCAGCCTATAACGTTCTCAATGCGGGGATCCTCTCAGTGAGAGGGAGTGACCACGCGGGCCCAGTGCGGGTTACGACATGTCACATGTCTTCGCATTTTTGGTTCTAGGACATGACGGTTTCCTCACGATGTTCACCGTTTTTGAGTGCAGTGAGTGGTGATGAAATTATTTACACATAGTAAAACGCCTGTCTGGGTTCGCACCCACGACCTGCAACTAGTAAGTCGCGGCCATTGCCACTGGGCCATCTCTGCTCTCAGTAAGCTGGTATGATAGTTTGGAGGTATGAGGAATAGGGTGTAAAGTTCACTCATCCTCCATAGCAAAGGGAGGATCCTCCGACCAGACGGGTGTTGTGTCTGGCGGGCAACTGCCCAACGATTCATGTTGGGAAGTTTGTGTATTGCTAATTGCGCCGTAAACTCTGCTTGCGAGATGCAGGATTTGCGTGACGTCAGTATGACGCGTTGTAGATACCGCTACAATAGTTTAATAGGGTGGGGTTCCATTTTTCCTTCCTGATCAGAAGGTCTAAGTATCAAAATGTCCAACAGCGTGAACCGTCTAATGAGCAGTAAGTCTAATTAGCAAAGGTCCATGTAGCAAAACGTCCAACTATCAAATGGACAGAACATTTTTTTTACTTTACTTTGTGTAAATTATTTCATCACCACTGCTCTCAAAACGGCGAAGGAAAACCTCGTGAGGAAATTTTTAGAATCGAATTTTCTTCGAATTTTTAGTTCTAGGACAAGCCGGTTTGGCATGTCCTAGAACTAAAAATTCGAAGACATGTGACATCTACCAACCCGCACTGGGCCCGCGTGGTGGATTTCAGCCCACTCCCTCTCGCAAAGAGGAGACCTGTCTCCCAGCAGTGGGGACATTAAAAGGCTGAAAAAGCAAGCACACATATGCTTGCTTGCTATACTAGTCTCGTGTAACCCGGGCACAAGTAGAAAGCAAATTGTCGACAAACAAACTTTCAAATCGTCTTTTTCAACCAAGCATAGATAAGTTGCTATAGCCCAAAGGTTAGGTCTTAACGGGCAATCGAAAGGTCGCGGATACAAATCGCGGAGCTAGTAATGGCGGATCTGAAGGGATTCTAACGGCAAAATAAACTAAATGTATTACGTATTTTAACTTTTAAACTATTGAATTTAAAGTAACTTTTATGCATAAAGGTTTTAGTCAGAGTTTCGACACTAGATTTATTTATATGCTAGCTGCGCCCCGCGGTTTCTCCCGCATAAGTTTCGATCCCGTGGGAATATCGGGATAAAAAGTATCCTATGTGTTAATCCTGGTTATAAACCATCTGTGTGCTAAATTTCATCCAAATCCGTTGATTAGTTTATGCGTGAAAGAGTAACAAACATCCATCCAGCCATCCATCTATACAAACTTTCACGTTTTTAATATTAGTAGGAATTGCTGCCTCTGCTTAACGCATTGATTTATTAATCGTACCGATGGATGAATAAACGTCATACATCTGCCTAGCCTTTTCCCAACTATGTTGGGGTCGGCTTCCAGTCTAACCGGATGCAGCTGAATACCAGTATTTTACATGGAGCGACTGCCTATCTGACCTCCACAACCCAGTTACTGGGTAATACGATACCCCTTGGTAAGACTGGTTGTCAGACTTTCGGGCTACTGACGACCCGTAACGACTGTCAAAGATCCACGAATGACAGCCGGGACCAACTGCTTAACGTGCTTTCCGAGGCACGGAGGGGTCTTAATATGTGAAGATGGTCACCCATCCACGGACCAACCGCGGCAAGCGTAGCTTAACCTGATTGATCGACCCGTGCGGCGGTTATTACTTAGCCATAAGCCCCTCCGATGGATGAATAAACGTATTTTCTTTTATCTTACCTTACCTATACATATAGTACACACATTGTGCCAATGCAATAGGGGGCAAGCATATTCCCATCAACCGGGCAAAATCAACACGAAAAAAAATCAAAATTTCTCTATTCTATTGTTAATTATGGCAAGTAAAGCCGATGTCGACTATTCTGCCAATGTCAAAAGTGATTATTATAAATTAAAACATTTTTCCAAAAAAAAACAACCGACTCCCAAAAAAAAAAACACTACAAAGTGAATTACTTTAATTTCGGAAGTCGGTGTCGTTGGTTCCGCATTTTCGTTTTTTGACGTAAATCACACACACATTTTTTGACAGCAATCGCGGTTGATTTGCTGGCATTTATTGAAGAGTTCCGTTGTCTGCCTCCGAAACGCATCATCAGATCTTTATGAAATTGAAATGGGACCATGTCGGAACAAACCACTAACGAACAAAAGAAAAATTTGCAAATCCGTCTGTATTATTACGGAGTTATGCCCATACAAAAAAAAATAAAACGACCGAATCGAGACTCTCCTCCTTTTTTTGAAGTCGATTAAAAAGACGGAAACAATAAGAATCTTCGATGAACGAGAACCGAGAGACGAGTTGAACTTGATATATATCTTGTGGGGTCAAAATTCCTCTCGCGTTTATTTCCAAAATGTCATACGTGCATAGACACACGAAACTCGCCCTAGACATTTTAATATCCTATTCCTTGGCACCGGTTTTTGAGAGGGAGGCGAAATGGGGAGAGGTGGCTGTAAAATTTTTTATATCTTTGCGTCTGCGTGGATCAAGAAAAAAAAAATCGAATCGATAGCCGTCGGCATGACGTACAGTTTTATAGACAATTTTTTTTTATATTAGTAGACTATGCTTTTTAAAAATTGTACGGCGCAAACTCGTTAAGTCTTCAGTACGGGTAGGGCGCACAGTATCGCGCGCGTCAGTGATAGACAGATAGATAAACTATTTAGTTTAGTGCATACAAGAGGAAAACAACACACAAAAGCACAATTCAGTGATGACAGCTCCTACTATCCTATCATAACATAACCTACTAATATTATAAACGCGAAAGTTTGTATGGACGGATGGATGGATGGACGAATGGATGTTTGTTACTCTTTCACGCAAAAACTACTGAACGGATTTGGATGAAATTTGGCACACAGATGGTTTATAACCAGGATTAACATATAGGATACTTTTTATCTCGATATTCCCACGGGATCGAAACTTATGCGGGTAAAACCGCGGGGCGCAGCTAGTTACATGAATATATAAAAACAATGTGCCAACATACAACCAATAAAAAATGGAAACATCATCATCTGCCTAGCCTTTTCCCAACTACGTTGGGGTCAGCTTCCAGTCTAACCGGATGCAGCTGAATACCAGTATTTTACATGGAGCGACTCCCTAAACCTATTTGACCTCCACAACCCAGTTACTGGGTAATACGATACTCCTTGGTAAGACTGATTGACAGACTTTCAATGAAATTAAGTGATACTATAACAAACTTTAAATCAAAATAATGAATAAGACAAAGTGCGGTGTGCGTCTCAAGGTTGCACCAAATGGGGATCCAGGGGGTAATTGCGTAAGACACTAACAGTAGGAATGGCTTTCATTTTGACAGTTCAACAGCATTCATTGCGTTATTTACGTTGTTGAGCAGACAAATTGTTCGAACATATGAAGCAATGGATTAGCAATATCCTTCAAAATGATTCAGATTGTGATTGATAGTGTGTTATACAATTAGGGTGCTGATAACAATACTTCTACCGACGCCAGCACATCAAGCTACTACAATCTGTCAAATTTCTATAATAGATTTTCAACTTTATCCCCAAAGCATTAAGGTTGATTGGGAAAATTTGACAGTTTCGGGTAGTTTGATGTGCTGGCGTCTGTACTTATAAACTGAAGGCCAATTCCTGTAATTTAAAACGTTCAAAATCTAGTCGCAATCTCATCTCAGCGACAATCAATGTCAAAAACTTGTCAAAAATGTAGAGAAATTTGAGGTATTTTTGACAGATTGAGGCTGAGATCAGACTGTGAACGTTCTTAAAATTGAGATAGTTACTCCTCTGGTCTCTTATTGTATTAGATCTCCGTACCTACCCATGACACTGGGCCAGCTCCAGACGGGCAATTCTCGTAATTTAAAGAACGTTCACAGTCTGATCTCAGTCTCAACCTGTCAAAAATACCTTTAATTTCCCTATATTTTGACAAGTTTTTGACATTTGTTTGTCGCCGAAATGAGACTGCGACTAGATTTTGAACGTTTTAAATTACGAGAATTGGCCTTCAGGTCAAAGGCACCACTGACGAGCGGCATACTTATACCCACCCTGACTTTGTGTCAGGGTTGTTACTAGCTATAATGTAAGGCACCGTTTTGGGAGCAGTGGTGATGAAATAAATTGTACAAACCTAACCTCTTTGTTCATAAACATTGCTCAAAGTTAAGTAGTGATGCAGCGGGATTGTCCGAAAGGGTTACCGCTACCCCGGAACATAAAGGGCGAAGGAAGGAACATGGGTGGGTTTTAGTCAGTAAGAGTCTGACACTCCCTTCCGCTCCATCCAGAGCGGGAGGGGTCATTTGATGATTTCCCACCCGAAAAAAAAAAAAGATAAGTAGTGATTAGCGACTGTTAAACAATACATTTTTGACATGTAAACGTCGCTTACACTTACATTTAACCTCTAGTTGATTTAAAAACGATGATTAAATTTAAGTGACGTGTAAAGGTCAAAATATTATGGTTAACTGTCGTAAAAAGTTGCAACTCCAAGCATTGCTTATTAATAAAGGGGTATGTGTTTTACTTATCAGGGCTCAAAACTAGGCATTTCCACCACAGAGCTCTCACTTCCTATCCTTCAAATGAATCATGTGCAAAAATCTGTTCTTTTATCAGATTCGCCAACGAACAGCTGGCCCATTCCCGTAATTAGAAACGTTCAAAAACCGGTCGCAATCTCGTCTCGGCGAGAATCAATGCCAGAAACTTGTCAAAAACGTAGGAAAATTAGAGGTAGGTACATTTAACAGATTTGTACTGAGATTAGAATGCGAAAGTTCATTAAAACAAGGGAAATTGCCCCTCTGAGTCTGGGTAATGTTTTAAATGCTATGGTCTCGTGGTCGCAAACGCGATTACTGAGCGTGGGATCCAGGGTTCGATTCCCGGGTCGGGCCAAGTGTCTATGGGTTTTTCTATTGGGAATTTCTTAGTAACAGCCCGGAGTTCGGAAGCTAGCGGGGTGATACCCCCGTGCCTCGGAAAGCACGTTATGCCGTTGGTCCCGGCTGTCATTCGTAGATCTTTGACAGTCGTTACGGGTAGTCAGAAGCCCGAAAGTCTGACAACCAGTGTTACCAAAGGGGTATCGTATTACCTACGTATTACCTATAGTAACTGGGTTGTGGAGATCAGATAGGCAGTCGCTCCATGTAAAATACTGGTATTCAGCTGAATCCGGTTAGACTGGAAGCCGACCCCAACATAGTTGGGAAAAGGCTCGGCAGATGATGATGATGACTATCAATCTCAATCTGAATCATTTTGAAGGATATTGCTAATCCAATGCTTCATATGTTCGAAAAATGTGTCTGCTCAACAACGTAAATAACGCAATGAATGTTGTTGAACTGTCAAAAATGAAACCCATTGCTACTGATAGTGTTACGCAATTACCCCGCAGGTCGTTAATTGACTTTATTTCAGTTTTTTTTATTAAGGAATGCTAGAAAATGTAGGTAGGTCAATGACCGCTTTTGGGACGCTAAAGCGACTCGGGTATAGCATAACCTGCCTATTATGTTCCCACTGCTGGGACACAGGCCTCCTCTCTTCGAGAATGAGTGGGCAGTATCCTACCACGCGGGCCCAGTGCGGGTTTGTAGATGTTACATATCTTAGAATTTTTTATTCTAGGACATGCCGGTTTCCTCACGATGTTCCTTCACCGTTTTTGAGAGCAGTGGTGATGAAATTATTTACACTAGGTAAAGCGCCTGTCTGGGTTTGGAACCTACAACTCGTAAGTCGGGGTCGTTGCCACTGGGCCACCCTGCTCTCTCGGATATACGAGGGCGACACTGAAAGTTTTTAGAACTGGCCACTTATAAACGATATAATAAAAAAATAAGTTCAAATTTTGAAAACGGATCTCTTTGCCAATATTATTGTGTATGTATTTTATTAATTTGTCATTTGTTTACGATTTGGCGGCAAATTGAAAATTGTTTGCGTCACGTCAGCATGAATTTAACGCGAGAAAATTTTCGTACAATGATGTTTTATGACTTTCGATTGAGTCAACAAGAAAGTTATGATGGACTTCCCTGATGAAGCCCCATCTCGTGCCATTGTTTACAACTGGTTTAATGAGTTTAACTGTGATCGAACTAATCTCACCGATGATCTGCGTGAGGGACGGCCTTCTACGATATAATAATTATACGAAAACATCATGTGCATGCATGTTGTGTTAGTCTGTAAGTAATTGTTGCACTTATAAATGTATTACGAAATGATTTGTTAAATGTATTTTGTAAACAATAGTTGGCTAACCTAAATAAATAAATAAATAAACATCAGTGTTGTGCGGCGTATGATAGAGACTGACAAAAGAGTGACTTATCAGCAGATTCGGAGTCCGAATCTGCTGATAAGTCACTCTTTTGTCAGCCTAAGCTTGTCCGAATTTCGGACAAGCTTAGGCTTACGTAGTAGGTAACTATTCAGTAATCTGTGCTTAGGGATCGGTATGGGTTAAGTGCACAAAATCCTCCATGAACATTTAGCGGTCAGGAAGCTTTGTGCCCGGTACCTCATAATTTGACAGAGGCCCAAAAGCCCAGTCGTGTTGATTGGTGCCGTGAAATGGTTCAAAGATTTAACGGAGGTGACTCAAATGCTGTTCGACATACTTACGGGTGACGAAAGCTGGATTTATTGTTATGATCCTGAAACTAAGAGACAGTCTGCTGTCTGGGTATTTCCTTCCAAGGAGTTGCCAACTAAAGTGAAGAGAGGTCGAAGCGTGGGAAAAAAGATTGTGGCCTCTTTCTTCGGAAGGACAGGTCATTACGTAACAATTGTTGTAGAGGATCGAAAAACAGTTACTGCAGAGTGGTACACTGACAATTGTTTGCCACTTGTCTTGAAAAAAGTTCGAGAGAAATGACCTCGCAGTTGGACCCTCCTTCACCACGACAACGCCTCGTCGCACACCGCCAAGTCAAATCGAGTACTTGGCGACGTCAGACGTGGAATTACTGGGTCACCCGCCCTATAGCCCCGACCTCGCACCTTGCGATTTTTATTTATTTCCGAAAATAAAAGAAAAACTTCGAGGAAAACGTTTTATGGACGCCGAGGAAGCTGTGGCTGCGTTTCAAAATGCCATCGAAGAGACCCCTAAGGACGAGTGGGCAAAGTGCTTTTCTCAGTGGTTCCATCGGATGCAGCGATGTATTGATGTAAATGGACACTATTTTGAAAAGATATAATAAAACTAATAACTTGCTAGTTTGTTCAGTTTTTGATTTTCTAAGAACTTTCAGTGTCACTCTCGTAGCATAGCCCTAAAAGTTTGACTTCGAGAGATTGAATACATTGAAGGCAGGCCCCACAAGCAACTTAGTTGCCTAGCAACTTTTTAGTCTCCGCCGCTGTCTCCTCGCCGAGATTTAGACGACATGCACACGGGAGCGACAGCAACGCTACTTTTATGTCACATTTTCGGTTGAACGGCAACTGGTTAGCCGGCAACTTCGTTTACATCGTGCGCGCACTTGCATTGCAACCAATAGACGGGCGACAGTTGCGTCCAGCAGTGCGATTCTGTAACCATCTCACCGTGAAAACTTGGGTGAAGTGAGCATGGAGTGAGCTGTCATTCCAACTAATGCTAGAGATTGACAGCTCACTCTCAGCTCACTTCACCTAACTTTTCACGGTGAGATTTTTACAGAATCGATCGGCAGTCGCTACTTGCGCGCACTTTCATACAAACCCGTACACTTGATGGGTGATACTAAGACAAATGACAAATGATTTATTTTCTGTAAGAAGGTTTGTACCACAGTTTGTACAAACACTTTTACACGTCCGTCAATCATATTTTTTTTTAAGACTAGATGAGTTTGTCGTTTCCTATCTGACTACTCTAAGAGAGGCCTAAACAAACTCAGAGGTCACAGTCTCTTTTAAAGTCTTGACATAATCTTGGTCAGATCATGTGAAGACATGTAGATTGGTTGGACCATGTAGTTGCTCGTGGGTCCCTTAAAATATTTTGCCCTTGCGATCTCGAAAGTTAGTAGTTTTTTTAATAACTTTGTAATATCTCAATTAAATCCTGTCTGTTAAACGCATAGTCATGGTGACTTCAAAAGGTAAACTGTTGGATCTGATAAGAATTTTAGAAAACACACTTTTATTTTGTTTTTTTACAGACTGTTTCTAGGGTTCCGTTTCTATTTGTGTTCATATAAATCGACAAAATGTATGGAACAGCTGATTTTTTTTACTATGAAGGGTGACTTGGGACCTCAACCTGTTATCATGGATTCAATAAGCAGGCGCGGTCGCAGTCCAAGTTTTTTTGGGGAGGGGGGGGTCACCAAGTAGTTAAGTTAGTAAAGCAAGTAAATCATGCACCGCGCCTGTCAATAAGTACAGACACCAGCTATAGATGGGCAATCCATCGGGTTTAAGCCCAACCAAAACAAATCAAATCAAAATATTTTATTTCAGAAGAAGCTAGGTGCACGGTTCCAATTGCTCGTTTCCTACGGAGAAGAGCCGGCAAAAAACTCCACGGTTACTCTTTTAAAAATAATTGGCTTTTACAGTGTTTTCAAATTACAGTAGGTATGGGAGGACAGCGTAGGCCTGTCAACAAGTACCAGGTACTTGATAAAATGAAAAATGGTCGACAGATCTAAAGTTTACAAGGCCTAAAACACACCCGATGAACTCCTGTAAACACCCATGAACACCCAGAAAATTGGTTGTTTACCTAAGCAACCAGGTGGATTACCCATCTATAACGCCAGCACATCAAGTACTACAATCTGTCAAATTTCTTTAATAGATTTTCAACTTTATCTCTAAAGCATTAAGGTTCAAGGTTGGTTGGGAAAATTTGACAGTTTCAAGTAGCTTCATGTGAATCCTGTCTGTACATGAATCCAAAACCCCTACGTCGAAATGTTTCGCCTGTAATTTTATAAAGTCAGTCGTTTCATACATTTTCATCGCGTAGGTTAAGAGGCCTCTTACAGTCCACTAGCGCCGCCAATCGAAAAAATGTCATAACTCGTAAATAGAATCAAAAATACAAAATGTGGTCTATTATTACTGGTATTAAATTAGCCAATAAATAACCTTTCAAATCATACAAACCGTTCCGTCTACCAAAAAACCCTGTGTTTTAAAATGATGTATTTTGAGATTTTATCACCTTTTTATGTTGTTTTAAACATCGTGTTACACGTAAAAACTTAAAAGAATATTTAATTTTATATCGTGAAGCTCTGATGCACACAACTTTTCAGTAAAAAATCGGTAATTAAATGCACTGACAATCAATCTGCCTAGTCTTTCCCCAACCGTTATGTGGTCTGCTTCCAGTCTAACCGGATGCAGCTGAATATCAGTTATATAGTACAGACGCCAGCACATCAAGTTACTACAATCTGTCAAATTTCTTTAATAGATTTTCAACTTTATCACTAAAGTATTAAGGTTCAAGGTTGATTGGGAAAATTTGACAGTTTCGGGTAGCTTGACCTGCTGGCGTCTGTACTTCGACGCCTACGTGTCCTTTTCTTTTCGTATTTATTTGTATAGTTTGTCATTTAATTTAGTATCTAGTGTAAATAGTTGTGTACTAATAATATGGTTTGTAGACAAATTGTGTACCATTCTCTTAGTCGATTTAAAGATAGGTAGGTAGGTAACCAGTGTATTCTGTCTGCCCATCATGACGTGCGGTGCTGAGACGTGGACGCTCACGCAGGGCTGTGTACAGGCTAAGAGTTTCACTAAGAGCCATGGAGCGTTCCATGTCTGGCATCAGGCTATCCAACTTGATAACTCCACGCGTTCCTGAGAAAAAGGGTCTTGACCATGGTCTTTTTTTTTAATGATATAAACTAGAGATTGACTGCGATCCCGCCTGATGGAAAGCAGTGAGCTTGACCTGCTGGCAAGGACACGGAGCGACTGTCTATCTGACCTCCACTACTCAGTTACTGGGTAACACGATTAGATACTCCGTTGGTAAGACTGGTAGTCAGACTTTCGGGCTTCTGACGACCCGTAACGACTGTCTAAGATCCACGAGTGGCAGCCGGGAGCAACGGCTTAACGTGCTTTCCGAGGCACGGAGAGGTCTCGATATGTAATAGTCACCCATCCACGAACCCACCGCGGCAAGCATAGCTTAATTAAATGCAATCTCAATCTGTCAAAATAGTTTCGCCTCTATAATCCGCCTATTATGTTCCCACTGCTGGGATTCAGGACTCCTCTCTTCGAGAGAGAGTGGGCTGTAATCCACTACGCGTGCCCAGTGACCGTGGGAGACCGACATTTTCTTATTCTCAAAACCATATTTAAATAAATTAAAATACACTAAGTAAATGACAAATGTCGGAATTATTTAAACAAGCATGGCTTACAACATTAAAAATAGATTTATTCCATGTATGCTTTGCAAAGATTAGCGCTGTAAACATCGATCGGGTGTGTTCGGCAGCGCTCGTCAATTTCCGTAATTTTCGAGCCACAAAGATGGCGGATTGTTATTTTTAGTTTTTTTTGATAAAAAAAGAACTACCTCATTAAGTTTTATAAATGTGAGCATGTACGGACGCCAGCACATCAAGTTACTACAATCTGTCAAATTTCTTTAATAGATTTTCAACTTTATCGCTAAAGCATTAAGGTTCAAGGTTGATTGGGAAATTTTGACAGTTTCGGGTAGCTTGACCTGCTGGCGTCTGTACATATCACTTCTGATTGTAGTAAAACTCAGATAACTATGTTTTACAATTATTTATTTATACAACCATTCTTACACCACCAAATACCGCTATCCAAAAACCCCGCGACATACGGCCGTACAGATTAAAAATTCCCGCGCTCGCCGAGTGTTGTCGAGTCAGCATATCGTTTCTGATTCCTCAAATCGATTATTCGCTTTATTTAATTATTTAAAATGTTTTATTAATTTCTATTAAAAATCTTAAACCTTACAATATTTATTTACTTTTAAACAAGATACACAATATATTTATATAGATACGCGAAGTTTCTTCAGGAAACAATCGACAATTTCATTTCATATTCCTAAGAACATTAAAAAAAACGTATAATTTCTATCTGCGAGGTAATTGCGTAACACACTAACACTAGCAATGGCTTTCATTTTGACAGTTGAACAACACACATTGCGTTATTTACGTTGATGAGCGGACACATTTTTCGTACATATGAAGCAATGGATTAGCAATATCCTTCAAAATGATTCAGATTGTGATTGATTGTGTATTACACAATTAGGGAGCTTCTGAAACTGTCGCTTTCAACATATGTTTCGTGAATTCGCTTCGACATCGCCTTGTAGCCGTGCCTCGGAAAGCACAAGCTGTTGGTCGCAGCTGTCGTTACGGGTCGTCAGAAGCCCGAAAGTCTGACAACCAGTCTTACCAAGGGGTATCGTATTACCCAGTAACTGGGTTGTGGAGGTCAGATAGGCAGTCGCTCCATGTAAAATACTGGTATTCAGCTGCATCCGGTTAGACTGGAAGCCGACCCCAACATAGTTGGGAAAAGGCTGGGTAGATGATCCACCGACTTCTACTCCTACTCCTTTACAGTGCATGCGGTGCGGTTGTGGAATTCACTACCGCCTGACATTAGGGACTGCCAAACTGTTGCAGTTTTTAAAAGAAGAGTGAAAGAACAATATCTGTCCACTTCATCAGAGTTGTGTACCTATGTATTTTTTTTTTTTTTTTGAGTAGTTATGTTATAATTATTATTATTCTAGTGATATTTATTTTAGTAGTATGTATGTATGTACGTTTATTTGTATGTATTTTAGTATATTCTCGGAATTTTTGTTTAGTTTTTAAGAGAAATGTTTTTGATTGTATGTATTATGTTTTGTCTCCTTTACAATTTCACACGCTGTCTACATCTCTATATCTATGGTCCTGTCTCGGGTGTGCTGGAAGAGATTTCTTGTGAAATAAGCATCACCTCTGTACCTATTTTTTCTGTTCTGTTTTTCTTGTCTGTTTATATATGTGTGTACATAAATGGTAAATAAATAAAATAAATAAAAATGATGACGATCGCCTTAAAGACAGTCCGCCCTTTTCATTTCCCGCGCATTTCATGGCCACAGGCCCAACGCGCGTAATAGCAAAACTATTTACGGACAGCGCCCTTTGCTTAGTGAATCTCATCTCTAAACCTTTGCCATAAAGGTCATTTTTCCCAGTTGGCATGCCCTCGGTACCACGAGATATATTTTTTCTTTTGCCTTGACTTGACATGTCACGGCGAGCAGCCATTTTATTATGTTTTTTATAATGTAAGTTTTAGATTAAAAACACGAAAGATTTTGCGATTATTTTTTAATTATTTTCTCGTATCGGTCGGACAACGGTATCGTTTTACCCAGTAATTAGGTTGTGGAGGTCAGATAGGCAGTCGCTTCATGTAAAATACTGGTATTCAGCTGCATCTGGTAAGACTGGAAGCCGACCACAACATAGTTGGGAAAAGGCTAGGCAGATGATTTGATGATGTGATGATCAATCTGCCGAGCAAATCCAAATCAAACGTCATTTATTCAAATTAGGCTGAGAATCAGCACTTTTCGAACGTCAAAATTACATAAGACAGTCCCCCAAAACGCCCGCCCTTCACCACCTCTTAGTGCTTTCGCTGAGAAGAAGAAGTGGCGCAACAAACTCCCCAACCAAGCAAACTGAATTGGGGGCCTCCTCCTTTTTTTGAAGTCAGTTAAAAACAAATGTTTAAGTGTAAAGTTTTTTTATGTAATATTTCGGAACAACACGCGTGGAGACACGACTTAATTTCTACCGTGTTAGATGCGCCCCGCGGTTTCACCCGTATAAGTTTAGATTCCGTGGGAATATCGGGATAAAAAGTATCTTATGTGTTAATCCTGGTTATAAAGTATCTGTGTGCCAAATTTCATCCAAATCCGTTTAGTAGTTTTTGCGTGAAAGAGTAACAAACATCCATCCATACAAACTTTCGCATTTATTATTATAGTAGCGTAGGATACATATATACAATTGTACATAATATAAGTAACTAACTATTCTATTTTGTAGGCCATATAAATATTTATTCCATGCAGGATGGAAAAAAAAACGGAGACTCAAAGTCAATCTGCCTAGCCTTTTCCCAACTATATTAAGGTCGGCTTCCAGTCTATCCGGATGCAGCTGCCAGTACAAAGTCCAGTATTTTACATGGAGCAAGACTATCTCACCTCCATAACCCAGTTACTGGGTAAGACGATACCTCTTGATAAGACTAGTTGTCAGACTTTCGGGTTTCTGGTCGGAACCAACGGCTTAACGTGCTTTCCGAAGCACGGAGAGGTGTCCATATGTAAGTAAAGAAAGGTCACCCATCCACGAACCGACTGCATGGTGCACTACATACCGTAGTGAAATGTCTGCCAGTTAGCATTTCAGCACGAGTCCTGGGGTAGAGACCCCGTACCGGCAAGCGTAGCTTGGAACGCCCCCCAGCAAGATGAACCGACCTAAAGAAACTGGCTGGCACAGACTGGATTCAGAAAGCGGAGGACAGGGTGTTGTGGCGCAGCCTGGGAGAGGCCTATGTCCTGGGCCCCAATTCTGTATGGTGATTATTATTCCCCGCCTAATCTTAACCACGTGCAAACCACGCACGGTTGTCAAGCGTGGTATTTTGACAGTTCAAACCGCGCCAACTTCGCGGTCATTTCGCGCGGTTTCGTTCATTGTGTCATAGATTATACGTTACTAGCAGATGTCGTGATTAGTCATTAAGTGAATAGTGAATTAGGGCCCGGCAGTGGACTGCGATAGGCAGAGTTGATTACAGCAAGGTGAAAGTAGGTTGGAATATCCAGAGGGCCAATCACCGTATTTGAAAACGTTAAAATCAAGTCAAAATCATATCTCGGCGACAATGAATGCCAAAACTTTTAAAAAATGTGGGTAGATTAGGGAGTTTTTGACAGGTTAGAATAAGAACTTTCTTAAAATTCGAGAATCGCCCCTCTGTTAAGAAACTTTGAGGTGAAAAAAGCAGAAATTAGCATTTGTTTTTCAATTTTATTTTTAATCATAATTGATATTATTTCTGTAAGTAGGTTTATTGAAAGTAAAGGATTTTATTTGAGTTATTCCTAACTACCGACGACCTTATGAAGGTCGCAGGAACCCGTGGATGCGAGAAGCACAGAACCGGTCGTAGTGGAGGTGCTTGGGGAGGCCAATGTCCAGCAGTGGACGTCTTTCGGCTGAAATGATGATGCCGATGAGTGCTGATTAAATACCTGAAATATTTTTCACACTTATAGGTGAAAAGATATATTATAGGCCTCCGATAAAAATTAAAGATAGATTATTGCCCAGCAGCGGGACAGCATAGGGTAAACAAAAAAAAAAATAGATCCATGTTCTTTGACAGTCGTTACGGGTAGTCAAAAACCCAGAAGTCTGAGAACCAGGGAGGGGGAGTCTGAGTGGTATCGTGTTACCCAGTAACTGGGTCAGATAGGCAGTCGCTCCATGTGCAGAACACTGGTATTCAACAGCATCCGGTTAGCGGAATCCGATCCCAACATACATAGTTGAGTAAAGGCTAGTCAGATTGATTTTGAGGTGTAGTTTAAAAAGTGAAATTGTAGAAAGTTGTCAATCAGTCAGTGTCACAGAAAACACAAAAAATGCATCAATGTTACCAACATTTTTCATTTTGACATTAATACTAACTTTTTGTTGAACGATTGTTTAAAAAAAAATCATATTGGTACTTTTTTATGATGATGGCAATATTTCAAGTAGTGGATAATATTGATTCATTGAATAACACATAAGTATTACAAATACCTTATAAATTATGGAAGTGTTGCCTTTTTGTAGTGAAACTTCTTAGGCGGAGATAACGGGACGAGAATTGAGTGATAATGAGGGGTTTGTGTCTAAGTAAAAACAGCCGCACGGGTCGGTCGATCAGGTTAAGCTACGCTTGGTCCGTGGATGGGTGACCATCTTCACATACCAAGATCTCGGAAGGCACGTTAAGCCGTTGGTATCGGCTGTCATTCGTGGATCTTTGACAGTCGTTACGGGTCGTCAGTAGCCTGAAAGTCTGACAACCAGTCTTACCAAGGGGCTTCGTATTACCCAGTAACTGGGTTGTGGAGGTCAGATAGGCAGTCGCTCCTTGTTAAATACTGGTACTCAGCTGCATCCGGTTAGACTGGAAGCCGACCCCAACATAGTTGGGAAAGGGCTAGGCAGATGAATTGAGGAAAATTCCATGAATGCGCCACGTTCAGGCACATTTCGATACATTTATCATCGTCATCATCCACAGCCCGACTTCACCCACGGCCGGGATAGCCCTCTCTTTTCTTGTGCTAATCCCTACGCTCCTGTGTCAGTCTCATCCAGGTTTTGCCCACGATGGCAACAGCGTTGTCTACCCTTCTCGCCGCCAGACGACCGACATCTCATCTTCCAGTCCTTAGACGTCAGTCTCTCACAGCCTTGCTCCACGTGTCATCACTGCGCCTTGCCAGGTGACCTGCACAACTCCATTTGAATTCCATAATACCTACGTGTTCCGATATCGAAGATCGAAGGTCTTCGTATCTCGACGTTGGGAACTAGGTTTAGCCTGTCGCCAAGGATGGTACGCTCCATGGCTCTCTGTGCAACGCTTAGCCGGTACACAGCCTCCTGCGTGTGCGTCCACGTCTCAGCACGTTTCATTACATTAGAGAGGAGAAAGAATAACTCTCTCCGTCTTTCCCACTAAATCTCTCTTATTATTTGAAGAAGTTTTTTTTCTTTTAGCGAATACTTTCCAACATGCACGCGTAGAAGGGGCACAGTTTTTTCTTAAATCTTTGGGCACAACTAGTACAAAATAAAATAACTACACAATACCTAGTTCTAATCGTTTAAATAAAATCAGTCTTATTTATAATCAATCAACCAAGCTTATCGCAGTCCACTGCTGCCTCTCCCAGAATGCGCCACAACACCCTGTCCTCCGCCTTCCGCATCCAGTCCGTCGCAGCCACCTTCTTTAGGTTGTCAAACATGGCCAGCCCACTGCCACTTCAGTTTGTTGACTCTGCAAGCTATGTCGGTAACTCCGATTCTTTTCCGGATAATTTCATTTCTGATTTTATCCTTCAAAGAGACTCGTAGCATAGCTCGCTCCATAGCGCGCTGAGTGACCTTGAATTTGTAGACCAACCCGACCGTCAGTCTCCACGTTTCCGCGCCATATTGGCATGACGGGGAGGACGCACTGGTTGAAGACCTTAGTCTTCAAACACAGTGAGATAGACGACGAGAAAACCAGACGGAGTTTCCCAAATGCTGCCCAACCCAACTGAATCCTCCTGTCGGCTTCTTTCTCAAAGTTGTGTCTACCGAGCTGGATTATTTATAAGCATCTCTTAAATTATAATCCTACTAATTTTATAAACGTGAAAGTTTGTATGGATGGATGGATGAATGTTTGTTACTCTTTCACGCAAAAACTTCTGAACGGATTTGGATGAAATTTGGCACACAGATAGTTTTTTTTTTTTTTTTTTAATTCTATTTATTTAAGGAATTTTTATACATAAAGTACATGTCAATTCCATCGTACCCTAACTTAAACTAAAATACATCTACTTACTAAATTATGGCTTACGACTAAATAACATAAACAGCACTTTAGCAGCTTCAGACAAAGGAGAGGACAACATCTCGTGGAAAATACCCACATTAGTTCTGCTCAAGTAGAAATTTTCTATAATGAACTCTCGATCCGTCTCGTAACGGACACATTCCACCAACAGGTGATGTACATCTTCAATTACACCGCACACATCACAATTTGGGGAATCTGATTTCCTCATCATGTGTGCGAACTTGTTAAGTGGAACGTGACCAGATCTTAACCTGAACGCTGTTACAATCAAAGATCTACTCAAATTAATATTAATGAGCCATGGTATTCGAGGAGGCTCACATTGTATCGTTTTATACCAAATTCCTTTATCCAAAGATCTCTCATTAAAATATTCCGTCCACTTATTGTGACAGTACTTTTGTATTTAGGCAACAATTCTGTGTAATTTGGCAAAATTAGAACCTCTTTTCCGTCTACTGCTGCTTTTCTCGCCAACATGTCAGCCTCCTCGTTACCTCTGATGCCAATATGTGATGGAATCCACTGCAATTTCAACAGAATGTCCTTTAAACTGATCTCATAAATTTCTGAGAGGATGTCATAAGCTATCGATGTACCTCTGCCACCAGAGGCGCATCGAGCTATATGATATAAAGCGCTTCTACTATCGGAACAAATTAGAACTTTATTCTGCTGAATTGATCGGGAATACAAAAGTGCTTCTAAAATTGCTATGAGTTCCATCGACATAACTGAAAATTCGTAGGTTGATTTAAAACAATGATTGTAAAAAGATTGATTTGCTACTTGGGGATCATAAAAAGCAGCACCGCGACCACTTGCGCTTCTTGAGCCATCAGTAAATATGACATACCAACCGTCATACTTTTTTCTTAACTCGGCTATAACATTGTATTTTAAAATGTTATAATCGTGGTTTTTTTTTGCGTGAACTATACTGTCTAAGTGACATTTGATTACATTATTAACATTGATGTTAGTCACCCATGTTTTAAGAGAAAACATTCTTAACGGAGATGACGATGACATGATCTCGTTTTTCATCAGATTATAAATGTCTACAAGTTGAGGTGTTTTTTTCCTGATCCAGTAGCTATTATTACAAAGGGAACTTAGTTCGGATAGATCTATTTCTGTTCCCATCTTCCCAGAGACAGTGGGATGAGCCGCTCTGCAGGTTGGTACGGAATAATCTTATCAATACGTCCACCAATACTGCTGAGCGTGCCCGCCTGCTGGCTGTGGGTGAGTGGGAGTCAGGGCTCTGGCTTCAAGCACTCCCGTCACCCAACATAGGCACTATGCTGGGTGACACCACCTTCCGGCTCGCTACCTGTTTGCGTTTGGGCGCTCCTTGTGGGGCTCCGCATCGCTGTCAGTGCGGTGAAGCTGTCGACTGCCTCGGACACCATGGCCTATCCTGCAGTAAGAGCGCAGGTCGGATAGCACGGCACGCCAGCATTAATGACATCATCCGTCGTGCTCTTGTTACCGCCGGGGTGCCAGCTGTTTTAGAACCCATCGGCCTGGCACGCGACGATGGGAAGAGACCAGACGGAATGACCATAATGCCCTGGAAGTTAGGTAGACCTTTGGTGTGGGATGCAACGTGTGTCGACACCCTTGCGCCATCCCATCTTCCTAGCACGGTGGGCTGTGCTGGAGCGGCTGCTGCTGGTGCAGAAAACCTCAAACGGCGAAAATATTCCAACCTGATTGGGAGTTATATGTTCGAGCCGTTTGGGGTTGAAACACTAGGGCCATGGGGTCCGAGTGCCCACTTGGTTTTTCGAGATATCGCCAAGCGGTTAATCGACTCTTCACGTGACCAGAGGGCTGGCCTGTTTCTTGGCCAAAGAATTAGCATCGCCATACAACGTGGCAATGCTGCCAGCCTTTTGGGCACTGTTCCTGTTGACAGCGATGCGGACGAATTTTTTGATGCCCTATGATTATTTTGCTTATTTTTTTTTTTTTTTTTCATGTACATATCATTATTTTAAATTTTAGCTTATATAATGTAAATACTTAATTCCTATCTAAAATGATTAAATGTAAATATTAGCTAATAAATAATATGTTCGGATAGTAAATTAATAGTAACATTGTCAGACTGAGAGAAAGATTTCAAACAAAATTTACATGCTAAATATTTCCTACGTAAATGCAGAGGAGGAACGCAAAGCTCCGACTCCATTACATGTATGGGTGTGCTTCTTATGAAACCACCTATAATCCGTAATGCTTGGTTCTGAACTTTGTCCAACTTATAAGTATTGAACTTACAACTATTATCAAACAAAAAGGAACTATAATCTATTCTGCTTCTAATTATAGATACGTAAAGTTTACGCAAATGTTTTGGATGTACCCCCCATGACGACCCCGCCAAAACTTTAAGCAAATTAAGATGCTTTTGTGTCTTTTGGTAACATTCATTTATTTGTTTACCCCATCTTAAACAACTATCAAGCCAAAAACCTAAATACTTATACGATGTGACTAATTCTAGAGGATTGTTATTAATTAAGATCGGTAACTGGAGATTTTTCCGTCCTCTGCTAAATAAACATAACTTGGTTTTAGTAGTCGACAACGTCAACCCCAATTGATTTAATACAATAATTATAGCGTTGAGTGAATTTTGAATATTATTTACACTTTCTGTCATATTTTTATTACAAGTATACAAAACAAAATCGTCAGCGTACTGGCAAATAAGGATATTGTTTATTTCTTTACTGACTTTAATTGTAGCTATATTAAAAAGGATGGGAGACATAGGATCACCCTGTGCTAGGCCCCTGCTAGCATAACGCATAATAAATTTACTCTCGTCAAGATCATCCTTAATTTTTAAATGTCTCTCCGTCAAAAAATTCCATAAATATAAACATATCCTTTTACCCACCCCTATTTCATCAAGATTTACTATTAGTTCATTAATCAGTATATTATTGTAAGCATTCTCAATATCCAAAAAACATGCTAGTGTGGGGGAATTATTCGAAAACCCTATTTGTATTTGTGTGACAAGGCGAACTAAATTATCATAACATGACTGTCCCTTCCTGAATCCAGTCGTAAAAGGTGTTAGTAGTTTATTCTTTTCTACATACCACTCCAAACGCTTCGTTATCATACCGTGTAAAATTTTGCAAACACACGAAATCAAAGAGATTGGACGTAGCTTATGATCATTGTTTGAAGGGTTTTCTCTCTTTGGTATTGGCACAACTCGGATGTCACGCCATTGGACAGGGATCTCTCCAGTTACAAATATTATATTATATAATTTTAACAAATGTAATTTAGCACAATGCGGTAGATAGTAAATCATTGAGTATGTGACCCCATCGTCACCTGTAGCGGTATCTTTTTTTTTTAAACAATTATACATTTCATGAATAGTAAATGGGTTTTCTAATATACCATTAACTGATCGTATCTCTGGTGAGCATGGATTCACATAATCAGGAGCCAGACTATTTAAAAGAGCTTCTTTTTTATCATCTGAGATATACGTCACAGGTGACCGACGTCCCTTTAGCCATCCTAGTCGCTTCCACACTTCCGATATAGATGTTGTTTCATTAATGTCGTCACAGTATTTCTGCCAATTTTGACTCCTAGCTCGTTGAATAGCTACTTTGGTGTTAAAACTAATGTGTTCTAGTGTATTTAGATTAGATGGAGTAGGATTACTCCTAAATTGGCTAAGAGCTAACCTACGTTGAGCAACAAGTTTAGAGAGTGATTGATTCCAATATGGCTGGGGCCGAAAATTCTTACTAGGATTATTAAATTCTTTGGTCATCGGGATGTAAAGATCCGCTGCACTATTAAGTTTTTTAATAAAATTATTGTACTCCATTTGAACGTTATTAACTTCAATAGAGGTTGTAGAGTAATTATTTTCTAAGTATTTACTATAATCATTCCAGTTTGCAAATTTAAAATTACGTTTTTTATGTATTCGTTGAATATCTTTAAAATTGAATTTCATTTTAATAATTAGATGATCACTTCCAAGGCTATCATTCGTAACTTGCCAATCACAACACATAGCTATGTCACTTGACATAAATGAAATATCTGGGGAAGTTTGTTGAACAACATTGTTAACCAATTTTACTCTAGTTGACTGACCATTATTTAACGAAACAAAATGTTCCAAAGTTGCATCATATATTTGTGCACCTCTAGAGTCATTTCTATTCGACCAATTGGTATGGTGAGCATTAAAGTCACCTGCTATTAAACAATTGTGTTTATAATTTGAAAAAAGGTCATCCCAGTCGGATTGGATAGTATGTACTGACGGGGGACAATACACTAGCATTAAAAACTTAATTTGACTACAGTTCAATAATCTAATACATACCACTTCTATGCCACGGTTAACATAATTTAAACTACACTCTTGAACTTTAATTGAATTATGCACCATGATAACAACACCTCCGTATCCATCATCTCGGTCTTTGCGATGTAGATGATAACCACTTACGTGTAAATTAGAATCAGGTTCCAACCATACGCATACGCATATCAGAGCTATATGGATTTTATTGTAAGACAACAAAGATTTTAAGTCTATAAGTTTTGGTCTTAAGCTTTGCGCATTCCACTGCATTATATTTAAACTATAAACTTTTTGTACATTAGCCATTGGAAAATAATGACATTAATTTCGTAAATACCTCTTGTTTTTGAACTAATTCGAAAATAAATTCTATGCACTCTTTCACTACATAACTACAAAACATTTTTATTTTGTCTTCGAAATCGATATTTAAAAGATAAATACCTTTTATTTTACTCATAAAACTCATAAAATGAGTATTTTCCTGTTTTTTCCTATTAGGTTTGCTGGTGTTCGTTTCAAAATCAGGTTCAGCTCTAGAAGTACTTTCTTTTTTCCGAATATTGTTCTGATTATTGTGACACTTTTCCTTCTTTTTCTTTTTTTTTTTTAATTGTGATCGTGGGTAGTCTGTGCGCTTTTCTTCGTCTTCTGAAGTTTCAGTTTCATGTACCTCATTATCCAATACTAATGCTTCAAATGAATTGTTTGCTAGCGCATCCCTGTACGATTTTGGATGACCTAACGTTTTGTTCTCCCTTGTAGTTGTAGTTGTCATAAAATCCATCGTCTCAGTCATTTCAGCTTCCTCCATTTGAGATTTTCTATTCTCCAACCATGTTGATAGGGCTTTTCGATAAGTACAATTTTCAGAGGACATAATTTTTCTGATTGACTTTTCTTTGGCGAATATAGGGCAAGATTTATCAAGGGCCATATGAGCGCCCTTACAATTAGTGCATTTAAAGTCCGTTATATCACAGTTATCGTGAGGGCCATTACATTTTGGACATACTATTTTCTTGGTAGGACAATATCTTATTAGGTGACCGAACCTCCAGCATCCTGAGCATTGTGTTACAGGAAATGTATATGGTTCCACCTTAAACCGACACCCATACCCATATACGTATGAGGGTAAAGTGGAACTTTTAAAACATAGCCGTATAGTACTGCTATCTGTCCATTTATTTGAATCATCTAATCGTTTTAATCTTTTCACCGATATTATCTCATGATCACATTTCAAATTGTCACCAATCTCCTTATCTTCAATTTCTAAATCTATGTCTCGCAAAACACCATATGTTAAATTTAATTCATCGATCAGTTGGCACCTGAATCCTAAAGTAATCATTTTTTCACAGCTAACTAATTTCCTTGCACTTTCTTTATTTTCAAACTGAATCAGTACCTTATATGGGCTTTTGTATTGAATTCTTAAAATATTTGGGATATTTTCGGCTCTCAATAGCTTTGCCATTCCAAACTGTTTGGGTAAAATTTCTTTTGACATAATCATAACCATAGCTATTTCTTTTTGCACTTCCAACTGTAAATTTCTTCTATCTGTGTTGTTAGACAGCCTCTTTGTCAACTGTTTTTTGCCTTTCCTGACTGTGATAAAGCCCTCATCTTCCTCTATTATCTCTTCACTTTCTTCTCTTGTCCTTTTTTCGGGTGTTTTTAAACTTAGATTTGTATCATCTTCATTTCCTTTGTGTATTTCTGCATTTACTTGTTGCTCGCTTCCTAAACTCTCCTCTTCCATAACATCACTCCCACTGGAGTTGCAAAACTCCAAATTCTCCCTTTCGATATTCATCGTACGAAAACATGTAATAAACTATCTTTGTAGGTAGATGTAAAAAAAAAAGGTATGTAGCTACAAACGCGGGACTCGCTATCTGTGCGTGCGCTCACGTTAGCGTCTCGCGCGCCTGTGACACAGATAGTTTATAACTAGGCTTAACACAAGATATTTTTTATCCCGATATTCCCACGGCGTCAAAACTTATGCGGGTGAAACCGCGGGGTGCAGCTAGTCAATCTATAAAATGGAGATTGAGATGGTTTTTATTTCGCAGAATATTTCTTATACGTTCCTACGACCGCATTTCGAAGTGTAAAGATAAAATAGTAGGTCTTTTAAATTCGCTACGTCATCTCGTGATGAGAACTCTGACCTTTTCGAGAAAATTATTCAAAAAATTACATTATAAGCTTGCCCCAAATTCTTAAAATGTGATAAGTTTTTTTTTTTAATGAGTAAATAGCGGGGTTATTCCGGAACACACTTACAAGTAGTAGTTTCATTTTGACAGTCCAACAACATTCATTGCGTTATTTACGTTGTTGAGCAGACAATTTTTTCGAACGTAATATTATGAAGCAGTGATGACACGTGGAGCAAGGCTGTGAGAGACTGACGTCTAAGGACTGGAAGATGAGATGTCGGTCGCCTGGCGGCGAGAAGGGTAGACAACGCTGTTGCCATCGTGGGCAAAACCTGGATGAGACTGACACAGGAGCGTAGGGATTAGCACAATAAAAGAGAGGGCTATCCCGGCCGTGGGTGAAGTCGGGCTGTGGATGATGACAATGATAAATGTATCGAAATGTGCCTGAACGTGGCGCATTCATGGAATTTTCCTCAATTCATCTGCCTAGCCTTTTTTCAGCTATGCTATTGACGGCTTCCAGTTCAACCTGATGTTGCTGAATACCAGTATTTAACATGGAGCGACTACCTTTCTGACCTCCACAACCCAGTTACTGGATAACACGACACCCCTTGGTAAGACTGGTTCTCAGACTTTTGGGCTTCTGAGCACCCGTAACGACTGTCAAAGATCAGCGCACTTTACGTGCTTTCCGAGGCACCCGTTCGTGCCTCGATAATGTAACAGACGGTCACCCCTCCATGAACCGGCCGCAGCAAGCGTAGCTTATCCTTCGACCGACCCCTGCGGCTGTTATACCTCCACAACCCAGTCACTGGGTGACCATGACTGGTTGTCAGACATTGAGATCTAACATTGACACTCGAGGTCAATATCAGGTTGGAGATTAAGTGCTTATATTAACTATCTCTCGCCCTAGCTCTGGCCTGATTTCATATTTAAAAGTCACGGCCAGTTGTCCAGTATTCCTCAATGATTAGATTTTTAATCTAGAGCGTCTGTTAACCTTCAACGCGTGGAAAACTGACGTCTCGTGAAAACAAAATAGACCGCGAAAGGAGATAATTACATTGAAAAAAAAAAAACTCGTGTAAGGGGTTATCCTTACACGAGTTTTTTTTTTTCATTTCGTTTCGTCTTATCAGAATATAATAGAACTGCGGGGTGATTGCGTAACCCACTATCAGTAGCAATGGGTTTCATTTAATTTTGATTTTATTTTTTTAATTTTCCACCAGCGTTAGGCACTAGTTGTCTGGAATTTATGCTGAACTGGGCCTTTTTGGCGTAGCCGTGAGGCACAGTTTTCTGCTAATTTCTTACACCGGACTTTACACTCTTTTTATTTGTTTTTGTCTGATGTACAGACGCCAGCATATCAAGCTACCCGAAACTGTCAAATTTTCCCAATCGACTTTGAACCTAACGCTTTAGCGATAAAGTTGAAAATCTATTAAAGAAATTTGACAGATTGTAGTAGCTTGATGTGCTGGCGTCTGTACGTATATTATGTTGTGCGCCGTTTAGGCTGTGCTAAATAAATGTATTTGCTTTCTTTCTTTCTTTTCAAGGTTATCTGGTTTCCCTGGATAACACGGATGACAACGTGCCAAAAAGAGAATCTTTGTAAGGATTTTGTACATCATAAGCATAATCAGCCTGTACAATTCCCACCGCTGGGACACAGGCCTTCTCTCTGTGAGAGAAAGTGGGTCATAATCCACCACGCAGGCCCCCAGATGCCATACTATATCTTCGAATTTTTGGTTCTAAAACATGCCAGTTTCTTCACGATGTTGTCCTTCAACGTTTTGGGAGCAGTGGTGATGAAATATAATTCACACAAAGCAAAGCGCCTGTCCTGACCGCGTACCGGAAGACGTAGCGTTGGAAGGCCTCCCACAAGGTGGACCGACGACCTTGTGAAGGCCGCAGGAACCCGTTGGATGCGAGAAGCACAGAACCGGTCGGAGTGGAGGTGCTTGGGAGAGGCCAATGTCCAGCAGTGGTCGTCTTTCGGCTGAAATGATGGGGATGATGAATGCGCCTGTCTGGGTTCACCGCTGCTCTTGCCAAATTTCTCTCTTTAAATTTTGCACGCTCTGTCCAAATTCGACTCTTGTTATTTCATTAGATAAGTGCCAAAATTGCCTTATCGTAGTTCAAAGAATTCGGAGCGTATCGTCGGAGATTATTGTCGCTTTTACTACGCGTGGCGACCAGGTCAGAGGTCTGCAGAGCACTTCGGATGCTCCAGACCCAGAAATGTTATCAGGAGCCGTCCTAATGTGGGGACCGGTCGAATCGCGGTCACTAGCACGTGTAAAAGTGACGTTTGCTTGGGTTTTGATATTGTTTTTATCTGTTCTGAAATTGTTCGGATTTGTAAAGTTCTTTTTGCGTTTGGCAGCCCAATTCTTGAGGAAGGCTTTTTAACATCACCCTTTTTTTTATTTTTTCCGGATGGGAAATCATCAAATGCCCCCTCTCGCTCTGGGTGGAGCGGAAGGGAGTGTCAGACTCTTACTGACTAAAACCCACCCATGTTCCTTCATTTGCCCTTTATGTTCCGGGGTAGCGGTAACCCTTTCGGACAATCCCGCTGACCCGGCAGGCTTCGGCCCTAAGGGGCCCCTCAAATTATGCTGACAACTCTTTGAGGCGCGCGTGGAACACTTACGCGCCGTTCGGCACGGGCCTGGTCCTGATCGGACGGTGAGCTACCCATTGCTCTCCGCCCGCAGGCCCGCGCCTACGGTGGCCAGGAGTCGTCACGCGGCTCCCGACGCCCGGAGCGTCTCCCGCGGCGGCTAGAATTAACATCACCCTTAGAGACGCTTAGAGAACACGAAGTAATATTGCAGTCAAAAGTTAGGTAGTAAAACAAATAGAAAGTGAAGAGAAATGGCAGGGAAACCTGATCCCTACCACAATGTAAGTAGACTGTAGGCATCAGGCAAGAAAGAAGGATACACATACATACATAAACACACGTCTTCTTCCCATGGGGTTAGGGAGAAAATACTGGGCGCTGCTACGTTTACGTACGGTGACCAAAGGAGATGAGTAACCGTCGGATATAGTAGGTAGAAGTTTTGTAAGAAACCGATGGATATTTTCGAATAAAATTTAATTTAATTAATAGAAAACAAACAGTTTATTTATCAAATTGAATTTCATTCGAAAACATCCATCGGTTTCTTACTAAACTTCAACTATATCGGATGATACTGGGTTGGACGAAGTGCAAAGTGCGAATGATCGGATCGGACCGACACATGGCCGAACCGAATATTATTGAAAAATGCGAAAAAAGTTCAGATCGGCTCAGTTGGGTCGGGACCATAGTCAATATTCGAAAGAGTGTAGGAGTGTAGGATCGGGACCGACCGAACCAAATAGTAACTTCGTAGCAGGAAACAGCCGAACATTCGGCCGATACCACTTCGGAGTAGACCCCCTGGTTACTTATCTCCTTTGCCGACTGTACATACAAAAAAATAAAAGACAAAAAAAATGAATAGAGAAAACAAAACAACACAAAAACAAGTTTTAAAAAAAAGATAGAGAGATAAAATAAGGTTATAAATATTTTAACGTGGCAACGACTTGCAATTCGCACGTTATAATAATTGACGTTATTTTAGAATTAATCTACATATAAACCGTGTTCTTCACGTTAACCATAAACTTTGGCAAACGCTTCTATAGCTTTTACAAATCAAATCTAACAAAGGAAGTAGTACTCAAAAAGGCTTCGTTACAAAGATATTTGTAACTAGCTGCGCCCCGCGTTTTCACCCGCATAAGTTTCGATCCCGTGGGAATATCGGGATAAAAAGTATCCTATATGTTAATCCTGGCTATAAACCATCTGTGTGCCAAGTTTCATCCAAATCCGTTCAGTAGTTTTTGCTTGGAAGAGTAACAAACATCCATCCGTCTAACCATCCATACAAACTTTTACGTTTATAATATTAGTTAGAAAAACCAAAGAAACTTTAGTTTTGACAAGTTCCAGCCCGGCAAATCTTATGAATGAAAATACAACGTTGCCAATCAGGAGAAAGAGACATGCATATCGGGTGATTACGACAAGGTATTTAGTTTGTAAGGAAACTAACAAAAAATAAGAATTTGTAGCGGTATCTACAACGCCTCATGGGAACAATGCATCATACCTACTGACGTCACGCAAATCCTGCATCTCAAATCATTTATTCATTTGCAAACATGGGTAATTAGTATACACATAGATGTTTATTTTTAATTGTATTTTTAGGTAGTCAATGTAAGTTAATCTGCAATCGCGACTTATTCAGCAAAAATGTAAACAAATAGAAGTTTATGGAAAAATAAACTTTAACTCCTACAAAATAAAGTTCAGTTTACCTACAACTTTAAACATTTTTATAACTTTTTCTAGAGTGAGCGTCACTCTAAAGAAATAAAGTTGGCCTTTGTATAACTTGAAATAACATCAATTCGAAACATTTGGAATAGACTTTGCGGCACGGTTGGCGCAGTGGTTAAAGCGACTGACTGCTGCGCTGCGTGTCGCGGGTTCGATTCCAGCACGGAACAAATATTTGTATGACCTACAAGTAGTTGTTCCGGGTCTGGCTGTTTGTGTATGTGAGTTTAATGTTTGTAAACGCACCCACGATACAGGAGAAATTCCTAGTGTGGGGCAACGTTTTTAAAAAAAAAAAAAAAGAAAAAAAAATACTTTACCTTAGATGTATGTGGATCTATGTGGTACTAACTTTGCATTGGTGTTGTATCTATTAAAGTGTTATTTTTGTAATTTTGAATAAATAAATAAATAATTTACGGCTCTGCCTCCGGGGCAGAATTTTTGACAAGTAGGTACCTATTAAAAACCATGTGAAAAATGGGTGGGTCGCTAAATTACTTTCATATCATGTTTTGTAATTTATCATTCGAGGGTCAAATGTCAATTTGACAGACCGTGTTCGCAACACCACACCGTGCTCCAAAGTACAAATTGCTGACGTTGCTCAAAAAGCCGCTGGCCATGTCGGCCGTAGGCCCTGAGCTGTGGGCCAAAATAACCACCACGTGGAGCCTTGACACAGCTAGCAGGCGTCGCGGCAGACCCCGTAGAAGATGGTGAGACGAGCTGGAGAAAACAAACGACCAGTGGTCCACTTTAGGCCTGGATCGAAAGATCTAGAAGTCATGAGGAACAAGTGTGAACAGGTGAACAGTAACCAGTAACCATGTTTTGTAAGATTTGGCTTTGTTTTGATTTTAAAGGGGCTTGTGGCTAAGTAATAACAGCCGCACGGGTCGATTGATCAGGTTAAGCTATGCTTGGGGATGGGTGACTCTAGACTCCGTGCCTCAGAAAGCACGTTAAGCCGTTGCTCCCGGCTGTCATTCTGTCATCTTTGATAGTCGTTACGGATCGTCTTACCAAGGGGTATCGTATTACGCAGTAACTGGGTTATGAAGGTCAGATAGTCAGTCGCTCCATGTAAAATACTGGTATTCAGCTACATCCAGTTAGCCTGGCTGACCCTAACATAGTTGGGAAAAGGCTAGGCAGATGATGATATTTTGTAAGATCGGCCGTTTTGCGTGGATGTGACGCATATTTCCCCCAATTTTTTTCTTTTTTTTTGTGTTTGTGTTCTTGCTCTGCGTCATGTTTACCGCAAAAACACGTATTTTCTCAAAGCGTGAAAAGTCTGCACTTGGACTATGGAACTAAGTATATTAAGTGTTAAACTCACAAATCGCATCAGGAACTCTATGCTTCGTTCCTAAACACAAATAGCGGACTGCGCGGCTGCTGGACAAAAGTGGAATTGAGCTGGCCACATCTGTCGCATGTCGGAGCAGCAATACGCAAAAGCCACCGGTAGATCCCACTCAGTAGATCCCAAATGGAAGGAAACGACTGCTCGGCAGACCCAGATAGAGATGGCAGGATGAGCTGGACTCCTTCTTAAAGGATTGGCACACAATCGCAATAGACCGGGAAAAGTAGAGAGAGAGAATCCTACTTCCTACTAATATTATAAATGCGAAAGTTTGTGTGGATGGATGGATGGATGTTTGTTACTCTTTCACGCAAAAACTACTGAATCCTACTTCCTACTTATATTATATTTATTTTATATTGTATTATTATATATTATATAATATTAATATTTATTTAATATTTTAATAATATAAATGCGAAAGTTTGAATGAATGGATGGATGGATGTTTGTTAGGTGCTCTTTCACGCAAAAACTACTGAACGGATTTGGATAAAATTTGGCACAAAAATAGTTTATAACCAGGATTAACACATAGGATACTTTTTATCCCGATATTCCCAGGGTATCGATAATTATGCGGGTAAAACCGCGGGGCGCAGCTAGTAATAATATATTATTAACAACAAAAACCTAATACATTTTTACTTAAATTCCGAGAGGTAAGCCTAAATTCTAAATTCATCCTATTTAGCAGAGGATGCAAAGTTCAACATTCACGTTAGTAAACTAGTTTTAACTATGCCAGTCAGAGTTGCCAGTAATCAAAAAACCGTACCTACCTACGTCATTCGAACACGTTTTTTAATAAAGCCTTTTTAGCGTTCCTTTAGTCACAGTGAAAACTCGAAACAGAAGGCCAATTCCCGTAATTAAAAACCTTCAAAATCTATTTGCAATCTCAGATAGTCAATGTCAAGAACTTGTCAAAAATGTCGGGAAATTAGAGGTATTTTTGACAGATCGAGAGAGATCAGACTGTGAACGTTCGCAAAATTACGAGAATTCCGCTCTGCAGTCGGATCATTTTATTAGTCGCTACGTATCTAGTATGTCTGTTTCTCAGTAACAGCCCAGAGTTTGGATCTGTGTCTGGTTGATGGCAATAGTAGGAACCCTGTGGTAACAGCCACGACTTACGAGTTGTAGGTCGTAGTTTCAAACCCAGACAGACGCTTTACTTTGTGTAAATTATTTCATCACCATTGCTCTCAAAACGGTAAAGGAAAACATCGTGAGGAAACCGCCATGTCCTAGAATAAAAAAATCGAAGTCATGTGACATCCTCTAACCCACTCTGGGCCCGCGTGGTCGATCACGGCCCACTCCCTCTCACTGAGAGGAGGCCTGTGTCCCAGCAGTGGGAACATTATAGGCTGATTATTTATTACTGCAAATTAGTCATGTTTTCGGCAAAAAGGGGTTACTTTTATAGTTTGAAAGTCTAAAATACGTTACTTGAACTTTTTTTTTTATTTCTCACATGGCAAACGCATTTATTTTTATTTTCAATCAATTTTACATTTCGATTAATCAAATTAATGGCAACATTAAAAAGCTGGTATAAAAAAATACCATTTGACCACACATCTGTTATTTTAACAGTTTCCGTAAATAAAAATGGTGTTGAATTTTTTAAACCGATTTACTATCTTGCATAAACAATTGAAAATGTGAAACGTAGATATAAAATGAATTGCGCAAATGAGTGTTTCTAGCGGTTACAGGTCAGATGGCAGTCGCAATGGATGAGTAATAAACAAATCAACTGATTCATTCAACTTGCAAAACACGTAATCTCAGAAATAAAAGGTCTTTAATAGCAATTTTTTTATTTTTTAGCCATCCAGTTTTGACCCCTAGTTGACTGGACTAAATTTGTTGCTAGTGACCTCTAGGATAGCCCTACCATACGTCGAGTTTCCCTGTCACCCTGTACAGACGCCAGCACATCAAGCTACTACAATCTGTCAAATTTCTTTAATAGATTTTCAACTTTATCGCTAAAGCATTAAGGTACAAGGTTGATTGGGAAAATTTGACAGTTTCGGGTAGCTTGACCTGCAGCTGGCGTCTGTACATAATTGATTAGATTTTTGTTGATCTAAATTTTCTTACTTTCGATATTATTTCTTATTAATTTGGTATTTAATTGATGTCACACTTAATTTTATTTTGCTTAGTTTGATCTCATACTGATGGCAATGCATATTCTAAGATCTTTTGTTTTTTTTTTTTAGTTAAGTTTTAGTTTTTGACTTCCTATCTTGCAATAACCACTATGCCAAACTTTGAAAATGTCCGAACTTTCAAGATACAGGCAAATGCCTATTGGGGTCGGCTTCCAGTCTAACCGGATGCAGCTGAATACCAGTATTTTACATGGAGCGACTGCCTATCTGACCTCCACAACCCAGTTACTGGTTAACACGATACCCCTTGGTAAGACTGGTTGTCAGACTTTCGGGCTTTTGACGACCCGTAAAGACTGTCAAAGATCCAAGAATGACAGCCGGGACCAACGGCTTAACGTACTCTCCGAGGCACGGAGGGGTCTCGGTGTGTAAAGACGGTCACCTATCCACGGTTAAGCATAGCTTAATCTGATCAATCGACCCGTGCGGTTGTTATTACTTAGCCACGAGCCCCACCTATTCTTGTACAAATTGTGATTAATATATTTTTTTTTTTTTTTAATTTTCGTACCTACTCTTATCTTACTCATGTATGAATGAGTTATAGAACTCAAATGCAGTTGGGAAGGACACCAGCACAGCCATTCACACTCATCCGACACGCTATCGTATCGAAAATGACACATTTCGATAACCTGTTTTGCTTTGCCCCGACAGAAAACAGCTGTCGGAAAAATAGCGGTCGTCTATTTGATTTTAACCCAAAAAAATCGAGTTTTGGACTTCTGAACAGCGCTTCGAGGACTCTTAATATAACATTGATTGATGTGCGATACTGTACAGAAGCGTATCGAGTAGTTTTGAATAGCTATGCGGGAAGACAATTCCCGCGTTTACACTCGTTCGTACGCCGGTTGACATGACGTCATGTACGGACGCCAGCACATCAAGTTACTACAATCTGTCAAATTTCTTTAATAGATTTTCAACTTTATCGCTAAAGCATTATGTTTCAAGGTTGATTGGGAAAATTTGACAGTTTCGGGTAGCTTGACCTGCTGGCGTCTGTGCGTGTTGACTGGCCCCGACCACTCTTTGCCTGTCGCATGTAAACTAAGCTTGCAGCATGCAGCATGTCGCGTGTCTTTCCTGCGAGAGGCTCGAATCGACATGGCGAGAATAGCTCGACTTGACTTTTACAAGGAACGAATGGGAGATGCGCAAGAATTGCCTTCCTGTGCAAGGCGCCGAGAGACCGAATGGCGTCCAAGGACTGGAAGACGAAATGACGGTTTTCCGGTGGCGATATGGGCGGACGACATTGTTACCACCGTACGTAGAAACTGTCAAATTTAATGTAAAACTTAATACTTTAGCGATAGAGTTGAAATTCTATACTACAATCTGTCAAATTTCTTTAATAGATTTTCAACTTTGTCGATGAAGCGTTAAGGTTCAAGGTTGATTGGAAAATTTTGACAGTTTCGGGTAGCTTGACCTGCTGGCGTCTGTACATGAAGAGAGGCATAGCTCTGCAGAGGGACGGTGGGACTGGTGAAGACATAGAAATTAGAAATTATTTATTTGCTTATCAGATAAGATGGAATTATTTAATTATTTTAGAACTATTTATAGGTACTAGAGGAAGTATTTATTTTATATTTTTTTATTTATCCATTTATTTCAGGCATCAAGGCCCATATAAACACATACAATACAATATTAATACAACGTGCCGCTACAATGGCGACATTAATTTAACACACGGGTAGGGCTAGTGGTCGGTAATCATAAAAGTTATAACAACATAAAAAAAAACCTAACTTGAAAACTTCCACCTGCGCCGCTCGCCGCCATAGGGCTCTCTCTCTTTCCTTCAATTCGCCTTCTATTTGCACGTTATGTGTTTTAATTACATTGATGCGATGTTATGATCCGTGACCCCGGCAAATGACCCCTGCGCTACAGTTCTTTAAGTCAGGTTGCTCTAAGATGCTATTTTAGAAAATTGTTAATAAATAAATAAATATTAATGTTTAATTGAATTAAAATATATTCATTCAACTAAGATGCGAAACCGTATACGTGTGTAAAATTAATGTCGCCATTAAAGCGCCACGCTGTATAACTTAAAAATACTATAAATACATACAACATTATACGAGTAATTACGCTAAAAAACTAACTAACGCACACGAAGTGTCTGCGTCGTGTTTCGCTGACTGGTGTCCTGTAGCCGACCACGAAACCGGCGGTAGACAACACCCTTCGGCCAGAACTCTTCCTTGAGGAACTTCTCGAGATGACACACACACACACGCACACACACCCTCACACACACGCACACATCACTCATGATGTATTTACACTAGATGACGGCGAACTTCGTACCACGTGGGCAATTCAAATTCAATATTTTTTTCATTGTTCGGCTGTTCCTTTGAATGTTTTCTAATTTTCTTTTTTCCTAAACCATTGGGATGGTTTGGTATTGAGGTAAACGAAAAAAAAATTCAAAATGGTCGAATATATTACTTACCGTACCTACCGATACATTTTACCTTACGGCATGCAAAAATTTTCAAGAGATAATCTGTTTTGTAAAAGGGATTACACACACTTCTTATCACGATTCTAATATTAAAAAAGAAATGGCAGTAATCAACAAAAAAAAAAGATCACGCGCCATATTGTTTACATTTCCAAACTCGAGCGAATTTGCTGTCGCCGAAATCCTAAAAACAAAAACAAAACAAAAATACTGCGTCATTGACATTATGGCGTGCGTGCCACAGATAAAAAACATTTTTAATAGGTACTTACTACGAAAAAAATTTTTTTTTTTCTTTTTGTTTTAGGTGGGAAAAAAATACTTAGAACATTGTATTCTCTGTGGACCAAATAAAAACTGGAAAGGTCGAAGCCCTGGGACATTGCTGCCACATCGGTGGTGCTCTCAAGGTTATTCAAGAACACGTTTACCTCGGGCAAACTCTGCAGTTTGGTAAGAACAACTTTGAGAAGGAGGCTAACAGAAGAATTCAGCTGGACTCCCTCTAACCTTCCCATGGCTCTCCCAACTTACGTTATACGGGCCCAAACATGGGGCGGCTGCGGACTTAGCTGGACTGGGTAGCGTTTGGGATTGTCGTCGGATCTTCTCGTCGCGTATTCCACAGAGCCTGAAGACTACGGTCTTCAATCAGTGCGTCCTGCCTGACATGACTTACGGGGCCGAAACGTGGGACACTCACGGTACGGCTGGTCCATTGATAAATTCTAGGTCTTTCGGCGAGCTGTGGAACGGGCTATGCTTGGAGTCTCTCTGCGGGAGCAACAAAGTGATCCGGCAAAGAACCAAAGTTGTCGACATAGCTCACAGAATAAGCAAGCTGAAATGGCAATGGGCCGGCCATATTAGCCGTAGAGCCGATGACCATTGGCGAACCCGTGTTTTTGAGTGGAGACCATGATTCGGCAAACGTTAGGTGGGACGCCCTTAGGTTAAGTGGAGCGACGATCTTCGCAGGGTGGCTGGTAGCTGCTAGATGAGAGTTGTCTAAACTCGAGTTTACACTCGACTTCCGACAACTCTCATCCAGCTGGATGACCATCTTTATATACCGAGACCCCTCCGTGCCTCGGAAAGCACGTTAAGCCGTTGGTCTCGGCTGTCACTCATGGATCTTTGACAGTCATTACGGGTCGTCCGAACCCCGAAAGTCTGACAACCAGTCTTACCAAGGCGTATCGTATTACCCAGTAACTGTGTTATGGAGCTCAGATAGCCAGTCGCTCCATGTAAAATACTAGTAATCAGCTGGACCCGGTTAGACTGGAAGCCTTGAAAGCCGTCCCCAACATATGTAGTTGGGAACAGGCTAGGCAGATTGCATTGATTGCAGATATAGATTTTTTCTATTACTTTTAGTTAGGAAGATAAAACACAGCAGTCTCTGTGGGCCAAATTGGGACCTGGCAAGGTCGAAGTCAGCACGTGTATACAGCCCAGGAATATTATCATCTCTGAGAATGCCGTAAGCTGATAACTGATATGTTGTAACGCGTGTAACTATTATCAGATTGTTTACTTTTACTGCTGAATGTGATCCTTATTATCGCAGACTTAGCTTTTCGCCCGCGGCTTCGCTCGCGTGGAGTTCGGAAATTCTCCCACGGTAAGTATCCTATATCAGTATACATACATAGGATACTTTTTATACCGGTATGGTATAAATATGTATACATATATATATCCTAGTAAGTAGGTTTGTACAAATACTTTTACACGTCAATCATATTTTAAAACTAGATGAGGTCGGTGTTTCCTATCTGGCTACTCTGAGAAGAAAGGCCGAAACAATCTCAGAGGTCACAGTCTCTTTTAAAGTTCAGTCACAATATTGGTCAGATCATGTGAAGACCATGTAGATTGATGTCTGAAATGGTCTTTTCAGGAAAGCACCACACAGATTTGAGTGGACCAGTCCAGTCAGTGCACGCATTTGTGCACGCAATCGTGCAGCTCAACTCAGAACTTGAGGAGCTCAACGATTTGAAAATATCAACGAAAGGACATTTGCGTACCTGCCAGGGCCGCGGGTTGTTCGAAAGAGATACCGTGGTCCCTGGCATAGGCAACTGAAGTAACACGGGTGGGTTTTAGTCAGTAAAAGTCTGACACGCCCTCCTGCTCCGCCCAGAGCGGGAGAAGTCATATGATGATTTCCCACCCAGAAAAAAAAAAGACATTTGCGCAGGCCGCATAATGTACTCAAAACTGCCAGATCAACATTAACTCCAACAGAGAAAGGATAAAAAAAGAATGACCCATATAGTCCTCATATTCACAATAATTAAAGTAAAATAATGCCTAGCCTTTTCCGAACTATGTTAGGGTCGGCTTCGGTCGACGGTTTAACAGGATGCAGCTGAATACCAGTATTTTACATGGAGCGACTGCCTATCTGAACTCCACAACCCAGTTACTCGCTAATACGATACCCCTTTGGTAAGACTGGTTGTCAGACTTTCGGGCTTCTGACTACCCATAACGACTGTCAAAAATCCACGAATGACAGCCGGGACCAACGGCTTAACGTGCTTTCCGAGGCACGGAAGGGTCTCGGTATGTAAAAATGCGCGGCAAGCGTAGCTTATACTGATCGATCGACCTGTGCGGCCGTTATTTAGCCACGGGCCCCTCATAATTAAAGTAAAATAATACTATACAAAGTAAAACAGACTGACAAAGGACCGCGTTTATGGAACAAAAATTAACACAATGATTAAAAATGATTTAAGTATTTTTATTTATTGTTGTTAGAGGTCAACACCCCATGCCCTTGACCTCTATCACGACTGGGCCCCAATTCTGTATGGTAATTGTTATTCCCCGCGTAATCTTAACCACGTGCAAACCACGTACGGTTGTCAAGCGTGGTATTTTGACAGTTCAAACCGCGCCAACTTCGCGGTCATTTCGCGCGGTTTCGTTCATTGTGTCATAGATTATACGTTACAATCAGATGTCGTGATTAGCTAAGAAATTGACGTGGTTTCGAAGTCATAATCTCTTCTGCCTAGCCCTTTCCCAACTATGTATGTTGGGAACGGCTTCCAGTCTAACTGGATGCAGCTGAGTACCAATATTTTACCTGGAGCGACTGCCTATCTGACCTCCACAAATCAGTTACTGGGTAATACGATACCCCTTGGTAAGACTGTCAGACTTGGGCTTCTGACGACCCGGGCCGTAACGACTGCCAAAGAACTACGAATAACAGCCGGGACCGGCTTAAGGTGCTTCTCGAGGCACGAAGGGGTCTTGTAATGGATGGTCACCCATCCACAAACCGACTTAGGCAAGCGTAGCTTAACCACTGATCGATCTATGCGGATGTAATTAAACACGAGCCACTCTGAAGAAAACAGCACACGTGTAAACATAATTTAACACAAGCAAGAAGCCATATTACAAAATGAACTCCAAAAATGTTCAAAAAAAACCGGTTTGTACGCTAAGTTTATTTAAAAATTGCTTATTAATGCCGGCCGGGCTAAAAATAGCACCACGAAATGCTTGCTTTCTAATTTTGGCTCGCTTACCTCACAGAACTGTACAAAATACCTACCGGCCACCAAAAAACGTGAATAAAAACACTTATTGATAAAAAACCTGTTTGTTTTTTGTGATTTCGTATGTTACTCTGCAAGCTAAGTGCAGAAGGTGAGGTTTGATCGAGAGATTCAGAATCAGACTTTTTATTTTTCGTTTGCAATATATCTTTAACTAGCATCGCCCCGCCGTCACCCCGCATGAGTGCCGATCCCGTGGGAATATCGGGATAAAAAGTAACCTGTGTGTTATTCTGATGTATAAGCTATATTACTGTAAAGTTTTATCAAAATCCGTTTAGTAGTTTTGGCATGAAAGAGTAACAAACATCTATCCATCCACACTCACAAACTTTCGCGTTTATGATATTAAGTAGGATAATAGAGTTTCAATAAATCTTTTTAATGAATATCGCTGAGGTACATAATATTTAGTCCTTCAAACCGTATTTCGGCCGTGGCGGCCAATCTCAACCAATACTAGCCTTCGGCGCAGGAGATAATGGAAAGTCCCAATAACACTTTGCACAACCTGGGAATCGAATCCAGGACCCCACGCTCAGCCGTAGCGCTTGCGACCACGAGACCAACGGGGCAGTCAAGCTACATAATACAATAGTTATAACGTGCACGTATTTTCATTCATTTTATATACAGACTCTGAATGACTGACTGACTCTCGACTCTGATGATTTAGGTCTAAATCGTGGAATAAGACTTTTTTGTGTATTTTGTGTTTACTACGAGATATTTAGAACATTTTTATCATGAGAGTATGCGCATTTTACAAAACTCGCTATCAAAAATATTAGTTCCACGGACGCCCACGCTGTTATCAGCGCCAAAATGGCGAAAATCAAATGTCTTCGTTTTGTCATCGATAGTATGATGTCCAGCGTACTTGTTTATTATAATCAGTGGAATTAGGCTATAAATTAGTTAATTGCATACCCTGTCCACTAGGTTGACAGTTTTTTGACAGCTGCCTTAGAACGTTACTATTCCAGATTACGTAAAAGTTAACTTTAAAATGCGTAATTTTAATACCGTACGTGTATCAATCAATGTATTGTGTGTTGCTGCAATCACTAGTTCCATCTGTCAAAAAAACGGTTTACCTAATGGACAGGGTAAACGCTATTGGCAGTTGCCAGTGATAAAATAAATTTGAATTGGAGTGAGCCTTCTTTATAATATTTTTTTATGTGGGCAAACTTTGTTAAAAACGTCGTGCCTACTTTGATCTTTTTGATTTTGACTCAGTTTTGTTCTCAATATAGATATAATTGATAGCGTGGGTTTTACCTTATTAAACTCAAGGGTAGAGTGATGGGAAAAATAAGATTTCACAGCACGTAGTCTAGAGAAAATTCTGATGAGATTAAGATTACTTACGTACAGACGCTAACAGGTCAAGCTACCCGAAACTGTCAAATTTTCCCAATCAACCTTGAACCTTAATGCTTTAGCGATAAAGTTGAAAATCTATTAAAGAAATTTGACAGATTGTAGTAACTTGATGTGCTGGCGTCCGTACATTGATCGTTGTTGTCTTTAGATTGTACAGACGCCAGCAGGTCAACCTACTCGAAACTGTCAAATTTTCCCAATCAACCTTGAACCATAACGCTTTAGCGATAAAGTTGAAAATCTATTAAAGAAATTTGACAGATTGTAGTAACTTGATGTGCTGGCGTCCGTACATTGATCGTTGTTGTCTTTAGTTTGTACGTCACACTCATTTATGCACATCAATATTGTTTAGCTGTGCATTCCTCCAACATAGCATTTAAGTGGGACAATATTGTGTAATAATATTCAGTAGCAATAAATCCATCAAGGGAAATCATTCGTCTACTCATTTACATAACGTACCTTACAAGTTTACTTATATAACAAATCCATAACATTTACACTGTTGAGAGTTACGCCCCAACATATAGAAATATAAAAAAAAACCAATTTATTTCTTATATATGTAGTTTCACACTAAAATAGTCCCTTTTTCTAATATAAAGGTTCTACCTTGTACAGCCACGAGCAATAGGTAATATGTCAACACTTGGAAACTTTTAATAGCGATTTGTGCGTGAAATAACGAAAACAACAATGAAATACACATTGCAGAAACTTATGGGTTCGAAAATATTATGTTCGTAGCAATATGAAATTTCATTAAAAAATAAAGGAGTAAATCGCTTCAGAATAAAGCCAAGTGTATACATACTAATGCTTGTGACTGTACACCAATAACAATAGTTTTGAACTCAAATCACTGTAAGACTTTTTTCCGCGAAACGAAACGTCAAATTACTTAAATTTTTTTTCAAACCAAGTCATGGAAATCGTTCAGCCAAAAACTTAAAAAGGTCATTGAAAAAAAGCAAACTCGGCTGTCGCAATATTGCGTTTTTTGAAAGTAAGTATTTAGTATTTATTTTGCTATCCATGGTCAGCACTTTTTGTTCGATTTTAAAATGAACTAAATCGAATTCAAAATGGACGCCGTTCTTCAATCTTGAAAAGTTGAAAGAGAATAGAGTTTACATCAAGATGAGCATGGAATTAGTAAGTACCATTGCATCTGTTTTATGTGTTTTAGAAACAAAGTGCATATAGTTCGATTGCTCGTAAGGTACTGGGTTAGATCCTGTTTTTCACCATGATCCTCAGAAGTAGTAACTCGAAGCCTAGATTTGTTAGCTCGCATACATGGGGCTTAAAACATAATATAATACTCGTAACTGATCTGGCGAAATTTGGGTACAAAAAATTTCTGCTTAGGTACCCCATTTTTTTTAAATTGGGAAATCATCAAATAACTTCTCCCGCTCCGGGCGGAGCGGTGTCAGACTTTTACTGACTAAAACCCACCCGTGTTCCATCAGTTGCTTGTGTCAGGGGCCACGATAACTCTTTCGAACAACTCGCGACCCTGGCAGTGCTCAGGTACCCCTCAGGCGTGATACTACTTATTACCTATATTTTTATTTTAAGATGGCAATCACAATTTATTTCAGATGGTAATAAGAAGACTGGCAGCATTGCCATGCTGCCAGACTGCCAGACTGCCAGTCTTCCAGTCTTTTAAGCACGTTTCCGGATGACAGCGATGCGGACGAATACTTCGACACCTAAGACAAGTGTAGTTTTGTTTTTGTATTTATTTGTATAGTTAGGCAGTTAGTTATTTAGTACTTGTAAATAGTTAGTTACCTACACAGTCATTAAATTTTTTTTTATATGACAAAGCTAGTACTGTTGTTTTTTGTAAGTCAATCAATGGCAAAAACACCAAAGTAGGTAACACTTTCTTTTGAGTTACGACTGTCGACATCAAAATGCATCGAGTTCTATTTGCCAGTTAGTTAAAAATAAACGTAAAAGTAAACTTTCGAAACGAACCAGGTTCTCGGTATTGCGTCACTGCAGTTTTTGCGCCATCTTTTGAGTATTTTTCCGTCAGTTAGAGGCCAGTGGAACTTTTAGGTTTGACGCCCAGTTAAGCTGATTCTCCTCTTGTAGGTAGAGGATGTACTGTGGAGACTACAGACTATTTGGTGCTAACATGCAACCTCCGCGAGTTGGTTAAAAAGTGATTGGCTTCAAGGCAAACATATTTCAGTCTAGAAGAGGTTAGGCTGACAAGCGAAAGAAGGAAGATACGTAATATATTTAATAGGAATAATTATTGAACATTACGAGATAAACTTGTAGTTTGATTTTATTCCTCCCGCTACCGAAGGGCTTGTTAATCCCTTCACAAGTGCTGGAGGCGCCGGGTATTGGGCGTGTATCTTCAGGGTGCTGCCCTCTGTGTTATCAAATTAAGGTAATATGAAGGTATTACATTTAATTCGATGTGTGATGTGTTACGAGTAGAGCTTCCGTGCAGATGTCACAAAACAATTTGTAAGGTGCAAGAAGCGGAGGTAGCATGCTAGCACCAAATAGGAACTGGAATCCCTGAAAGGAGGGATAGGGTACCTATAATTATAATTATTAATGGCCCACTGCAGGGCAAAGGCCTCCCTACTTTCTTCTACTTTTAATTACACAAAGTAAAGCGCCTGCCTGTGCTCGAACCCACGACCTACAACTCGTAAGTCGTGCTGTTACGTCCCAGCCGCCGCGGGAGACGCTCCGGGCGTCGGGAGCCGCGTGACGTCTCCCGGCCACCGTAGGCGCGGGCCTGCGGGCGGAGAGCAATGGGTAGCTCACCGTCCGATCAGGACCAGGCCCGTGCCGGACGGCGCGTAAGTGTTCCACGCGCGCCTCAAAGAGTTGTCAGCATAATTTGAGGGGCCCCTTAGGACCGAAGCCTGCCGGGTCAGCGGGATTGTCCGAAAGGGTTACCGCTACCCCGGAACATAAAGGGCAAAGGAAGGAACATGGGTGGGTTTTAGTCAGTAAGAGTCTGACACTCCCTTCCGCTCCACCCAGAGCGGGAGGGGTCATTTGATGATTTCCCATCCGAAAAAAAAAAAAGGCGCCTGCCTGTGCTCGAACCCACGACCTACAACTAGTAAGTCAGTGCTGTTACCACAGGGCAATCACTGCTCTGCGTTCGTTACAACGCGGGCTATATTAGATGAGTTCTGCAAGCAAACCCAAAAACTGAAGAGCCAAGGTGATGAAGCAATTTGATCCTTCAATAGCACTACCTATGATGATTTGACAAAAAAATGTACTAGAGTTCATTTTCTTACGGCTACAATACCCATATTGAACTTAATGAGGTTTAGACACGGTCCATTTTACTTTAGCAATGTAGTTATAAGCTGCTTGGACGGGTTTAGAATTACACGTGCGGGCCGCAAGTCACTGGACCCGAAAGTTTTTTTTAAAAATCTGTCTTTCAGTTTGCTTTGTCATTGGTAAGTCGTGAGGAAAGTTTTGAGTATGAATGGATGGATGGATGGATATAAGAGTAGAGGAAGACCAAAGAAACGATGGATGGACTGTGTGAATGATGATATGGTTAGAAAGGGGGTGACTGTCGAGATTAGTGAAACTCTGCAGACGTGATGGGTCAATATCTAAACACGATATAATCTTCTTCTATTTAAATAAAAATGAATCACCGAAATGTATGTACGCGCAGTCAGGACAAGGTTTGTATAGAAGAAAATTACCTAAAAGAAAAAAATATATTTTTATTAAAATCTTATTTTTTTTAAATATATGATTATGAAAAGTGAGTGAATGTGACAGAATGACGTTCAGTTGTTCAGCCAGCAGTTGACAACTTCAAACAGACAATCCGTCACATGGTAGGTACGTCATAATTCATAATGTCAATCAAAATATGGCGAAACGACGTACGCCGCCGGGTCAGCTAGTAAAATATAAACATGATTTGTTGTTTTTTTTTAGGGTCAATGACCGCTGGTAGTTTTATTCGGTACCTAATTGAAGTTTGAGTTGAGAACTTGAGAACTTCTGTGTGGTATTTCAATTTTGAAACCCATCACGTCTGTGAAGTTTACAAAAAAAAAACAGATTTTTTGAACTGATATTTTCAAGTGACTACATTAAGTGCGGTCGACGACCTCACAAAAAACACCATCAATTCTTTTTTGTTTTATAATATCGCGGAGTTTCGCTAACAAATTTAATTTCAGTAGCAAAAAGTAGTATGGTAGAAAAAGACGTTACGCCGACCCCAAATAAATTGGGATAAGGGCAATAGAATGATGAATTTGCCGTGTCATCTTAAATCTCATTGATCTAAGAAAGGTTTGATGTGACTGCTTCCCGAGTTTGATTCGCAAAACGTAACAGTATTTTTGGGGTTTTCAATCGGAAATGTCTTAGTAACAGGCTGGAAATTGGATTTAAAACTTAGAAATAGGTTCGCTTCTTGTACTGGCACACACATCTCTTAAGAAAAGAACTCGTAACGACATCTATTATAATTTTTAGGAATTAGGTCTAATAGCGCCATCTATATTTTTACAAAGAAAAAACTGCAGTCACTTCTTCGACCTCTCAGCTTCAAGCTTTACTTGAAGATCAGCTAGATGGCGCCACATGCCTAATTATGAGAATTTTGTAATAATTGTGCGGAAACTTTTTTTTACAAAGCATTACAATTTTATGTTTTGTCAAGAATGCCATATTTTAATTTTTTTACTAGCGACCCTACCCCTACGCCTTTGTTTGCTACGTACAGACGCCAGCACATCAAGCTACAACAATCTGTCAAATTTCTTTAATACATTTTCAACGTTATCGCTAAAATATTAAGGTTCTAGGTTGATTGGGAAAATTTAACAGTTTTGGGTAGCTTGACCTGCTGGCGTCTGTACATTCTTTGTTAATGTAAATTTAATATTATTGTGTTCGCCTGGTACCGGTACCAATAGTACAAGTACTACTCTGGTACCAGTACCGGTATCCTAAGATACGGGTATTTTAAGACCTGCGGGTTAAGTGCGTAACACACTATCAGTAGCAATGGGTTTCATTTTGACAGTTCAACAACATTCATTGCGCTATTTACGTTGTTGAGCAGACTCATTTTTCGAACATATGAAGCAATGGATTAGCAATAACCTTCAAAATGATTCAGATTGTGATCGATAGCGTGTTACGCAATTCGGGTGCAGCTTCTAGGACCCTTTTTGGCGCAGCCGTGAGGCACACTTTCCTGCTAATTTCTTGACTCGAACTTAACACTTTTTATTCCATCTTTTATGTTTTTAACAGAGGGGCAATTGGACATGTTAACACGTTCAGTGCCGGTGACCCTCCTGGAGGGTCCACTTGCAATATGTAAGGCGGCATCCAAGTATGAGCTCTATGAAAAGTGGGCAGCAGAAGCAGAAAGGATCCACAAAAAGTATTTTTTGAGTTATCGAGGTTTTAAGTTTAGGTGTATTGCTGCAATGATGTTGTATATGGAATATTTTGAAATATTGTCACTTATGGGCAAATATACCAATAATTTTATGAGTCAAGTTGTACTATCGAAATTTTCGAGTTATTGGGAAGAATGTGGGTTGAGTCCTTTCTGCTTAACTACGTCCAATTCTCGTAATTTTAAGAACGTTCACAGTCTGATCTCAGTCTCAACCTGTTAAGAAATACTTCTAATTTCCCTACATTTTTACATTTTTGTCGCCGAGATGAGACTGCGACTAGATTTTGAACGTTTTAAATTACGAGAATTGGCCTTCTGATGTGTGTCACAGCCAACTGGTCAATTTAGCCGTATAGTCAACCGCCTGGCCTTTGGAAGTAGTGCTCGCCTCGCTTCGTTCTCTCGGCTCGCACGCGGTTGATCACAGTTCCAACCTAACCCATTTGGTCGGGGTGCCCTGGCTTAGTTACTGCGACCAATTCGGCTCGTGCGTGATTGGTTGCAGTTCCAAGCTAAACTATAATTGATTGAATATCATTTAGGCCGTTAGTTGAACGGCCAGTTAAAAGGCTAGGCGGTTTACTAAACCAGTTTGCTGCGATATATATATGTGGCGTATTTTAGTCTGTGCTAAATAAATGTATTTTCTTCCTTTAGGACGCCATAGCTTTTGCCTTGCAGTAGGATTTGAACGAGGGTAAATAAGGTAAGAAAAAGTATGAAAAGAAATGACGTGATCCACCAACCGCCCGTTTATTAATATTATCATACAATATAACAAATAAAATAGTTTTAAAAACCTGTGCAGGTGTTATTAGCTAATACATAGGAAATCATATTCTTTTATAATATAATTAAATATAACGCGTATTTTCTTTAATGAGAACAAAAAAAATACAGATGTCTTGGTTGGTTTTTAAAATAACAGATCGCATTCGGAATTAGTCGCTATTGCGCTTCTGCGATTAGTCGCAGTTGCGTTTCTGCGACTAGTCGCGCGACCGCCAACAAAATACTGTAATGTTCTAGTTATTGCAATGGACTTTTTGACGATCTTTTGCGACTAATTACACGCTAGTAATTAAGTTCATAATATACGTAAACGAAGTTCCGAATGCGATCTTGATTGTCGAGAATGTGTGCCGTGTCTTATAGCATACTTTAGGTGTAAACCAGTGGTTTTCTTGTGACAAGTTTTTAAAAATCAGTCTTAATTATTTTCTACATGGCCAACCCGTCTCGAGCAAGCGTGGTGATCAATGCTCGTGCCCTCTATGTGTGGGAAGAGCCCTTACCCAGCGGTGGGACATTAATAGGCTAGTAATATTTTATGGAAATAGTGTGATACAAATATGTGAATGCAAACAATTCAGGCAAATACCGTAGCATCTCTACTTGGATTTAATTTAATTAATACTTTTCTTATAAAAACTCATTTAGCAGTCAGAGGGTCTATATTAAACCGACTTCAAAAAAGGAAGAGGTTACGTTTTTATGAGTATTTTTTAAGTACAGAACCCGTCTTTCACTCTTTTCCCAGTTACTTAATAACTTGACATTTTTAGTAGGTACAAGTTAAAATACTTATTTTTTTTTTGTATTATTTTTCTACCCGGTCACGGGAATAGACTCGCCCCCTATTACATGGGATTTAAATATAACTGGCGTAATGTGGGTGTACAATACACCTCTGCCAAACCTTGGCAATTACAGTCGTGAAGTTATTGTCTATCATAATTATTGTTTGCACCTAAGATTTTTATGAAAAAATGCTTTTAAAATACCCAGATAGATAAACATTACTTCGACCATGCTTTGGCTAAGACGAGTCCCCTCCTCTCTCATACTCTTGTAGTTTGACAGTTGTCAAATTGTTGGTTGACGTCACCACGTCATCGCCGACTGTCCCTGAAAACCAGCACAGGGGCTCCATCTCGCATCGCTTAGTATTTATGATGAGCGATGGCCGGTTTGCGTGAAAGACGCATTTTTCCAGCAACTTGTCATTTTTTTTGTGTTATGTTCTTTCTCTGCGTCATATTTACCGCAGATAAAAGACTTTCTTTTGCGACAAAAGCCGACTGCTCACTGCTACGTAGGATTTGCACGGAGAAGATAGCCATGTTAGCTTCGCGTGACTTCTTGCGAGCGACGTATTCGTGGGTCGCAGCGGGCGATCCCACCTACATTTTCATACAATGTAAATTAATGTACACGTCCGCCATGCGTATTCCGTAACTTAGCCGTGGGCTCTGTAGCAGCGCTTAAAGGGACTAACCATATTAATTCAGCTCTTGTTCATAGAGAACAACGATTTTGTATGAAGATGCGTACGCATCAGTAAAGCTGAACAGATGCGTACGTCCCTAATTCTCAACCGCAGCAGTGTTTCAGTATTGTTTATAAATCTTGGTGTAACCAATGATATTATAAGTAGAAATAGGTAGGATAGGGTGCAAGTTGCAAGTCAAAACTTGGCAAATTACCCTAGGTTACTATCGCCAAAACCTATATCTGACCATTTTGAAAACAAAATCCCGTGCACATGACGACCACAGCTGCGTCCGTAAGTAAAATAAAAGAGGATCCTTTTTAGGTCGACTATAATATGCGCTGCAAGCAGGAATAGTCCTTACGGTGGTCAGATATAGATTTTGGCGATAGTACACACTCGTCTGTTAGGAAAGCTTATGTTCGGTAACAATAGAAAAATTGTGTCTCATCAGTGACAGTTGAGCTCATATCGCCTTCTCTTTTCCGCTCCCAATAATAAAGACATGCCGTCCTACTTCCACGTGTCATCTGATCGTCATTGTGCCGTTTTTGAAGATCGCATGTTGGGCAAAGTCTATTCAAATTGTTGCCGCTTAAACAAATATCAACTTTATGTCAGTAGAAATTAAGTTGATTTCAGTTTTTTTTTATTTTTATTGATTGGAATATTAGCGCAAACTGAATTTTATTTGTTAGCGTTAGTTCGTTTTTCCAAAAAACACATAGTTGTTTACATTTTTGGACACTTTTTCGCGAACCCAGGGTAGGTAACCGATCCGACCGATCTCCGTATTTTTACTTATAATATCATTGGGTCCAACTATGGTCAAACCACTGGCAAACCGCCTCTAGACCAACAGTTCTTTTAAAACTCATTCAGCAACAGACAACAGATAATATATTTATATTGCAAACTGTCAGTCTTGTAGTAAATATGATGGTATACCGTCAATAATTTACAGAACTGAGTCAAAAAAAAAAAGAAAAAATGAATGAATAAAATGCACCGATCCCAGCGTGGTTAGACCAGACTCGATTAATCAAATGAACCCCAAGATTCGCAGTAGCCCCTGTAGCCTCATTTTGTTTGATGGAGCTACAGCGACAATGGTATAAAAAAAAAGATGAAGAAGAAGAAAAAAAAAGGAAAAAAGATGTAGATATGTGCAAGTGGCACATCAAGTCTTGACGATAGAGATACTCCATTTGAAATAAGATTAGACATTTAAACAAACCTTTTTTAGAGTCCGTTCAACCGATTTTGACTTCTATTCCGTTGGTGGTATGACAAAAATGGCAGCTGCAGTAAACACTTGGTATTGTAACCACTTTTTTGCTTTTAATGCCATTCTATACCTACGGTATAGAAGTCAAAATCGGTTGAACGGGCTGTAAAAATAGTTGATTGAAATTTCTAATCTTACTTGAAACGGAGTATAGATACATAGTCATCGTCTGTTAAGGTAAAAATAGAAAAAATAATTGTGTCTCATTAGTTACAGTTGAGCTCATAAGCGAAGCGAAGCTCGAGCGAAGTGACAAAGTCGTCGAAATTTTTGAAGTAAAAAATTCTTGATTAATTGCAGTCTCTGCCTACCCATTTGGGACAAAGGCGTGAATATCCTACCAATACTATAAATGTGAATCACGCAAATACGGCTGAATGAATTTGGCTGAAATTTTGAACCCGGATTAACACAGAATACTTTTTATCCCGGTCGTACGTTCCCGTGGGATAATTTTCGACTTCCACGCGGGCGAAGCCGCGAACAAAAGCTAGTGTTTTTTATAATTGAGCATTGAAATATGACAGTATACCACCATAATACAAGGTCAAATTAGATTAACTAGCAAAACTTCACGGACACAGGTATCGATATCTAAACTAGTGTTGATTGATTGAAACGGTGAGTTTAAAAATAATTTTTAATTTATCATTTATCTGAAACACCTCTATGAAGTTTCACTAGCTAATTTAATTTGAGCTTTTATGTATAAGTAAAGGCACACATCGAACGCAGCCGTGCGACACGGCACACAGTTGCGACAGATGCGACGGACGCGCGATTAATAGTCATCGATGTCGTACAGGTTGTCGATTTCTTCGTCATCGAGCTGCATCGATTGGAAGTCCACCTTGTAACGGAGAAGACCTGGAACAATGATGATAGATATTAGAAATTATGTACGAGAACGAGAGGCCCGTGTCCCAGCAGTGGGCAAACTATAGGCTAATTATGCTTATGTACAGACGCCAGCAGGTCAAGCTACACGAAACTGTCAAATTTTCCCAATCAACCTTGAACCTAATGCTTTAGCGATACAGTTGAAAGTCTATTGAAGAAATTTGACAGATTGTAGTAGCTTGATGTGCTGACGTCTGTACGAAATCCAGTCGAAATTCTGTCACCAATTTTGTTGGGTTCTGCATAGCTGTTCACAACCATTCGATACGGGTCCGTGCCAAATCGAACATCACTCATTAATATCGAAGGAGTCCTCTAGACACTGTTCACAAATCCAATACCCGAATATTTTGTCAGTTTCAGGCCTGATCAATATCAGGCCTGAAACCGACAAAATATTCGGGTCGACTGTCGAGTGAAAAATCTACTCTGAATTATATTGATAATTCAGAGTAGATTTTTCAATCGACAGATAGTTTTTAGGCTGATATCACACTGGCGATTTGCGAGCGATGCGAGTGCGTAACGAACTCGCAGCGAGTTCGCAACGAACGAGTCGAACACGCCACGAAGACGCGGCGGGCGATTGATCCCATATAACGGGACGATCTTGAATTTTAGTTATAAATAACTCTGTAACCATTGTATCACGTTTGAACCCCTCAACAATGTTACGTCCGCTCGTGTCTTTGATACAACTGAAGTGGGGTGGGGCGGGCTGTTGAACATGAGTGCACAATTGGCGTCGACGGGGCTATTCGCGGCGAGTTCGCTGCGCGCCCGCGGCTAATTCGCCGCGCGCTCGCTGTGAGCTCGCTGCGCACTCGCCTCGCTTGCAAATCGCCAGTGTGATAAGGCCCTTATTCGTGGAACAAGACAGCTGACGGTTCTTCCATAAAAATATCCATGAAATATCAGCCTAAGGGCTGATTTTTCAATCATCTGATTACTTTATTCGAAGAATAATTTTGACAGTTGTTTCATACAAAAATCTGTAAAACGTCAATTTTATTTCTAGGATAAAAGTTATCTGGCGATGGAAAAATCAGCCCTAAATCAAATAGACAACCGCTATTTGCTGTCGGGGGCAAGGCAAATAGACTGTCGAATGGTTGTAAATAGCTTTGCTGTTGTCAACTATACAATACTTTGACCGACTGACTTTGAAATTATTAGCATCCCTCTAGGGAGTGAAATTAAATAAGAACTAGTTTTACTAAGTGACCAAGTCTGAAATAGTGAAAGAAATATCTTGTATCATACATTTTGATTATGATACAATGATATTTTATTTCAGTAAATTGATTTGCCCAGCAGTGGGACTGTATTGGCTAAACAACACCTCTGCCAAACCCTTCGGGAATTACAGGCGTGATGCTATGTTATGTTGTGTGTGCAAATTGTTTAAAAAAGAAGCACTTTTACACGTCAAAATGAAATAATAATATTTTCAAACAAGATGAGGCCGCCATTTCCTAACTAACGTCTCTCAGACACAAAAACAAGTTCAGATAAACTTCAAACTATGTATTTCAAAATCAGCCGATAATTTAAATTTAATAGTCTGTTCGTAAGTTGCAGACTTAACACAGTTCTACGAAAAAAGAAAAAAAAAGAAAAAAAAATATTCCCGCATGCAGAATTTGATAATCGATAAAACGCTTCATGGTAGAAAATAATGAAATCGCCTTGCAAATGTAAAGAAAAAAACTACTACAGAGCGGTCGACGTGAGAATGCGTTCTTGACACCTGTCAGATTCATACAAACGAACACGTATTCTGCGACTTTGATCTTTATTAGCTACTACAATTGTCGTACTGACAGGTGTCAGGAACGGATTCTCTCGACGCCCGGACTATAATATTAATTTTTTTTTTTGTAATTGTGGTAAGTTCGGCGCTTTGGTAAGACAGTGCACGTTTTAACATTCGCGGCTAATCCGCCAATATTTTTTAATGTTACAACATTAAAAAGGTATTGCTGGAGATCCAGAATAAAATGGCGCCGAATATACCTAATACTGTCAGCATTAAAAATAATAGCCAAATTAGCAGGAATATAACAACGTGGCCACCTACTGGGCTCAAACTTTATAAAAAAAAACGACTGGAAAGAGTACAGACGGCCAGCACATCAACCTACCAGAAACTGTCAAATTTTCCCAATCAACTTTGAACCTAATGCTTTAGCGATAAAGTTGAAAATCTATTAAAGAAATTTGACAGATTGTAGTAGCTTGATGTGCTGACGTCTGTACCATCGACACGAAAAGAAGAAGCGGGGGATACACGATAAGGTTTTATCCCAGCACCGAACTTACCCCAACATAACTTTTGTACGTATCAACCATGCACAAAACATAAAATAACTAATATATTAAACTACCACACACATTCAAGAACGTATTAGTGGAAATTACCTCGTCTCCGGAGTTAGCATGTTAGTAAAAGAAAAACATATTAATAAAATAGAATATAAATGTTTATTAAAAATGTCAGTGAAAAAAATGTTTTCTTTTTAATTCCTGCTTATGATTAATCACTTATGGCTAGCGCAGAGCTGACTTGTATATGAAATTGAATAATAAACGCAAAGAAACTATTAATTTCTTCGTCGATATTAGTATAATTTTACGCTTTTTCATCTGTCCCAACGCCGACGAGGAAGCGACAAGCTATCAACTGTTTTCTCGCGCAAGAAACGTGCAAAAGAGAGTCGCAATTGTTAGCTTGTATATGGTAACCCTACTTACTAAATCGACTAATATTCATATATGACTAAAACAATTATTCGTTCACGGTGACATTCGCTGCCAGCCTCTATGGGATACAACTGACAGTCGGCCTTCTTGCTCGAGACGCCAAGCAGTGAACACGTTCAGAAAAGCTTCAGTATTTGTGTAATAAGTCGCTGCAATTTAAATCTAAATCTTAGCGAGTAAGTACAGAATTTATTTGTTTGGGCGATGTTTGAGTGTTTTTATAGATATTGTGGAAAAGGAAGTAAATATGTTTTGGTCAAGATAATGTGTTCAGTTTTATTGCGAACCCTTCTTCATTTCTGAGCTGTAGCTAACAGTTCAGAAGTGGGATCGGAAGAGAATTCTCATAATTTTCTTTTTTTTTCACGTCCACAACGATCTTAATATAATAATGAGTGTATGTAGGTATATCTAATTCTATCGGTCCTACTTGAGATTGTGGAATGCATAATGTAAACTACCTCACAATGGTGTGCTTATATGATTGTGGTTCTTACATTCGTTATTCTTATAAGATAAACTCGATTCCAAACCTTAATTGTTGTTTCTTAGAGAGAGTATTAGAATGCTAGTAGCAAACTTTATGTTTACCGGTTCTTATTCTCACTGTACGAATATTATTATTAACCATTTAACCTTTATTTTTAAACTAATTTCCCGGGTGCCATTTAATTATGTTAAACGCTGAAGATCATCACAAAGATGCCAATAACTTTGTTTATCTAACCTAAAACGATACAAAAATTCCGACATCTCCACAATTTGCCCCATGATTCGAAAGATTTATACGGATTAAAAACATGCATACTTTACTTTCTTTTCCTGACTACCTACGTCGTTATTTTTTTTAATGGAACAAATTTAACGACAAATATGTTGATGACTAGTGATTACTTATACTTGAGCCATTGATTTACTGCTGTCTAGTGATCGGTTTGATTGAAGCATTACATTGTGAGATTGAGTATATTTTAAAACAAGAAATCATAGCTGGTCATTTGATGTTGATGGCAAAATGAAGATACTTCATACTTTTAATAGTTTCTCTCTTTTACATTATTTGATGGCCCTGTCCACCCACACGGACTGAGAATATAGACCCCTTAATCATAGTATAAATACGAATATGCGCTAAGCTTTCAAATGTAAGTTTCAGATACACATTCATATTGGATACAACCGAGGGGAAGGGTTGTTATTCGATATGGATAATGATGAAGAGCCCAGGTTTGAGGGCGGAACTGAGCCCAGGTTTGAGGGCAGGAGTGAGCCCAGGTTTGAGGGCAGGAGTGAGCCCAGGTTTGAGGGCAGGAGTGAGCCCAGGTTTGAGGGCAGGAGTGAGCCCAGGTTTGAGGGCAGGAGTGAGCCCAGGTTTGAGGGCAGGAGTGAGCCCAGGTTTGAGGGCAGGAGTGAGCCCAGGTTAGAGGGCAGGGGTGAGCCCAGGTTAGAGGGCAAAGGAAGGGATATAGACGCCCAGGAGATGGAACGGGTTACTACCGGAATGGCGGCAAGGAAAGAAGGAAGGACACTGCGTCCATCTAGAAACCGGAAAAGACGAAATATTAACACGGATTCGGACAGCTCGTCACGTGGTGGTGCAAGCCGCGAGAGGACACAAAAATACAGAAGGAGGTCACGAGCAAGGAGAGGCGGCTCCAGGCGGACGGAGCAAAGTAGCGACAGCTCGGATAACCGTGAGTCAACCCGAGCTTATAAACCTAGACGGAACAGGAATAGGGAATCTGAAACAAATACATTATTAGATAAATTTTTGTCGATCTTAAGTAACGTCAAGAGTTCGGAAAAGCCCAAGCTATCATTTAATAGTAATGTTTTGCCGGATTTTGACCCCCTAAGCAAGGAGCAAACTATGTTAGTATGGATCACTAAAGTAGAAGAATGTGCGGAAATATACGGTTGGTCTGAAAAGGAAATAATTCACTATGCTCTTCCTAAACTTTCGGGGGTAGCGAAAACCTGGTACCAAGGTTTACCTTCTCTCCTTTATACTTGGGGCGAATGGAAGAAAAAACTAATTGAATCATTCCCTTGTCGCGAGGACTACGCCGAACTCTTGACGGAAATGTTAGCTAAGCGTGTTAAGTACGGTGAATCATTGGAGCACTATTATTATGCGAAATTGAATTTATTAAATAGATGTAAAATTTACGGTAAACAAGCAGTCGATTGCGTCTTATACGGAGTAGATGACCGTGCTATTAGAGTAGGTGCGCAAGCGGCTCAATTTAGTGAACCGGAACAAATTTTAAAATACTTTCGAACGGTAAAAGTAGGTCAAAATAGAGAAGCGTATGAAGCTAATCTCAGGAATAGGAACGATCGTAAAGCGTCTTCTAATGCAACATCTCGAGCCCAACCCCAGAATCCGAAGTCTGGTACGACGAATTCTCACATACGGTGTTTTAATTGTAACGAAATTGGTCACCCGAGTTTTAGGTGCGATAAGCCCTCTATTAAATGTTCATTATGTGAAAGATTAGGTCACCAAGCTTCTAGCTGTTATAAAAACAAGTTTAAAAATGATACTGCTAAAAACGAAACCCAACCGAAAGGTAATAATGAGAAACAGGTATCAGAGTTGACAATTGATGGGTCTAATAATAAATACATTTTAGACATTAAAATTAATGGTACACTAGTAAAATGCCACATAGATTTAGGGAGCCAGTGTACGCTTATTACAATAAGCAAAGCCAGCGACCTCTCCATGGACATTAGGTACCCACCTAATCTACCTGTGTTGAGAGGTATAGGTTCAAACCTGACCATTCCATTAGGTGTCGTTACTGCCGAAGTTGAAGTTCAGGGTATAAGAAAAGTTATAGACATTTACGTAGTGGAAGATCACGTACTGAACCACCCTGCACTCTTGGGGCACTCGTTTACTGAAATGTCCGATCTTATAATTACTAAAACCCCAACTAAATTAATATTTAAAAAAATAGATTCTACGAAATTACGCCTGCTGTGTGATGATAGTGTTTTGATTCCACCGTCCTCGTTGCGTGTAATACCAGTCAGATCTGAGCCATCTTTTAGTGGTAATGTTTACATACGAGCGTCCCTTAGGGAGTTAGATGGAAAGCAATATTACCTTTTATCGGGCGAATATAACATCAAGGAAGGAAACGGTTCGTTACTTGTGTATAATCTATCGAGAAGCGAAATAAGCATTTCTAAAAATACTTTATTGACTCGTTCTGTTAAAAGCGAATATTTAGACTCTACAGAAGTTCTTAATTGCTGTCAAATGTCTTTCGATTCCGTGGATTCCAATGAACTAATTAAGTGCGGCGAAAAGCTCAATGGCTTGGAACGCTTACAGTTACAACAGCTATTAAATAAATATCAAGACTGTTTTTCTAAAGGCCTAAAAGATCTTGGGTTCACTAAAGTAACAGAAATGGTTATTGAACTGGAAGACGCCGAACCAGTCGTGTATAGACCGTATCGCTTGTCTCATGCCGAAAGAACATTAGTAAATGACATGGTTCAAGAGATGATAGATAGTGGCATTGTGAGGGAGTCTTCTTCGTCTTATGCTAGCCCCATCGTCTTAGTCCAGAAGAAGACGGGAGAAAAACGACTTTGCGTCGATTATCGAGCGCTTAATAGGAAGACAAAAAAGGACCATTACCCTCTTCCACGTGTCGAGGACCAACTAGACCAACTGGCAGGTAACCAATTATTCACGTCTCTTGATTTAGCGTCAGGCTATTATCAAATTCCGATTAGTAAAGAGTCCTGTCATAAAACAGCCTTTGTTACCCCGGACGGGCAATTTGAGTATAACCGCATGCCATTTGGTCTTGTTAATGCACCCTCCGTCTTCCAAAGGACGATTAACAGAATTCTTCATGATGCTAAAATCAAATACGCAATCGTCTACATGGATGACATTCTTATCCCTTGTAAAGACGTTCCTGAGGGTTTGAATAGATTAGAGGAAGTTTTAAAACTCCTAAAGCAAGGAGGTTTAACACTCAAGCTCAGTAAATGTAACTTCTTCCTAGATACTATAGATTTTTTAGGGTTCGAAGTTAACTCGTTGGGTATTCGTCCGGGTGGTAGGAAAACCGAGGCTATCTCAAAATTTTCAACACCCAAAAACATACACGAATTAAGACAATTTCTGGGGTTATCCGGTTTTTTTAGGCGTTTTATTAAAGATTACGCCTTAATAACTTCCTCGTTGACAAACCTATTGAAAAAGGATGTTGTTTGGTCCTGGGGTAGTAACCAAGAAGAATCTTTCAACTTGGTTAAAACATTGCTTACGCAACGACCATTATTGGCTTTATATGACCCTAAAGCAGTAACACAATTGCACACAGACGCATGCAAAGATGGACTTGCAGGTATACTATTACAGAGTGATTCTTTAGGCGTATTTCATCCGGTTTCATACTTTAGCCGTAAAACTTGCCCCGATGAACGCAAGTTGCATTCGTATGAGCTTGAAACCCTGGCAGTGATAGCATCTTTAAGTAGGTTTAGGGTATATTTGCTAGGAATACCATTCACAATTTATAGTGACTGTAGCGCTTTAAGATCTACATTCGTAAAGCGCGATCTAATCCCGCGAGTTGCACGTTGGTGGGTCCAAATACAAGAGTTCGATTGTACTATCGAATACCGACCCGGCTCCCGAATGACGCATGTTGATGCGCTGAGCCGCGGACCGGTTGCGGCCCCCGAAGCCGAAACCCACGTACTAGACATCCTAACTATTGAGAGTTCCGATCAGGACTGGATTGCCACCGTGCAAGACGCGGATGATGAGGTACAGAGGATTAAACATATATTAGAGGATAAAACTGCGGATCTAGTCATGGATATTCATAAAAATTATAAAATCAAGAACGGTCGTGTATATCGCATGGTAGGAGACGAGATTAGGTGGTTGGTTCCAAAGGGTGTACGTTGGCAGATATTGAAACGTAACCATGACGACCTAGGACATTACGGATTTGACAAAACTTTACAACGTATACAACAGCATTACTGGTTTCCTAAAATGCGTCGTTTCGTCAAAAAATACGTACAGTCATGTTTAGAATGTGCCCATCATAAGGCCCCTGGTGGCAAACGAGAAGGCGGACTGCACCCGATTGAAAAAGTCAGTGTCCCTTTCCATACGGTACACGTCGACCACTTAGGCCCTTTTATCAAGAGCAAGAGAGGTAACTGTTATTTACTGGTCTTGGTGGATAGTTTTACGAAATTTGTAAATATAAAAGCTGTCAAAAATACTAAATCCCTCACTAGTATACGCGTAATAAAAGAACACATAAGTTATTTCGGGGTCCCCACACGGCTAATATCCGATAAAGGATCTAGTTTCACTAGTAAAATGTTCAGTGAATTTACAACACTACACGGAATAAAACACATTATTAACGCCGTAGCAACACCCAGAGCAAACGGGCAAGTTGAACGGTTTAATAGGACTATCTTAGATGCCCTTTCGACTTGTACTCATAACAAAGATGACAAATCCTGGGATGACTATATTTATGATATTCAAGTAGGTATCAATACCACAGTACATAAGACTACACAAAAAAGCCCTTCCGAGTTATTATTTGGGTTCAATATAACTAGTAGGTCAGAAGGTATTTTGAACCCCGTTATATCCGATACCACCAATTTTATTGACTCGGAAGATTTGAATAGCATAAGAGATAAGGCAAGTTGTAGTATAAAGACACAGCAATTAAAAGACGTGGAAAGGTTTAATAGACATAGGAAATCGGCCAAAACGTATAAGATAGGAGACTTAGTGCGCGTTGAGAGACAATTTCCTCACGATGGCCAATCCCAAAAGTTAGTGGTTAAATTCCAAGGTCCATATCGTATAATGAAAGTGCTACCCAATGAAAGGTATATCATTGAGGACACCCCTATGACACGCAAACACGGCCGTCGATATGAAGCCGTGGTAGCTATAGATAAAATTCAGCCTTGGCTAACATTTACTAGGAACATAGAAAGTAGTGATGATGAGAATAGCGATAATAATACTGGTAAGGAACGGAATGAAGTAGAGATTTAAATTAAATCATTTGTATTGTATAGTAATTATGATGTTGATCTTTTAAGAATATGAATTATCGAGTTAAAGTTTAAGGAATAGTGAGTAAAATTAAGTATTACTTTCGAGATGTTATTTTAACCATAAAATATTGGTGATGATGAGAATAGCGATAATAATACTGGTAAGGAACGGAATGAAGTAGAGATTTAAATTAAAATCATTTGTATTGTATAGTAATTATGATGTTGATCTTTTAAGAATATGAATTATTGAGTTAAAGTTTAAGGAATAGTGAGTAAAATTAAGTATTACTTTCGAGATGTTATTTTAACCATAAAATATTGTAACTGATTTAAGATTATTATTATGGATAATGAACTGAAACTGAATAGTATATTTCTCTTTGGTTGATGATTAGATAATAATGTATTGTATTATGGATAATATTTTTTTTCTTTTCTCTGTTTTTCTCTTTTATTAACAATTTATATGAGATTGTAAGCGCGAGGACGCACTTTGAACAGGATGGCCGAGCTGTTAGCTTGTATATGGTAACCCTACTTACTAAATCGACTAATATTCATATATGACTAAAACAATTATTCGTTCACGGTGACATTCGCTGCCAGCCTCTATGGGATACAACTGACAGTCGGCCTTCTTGCTCGAGACGCCAAGCAGTGAACACGTTCAGAAAAGCTTCAGTATTTGTGTAATAAGTCGCTGCAATTTAAATCTAAATCTTAGCGAGTAAGTACAGAATTTATTTGTTTGGGCGATGTTTGAGTGTTTTTATAGATATTGTGGAAAAGGAAGTAAATATGTTTTGGTCAAGATAATGTGTTCAGTTTTATTGCGAACCCTTCTTCATTTCTGAGCTGTAGCTAACACAATGTCAGTAAAAGAGATGCACATACAGAGACGCCGATTCCCTTGTTCACAAACTTTACCAAATCTAAGTTCAGTGCATATTTTTCATTCTATTTCATTAGGAAAAGGACAGAAGATAAATATTAATGTAGTCCTGTCAAATTAAGATACTCCATAGACAAGTTTAGACGTCATAATAAAATTGACTACTAAAAATACGTCAATTTACGTCAGGCGCTGACTAATTTCCATGTCCAATAAGTAAACCGTTTTTTGACAGCTGTCTTAGAACGTACATATTCCAGATTACGTAAAAGTTAACTTTAAAATGCGTAATAAAATAAATATATAAACTGCCTAATCTTATTTATGACTTCTTACAGACATTATAATACCGTACGTGTATCAGTTTTGACAAAAAAAAACATGTAATTGCTCACTAGTTCGATCTGTCAAAATACGGTTAACCTGACAGAGTATAACTACTCGCTTCTCGCTAATTCCTGGCGGTGAGACCTTATGAAAAAGTAGATAGTCTAGTATTCAATGTCACCAGAAGATCCTCTGATCTACGGTACTCTAGACTTACATTCCTGGGAGTCTACTACGAAGTGCAAAGTGCGAATGTTCGGATCGCACCGACACATGGCCGAACCGAATATTGTTGAAAAAAGCGAAAAAAGTTCGGATCGGCTCAGTTGGGTCGGGACCATAGTCAATATTCGAAAGAGTGTAGGATCGGGACCGACCGAACCAAATAGTAACTTCGTAGCAGGAAAAGGCCGAAAATTGAGCCGATACCACATCGGAGTAGACCCCCTGAATTTGTAGGCAATTAGATTTAAATATAAAAATAACCATGATAAAAACATGTCAATGCACATTATGAGAACATTCATTCGATGAAAAAAATGAATGAGAGTTGGCTAAAACTTTTTCATACCAACTTACATATTTCTTCTGTAGTCTTTTAAAGGAAATACTTAAATTAAAGGATTATTTTTTACGTAACCGGGTGCAGGCGCGGATACAGTGGGGGGGAAGCAATTGCCCCCTTTCTCAAACTCTATATTTGACATAAACATAGTTGTATACCCTGTATTTTCAATTTGTATACATCTTATTACTAAGATAAGTCTTCATCATCCTCGAAAGAGGGGGAGGGGGGTGTCATTCTCGAATTTATATGGAAAAAGGCTAGAAATGCTTTTTTAAAAACTTTCACGGCTTGAAAAATCCCCCCTCTCCCTCAGAGAGAATAATTATCCCCTCCCCCATAGATGCCAGAGGTATCGCTTGTACGTTGCCATCGCAGAGCAGAGACAAAGGAATACCGGGTGTAAAAATACCCGTAACGAAGCCGAGAGTCAATTGGATTGGGAGCCCTCTGGTTACGAAGATATTGAAGGTCAAAGTTCCAACTCTTGTAACTTTTTTTAAATGAAAACAAGTTTTAAATATTATTGAATCGAAGTTCCTTCATGCGGCTTGCGGTAAAAGTCGAATCGTCACGTAAGGAAAAAGCGTTGTGCCCCCTCCATGCGACTTAAAATCTCTCTCTCTCTTTCTATTATATACGAATTTGTGTGCGTGCGAGTATCGCGTAAGGAACTTCGTGCAACAACATGCACCCTTAGTGTGCATACACACGAACGACGTCAGAGGCAACTGCAGCCGTCGTCAACGTGCCGGTCGTGTATTTGAGTACGGTTCTCAAATACACGAGCGGCAAAATCAAAAGTAATTTATTCAAATTAGGCTGAGAATCAGCACTTTTCGAACGTCAGAGTTACAAAAGACAGTCCCCCAAAAACGCTCGCCCTTCACCACCTCCTAGTGCTATCGCTGGAAAGAAGTGGCGCAACAAACTCCCCAGCAGCACAGCTGTCTGTCCAGTTAGAAAATGTTGTCGACGGCAATCGCCGACACGCGTTGACGGTTGCAGTTGCATCTACCATTGGCGCGTGTCGCTCATGTGTATGAGCACTTACGTACAGACGCCAGCAGGTCAAGCTACCCGAAACTGTCAAATTTTCCCAATCAACCTTGAACTTTAATGCTTTAGCGATAAAGTTGAAAATCTATTAAAGAAATTTGACAGATTGTAGTAGCTTGATGTGCTGGCGTCCGTACAATGTTGTGCGTGCGTGACAACGCGTACTACCGTAAACAATGAAGGTTCACACCAAAACTAAAACTCGTTTCCTTACAAGAAGTTACTGCGTTTGATTTTGTATGACAACGGCTTCGTGAAGGGTCTTTCTACACCCTCCATCTCTAAAACGAGGGTAGTAACAATAATAACGAACAAATACCATTGCAAACTCTTTTATATATAAGAAAAGCATACAATCCAACTTGTAACACAGTTACCTTAATATTTAACACACCCTTAATTAACAATTTAATCTCATATTGACAGCTCATTGTTCCTCATTGCACTAATATGACTTACAATCATTTGTTCCACTTAAGATTAATTAAAAAAAAAAACCTATTTCCGAAAACAAAATGGCCGAATCCTGCTTGCGCGCAGCGAAATATTGAAAATTTCGTTGACTTTCCTATTAACCGATTCTACGAATTAGGGTTGATTTTTCCAACGCCCGATAATTTTATCCGAGGAATAATTTTAAATTTTTGAAAATAAGGAAAGTACATTTATTTAGCATAGACTAAAAGACACACAGATACATACATCAGATAGCAACAAATAAAACTCAAGTAGAAAGTGTTAAGTCCGATGTAAGCAAATAGCAGAAAGTGTGCCTCACGGCTGCCCCAAAAACGCCCAGTTCAGCAAAAATGTCAGACAACTAGTGCCTGGTTTTCAACTGAACCTGATGTTGGCAACAGTTTTTCTATACAAAATCTGTCAGACGTCAATATTATTCCACGAATAAAAATTATCTGTCGATTGAAAAACCAACCCTTACTATAACTAAACCGTTTCTTTTTTAAATTGGTCCTTCTCTCGTAGCTTTTATTTATTTTTTTAATTACGTAGACGGCTGTTTAGAGATTTACTTAAATTCCCTTTAAAAAAAAATGCCTTCGCGTTCAGAACTTCATACAATATGCTTTTCTCTATATTTCATTATGATGAATAAATACCGGGTCGTAAAAACTTGTCCAGAAATATTCGAACAGTTAATAAAATGTATAAATATATTTTAAATTCTTTTTTAGCTTTCATGGGAGAGTATATAAAACACAGGGTGGCAGGGACATAGACGCGAAACCTGTTACCGTCACATATATTCAGTAAATGATTCTGAACCTACATGAAATTCTTAGTAAAAAAAAAAAAAAAAAACGTCCGTTTCCTACAAATATACAACCTGCACGGTCAAAATGTATGGAAAAGCAAATATTTTTTTTTAATAACGGACGAAAAATTTCAATGCAGTGATTCAGAATCATGTACTGAATCCATGATAACAGGTTGAGCATCGATGTCCCTGCCAACCAGTACGTATGTCACGATGCCTTAAGACCTTATTACTAAGTACTGGAGCCCTTTTTTTCACAAATTTCATGACATAAAGATTCATGGTTGCCACGGTATTAAAGCCATGTGACTGCTACGGTAGCTAGCAGTACATTTCCCTTGCTAAAAACGAGAATCTTATTGATAAACTTATGGAAGTATGAGGAACAGGGTGTACAGTTCACTCATCCTCCATAGAAAAGGGAGGATCCTCCGACCAGACGGGTGTTGTCTGGTGGGCAACTGCCCGATATATCGGCTACATCGTTTCATCGAAATTGCGTTCAGCCGTCAAGGTGTGAAAAGATCAGACAGACAGAAAACGTTACTTTCGCATTTTAATATTAGTATAGTTGGATTTTCTTGGCCCTAAAAAAGGTGGCTTGGCCCGACTGGAGACAAAGACGGAGAGCCAGTTATTTTGGCAAACATTGCAGTCCTAGAAGACAGGCCAATCTGAAGCAGCTGCGGCAGCGCCGCGGCAGCTGCGGCTGGCTGAAGTATTTGCATGAAGGCTGCGCTGACGTTCATACTCGGGGTCACCAGTATAGAGGTATGAGGAACAGGGTGTAAAGTTCACTCATACTCTATAGAAAAGGGAGGATCCTCCGACCAGACGGGTGTTGTGTCTGACGGGCAACTGTCCCACGACTGATGTCGGGAAGTTTGTAAACTCTGCTTGCGAGATGCAGGATTTGCGTGACGTCAGTGTGACGCTAAGCTATGCTTAACCGTGGATGGGTGACCATCTTTACATACCGAGACCCCTCCGTGCCTCGGAAAGCACGTTAAGCCGTTGGTCCCGGCTGTCATTCGTAGATCTTTGACAGTCGTTACGGGTGGTCAGGAGCCCGAAAGTCTGACAACCAGTCTTACCAAGGAGTATCGTATTACCCAGTAACTGGGTTGTCGAGGTCAGATAGGCAGTCGCTCCATGTAAAACACTGGTATTCAGCTGAATCCGGTTAGACTGGAAGCCGACCCCAACATAGTTGGGAAAAAGGCTAGGCAGATGATGATGTCATAACATGTTTTAACCGCCTGTGGTCTAGTGGTAAGACCACCTGTCTGCCCCAGTTGTCCCGAGTGCGATTTCAAGCGGGGACCAAAAATCTCTGCTCTATTTGGTTGGTGGTAGGGCTTGTTCTAAGTCCGCCTGGCCAGCTACCACCAATTTATCTGTCAAAGTCGCCATAACGACAATGCTAACAGCATTGTTGTTTCGACAGAAGTCAGATAGCCAGTTCCTCTGTGGTAGAGGATGCCGGGTGAAGCTCGCTTCCACCTTCGGCCTGATCACCAATTAACATCAGGTGAGATGAAGGCCATGAGCTTCCCCGTTAAAAAAAGAACAACCTCGCGCATGCTTTTCCCCTAAGGGCTAGGCAGACGTGTAGCTACAGGAACTGACTTCCATGAGTAACTGTTGCGCAAAATTTTTGAACCAAAAATTCCCGTTTTTAAGCAAAACCCTGACAACGAGAAGTTTAGCCATATATTATTCTAGAAGCCTACACTAATTTAACGCGATTGTACCGACATAATATAATCTTTACAAAATTCTAGAGATGAGCCAGTTATCAAGTGGTAATGGTCGTTTTATAAACGGAAGAAGCTTATGAAGAAGCGTATGCTGCACTGGTTGACGTCATCACGTCAACGCCGGCAGTCGCTGAAAACCAGCGCTGGGGATCTGTCTCGTATAGGGTCTTAGGATTGTGCTGAGCGATGGCCGTTTTGCGTGGATGTGACGCACGTTTACCGCCAACTTATTTTTTTTTTGTGTATGTGTTCTTTTTTATGCGTCATGTTTACCGCAAATAAATGTATTTTCTTTCTTATGAAACTTTGTGTCGTGAAATTTTGATATAAATGGAATGGAAAATATCTATGTAATCCTTAAGCTTTTTGACCCTCTGCACTAGCAATGGCCGCTTAAATGGAATTAGGCTGGACACATCTGCCGCATGTCAGACGATCCGGCCAGACTTAGGACCCAGTGGGCCTTGCTTAATGGCAAACGACATCGCGGCAGGCCCAGAAGGAGATGGCGGGTTGAGCTGGACTCCTTGGCAGCTCTGGACAGGTGAAAAGAGAGTAGACAGGCCTTTGTCCAGCAAAGGGACAATAATGGCTTATAAAAATCAAAAAATGATGCACCCTTTTTTTTAATGAGCGTCTTGCATGATGCATGAGCATTTCTCCACGATAAAAAAAGGTAGATCCGTAAGCAACCACGAGCGAACTGAATTAGTCGCATTAACTAAGTCCTAGAATTTTTCCATCTGGAATTTCTCACTAGCAGTCCGAAATCGGGATTTGTGTTCGGTTGATGGCAATAAGCTCACCCCCCCACCCCCCCTTATTACATGAGACTTAAACATAACTGACAAAATGTGGGTGTACAGATGGCCAGCAGGTCAAGTTACCCGAAACCGTCAATTTTTCCCAATCAACCTTGAACCTTAAGGGTCAGTTCACACCGAGACGCGACGCGACGCGACGCTGCGCGCACACTTTAAAAGAGTGACTCAAAATATACTTTATTTTCTACACGAAAAGGTACACATTGCATTGTGAGAGTTCAGAATACGTTGCGCGGTGCAGTAGGTCGTTTTAAAGTGTGCGCGCAGCGTCGCGTCTCGGTGTGAACTGACCATAACGCTTTAGTGATAAAGTGGAAAATCCATTAAAGAAATTTGACAGATTGCTGGGACACAGGCCTGGCCTCAGTGAGAGGGAGTGAGCCGTAATCCACCCCCGCGTGGTTGATTGGCAGATGTCACATGTCTTCGATTTTTTGGTTCTAGGACATACGGTTTCCTCACGATGTTTTCTTTCACCGTTATGAGAGCAGTGGAGATGAAATAATTTACACAAAGTAAAGCACCTGTCTGGGTTCGAACCTGTGACCTACAAATCGTAAGTCGCGGCCGTTACCACTGGGCCACCACTGCCCATGATGATTTATCGGTGCAGATTATAAGTTCCGAATTTATAAGACGAACCATATACCACCATTTTCAAATGTAACTGCTATGGTCTAAACCTACATACCCCTAGCATACTCAATCGGTGATTTATATGTTAATAAAAATATTTGATAAGTCACTTTATATTCCTTACTAAGCGTTTTATTCCTTGATACAAACTATTTTCTTATATTTTAATACGAAATCCATTTCAGTTGCATAATTTTTTTTTCTTTCAGTTTAAGGCTTTTTGACTTCACTTTTTCAACAACGGTCCGATTTTATTATTATGATGATTGCTATCACAAATTCAAGTCTGACGACCAGTCTTACCAAGAGGTAGCATGTTACCCAGTAACTGAGTTTTAGAGGTGAAATAGGCAGTAGCTCCATGTGAAATACTGGTGTTCAGCTGCATCCGGTTAGACTGGAAGTCGATCCCAATGAAGTTGGAAGGCAGGTAGATGATTTCGATATGTCATATGACACCAGACACATACGAGAAGAAGGACAATTCCCGTAATTAAAAACATTCAAAATCTAGTCGCAATCTCATCTCAGCGACAATCAACGTCATAAACTTGTCAAAAATTTAAGGAAATTGGAGGTATTTTTGACAGATTGAGACTGAGATCAGACTGTGAACAATATTAAAATTACGAGAATTGCCCCTCTATTGTAACATAGCATAAGAACAATGTTCAGAAGATATCGACAGTAATTTGTACTTTCAATCATGATGTTAGATCTTGGGGCGAATTTCACCAATGACCTAGTTCAAAAGCTGCCAGTTTTCAATATTCCAGAGCAATGATGACACTGGCAGCGCTAGAACGCGGACTGGATGTGCTAGTCGCGTTCAGTTCCATTGGTGGAATACGCCCTGAGTGTCATATTAACTAACATAAATGTTAAACATTGATGATGCAGAACTCACGAGTGAAAACTTTTTTTATATGATTTTTACAAATAAAAAAAATTAACCTTAAAAAAATACTCAAGTCATGTTAAAGTATCGTATGTACAGACGCGAGCAGGTCAAGCTACCCGAAACTGTAAAATTTTCCCAATCAACCTTGAACCTTAACGCTTTAGCGATAAAGTTGAAAAACTATTAAAGAAATTTGACAGATTGTAGTAGCTTGATATGCTGGCGTCTGTACATTTAAGAACCGAAGAAATCCAGAAAAGATACAAAGATAATCTTCGGTAATATATTAAAAAAAAACGTAAAAACTTCGGACCGTTTTTTCGTGAACCGGCTATATTAATATACTACAATTATAGAAATACATACAGGGAAATTCTACAACTAGCTTTTCAACTATATCGCTAACACGAAGAGACGACTATTCAGAACAGATTTAGACTAAAAACGTGTAAAAGCGAAACTCGTGCTCCATATGCATTCCAAGACCCTTATTACAGATCCTGGAGATAGAAAAGGGGCCTGAAGACTAACAGCCTGGTGGACGACCTACAGAAGATCGCGGGGAGGACCTGGAGACTCGCACAGACCAGGGAAGCATGCCACAAGAGGGAGGAGGCATGTACTCTACACCGAGTGGAATAAGACTGCCACAGATGATGATGGTAATTACAGAATCTCATGCAAGACTCAAGCCTTACTTAAAACTAGTTTTCAGTTAATCAAATGGCTGAGTTTTCAGTGAGGTTTTGTAATACTACCCCTTTTTATCTGACACGGGGGTTACGAGGTTTAAAAATTACTAAAATTCTGCTAACGTTATGATCGACCGACAGGACAGATTATTGAGTCGCTTTAGATTAAACGCCACGTATCGACAACCTTAATATTGGCTTGAGCAAACGCGGGTCTATTTCACGAGCCTTTTTGCCGTTATGACGTTAAACATAAGGCTCAAACTGCAATAGCACGGCTTCGAATTTCGGACGCACAAGTCTCGCTTTTATACGTTTCTGTTCTTCTAAGCTAATTTTCCTTATTGGTGATAGTTAAACGACAGTTAAGAGTTCATTTAACCCTGCGAGGTCTTTCATAAACGTTACAATCCCTATTAAAAAAGTACACTTGAAGTTTTTATATAGGTTATGTTGGTTTTCGTACTTCATTCGTTTTAAAAGATGTCGATTTGCAATCTCGCCTCGGCATTATACATTCTTCTTAACGAAGGTAGCTAGTCTGCCAGGGTTGCGGGTCGTTCGAGAGATACCGTGGCCCCTGGCACAGGTAACCGAAGGAACACGGGTGGGTTTTAATCAGTAAAATTCTATGTCCACCCAAAAAAAAAAGTATCTAGGTAGACAGCCCGCGAAATCCAATTCTTAAAATTTGAAGGTCAGGTTGTATATTGAACAAAATATGATTCGAGAGCGTAACAAGTATGGATTTACAGAATTATAAAGGTTTGGTCCAAAGGTTGTCTTTAAAAGATCGCTCTTAGCGATAAGACCGCCCATTGTGTCACACTGTGTAAAAATATATATATTTATGTTCTGTAATTTATATGGTGTACATAATAAATATTCAATTCTATTCTATAATCATTAAAATCATCAATACAACCCTCGTAAGTTCATATTAATCCTGATTGGCATTTAAATAGTCATCGGCACTACCCCCTTAAGCTGGGAACAAATCTTAGCTATTTTATAGCAGTATTTTTTTTTACCACTAGAATATCTCTGCCTAAAACTTCGGGGATAACCGGTGTAATGTTATGAGAATTTTTGAACCAGGTACAAAATTCCGTGATACTTCAACAACAAGGCTTACTCTCGATCAGAGAGATTGGGCCGTAATCCACCACGCGGGCCCAGTGCGTGTTGGTATATATCATATGTCTTCGAATTTTCGGTTCTAGGACATGCCGGTTTCCTCACAAAGTTATCCTTCACCGTTCTGAAGTGTGATACTTTAATTTTCGTCTAATTATAACCTAGTATAAAACTGTACCGTCCGGTACACTTTCGACCGGTGGACCGACGACCTTGTGAAGGCCGCAGGAACCCGTTGGATGCGAGAACTACAGAACCGGTCGAAGTGGAGATGCTTGCCTATGTCCAGTACTGGACGTCTTTCTGCTGAAATGATGATGACGACGATGAATGTGTACTGTAACGTGGAAACCATTCTGGAGTGATTTTTTCTTTGTCTTCGGTTGTGATTTTAATAGTTTATCGAAAAATTCCTTGGCAATTTTGCAAATCAACACCTCGTCTATTCATTCTTAGACAATATTTAACGCTAAACTAATGCTTGACCTATTGATCTATAATCAGCGACATTGATACGTGTTCAATCTATTAATTATAGAATATTAAAGATAACAATAATTTACGGCCATCGTTATAAGTGATACAGATTAAAAAAAAAAAAAAAAACATTTTTAAAGGAGTTGCCGCGACAATAAACTGTAACATTTTTTTTCATGTGACAACTCCGTCAGAATGTTTGTATTGCGTTAGATTATTAAATATGATTTAAAGCGTTGAATATTTAAAATGTGATAAATTAGTTTTGAACTTGTAATATGACTTTTTTTACATTAAAAATAGATCTTATATTGAAGGCTGTATAATTATGTATAAACATTAAAAAATGCATTATTGCTTATATATAAAAATTAACTTTAAGTTAGGGACAGTAGGGATATTTTAGAATGGCTACACTACAGGCGCGGTTTAACAATGTAATGTGCAATAGAAACGGAACTGTATTTTAATGTGATTAAGGACAATAATTGTAGAACAATGGAAGTTCTCAGATTTGTACTTTTAGCACGAATTTTGCAGTAAAAGTTATCGTGTCTCGCCCTTGACAAATTGTAATATGGAGACTGTTCAGAAAAGGGTGATTTTCGCAGGTAGCCGATATATAATGAACCAATAATTCCATCCTTTTTACGCGAGAATCCAGATAATCGACCTTTTTTTGCTGCGTAGAAAACTCGTGTTAGGGACAGCGCAGATAAAGCAGCATAATGCTCGAGTACTATTTTCGCTGTCAAGTTTCGAGTAAAAATATACGCGAACATGCTTAGAATCATCTCTTGCACGCGATTTTGAACTCAATTTTAGTTGTGTTTAGTTCTCAAAATGCTTATCTCTATCTACGCTGACCTTTATGGACGTCAAACGCCTTTTATGAACAGGCTCTTAATATTGAAATAACGCCATGTGAGCGAATTTGTACTGTTCATTTATTACGTAAGAAGATTTGAGGGGGGAGTGGCAGGGGTCTAGGTTATTCTTACGTAGGATCACAAAAGTAAGCAAAAAATATAAGTTTTTAATTTTTTTGATCTTACAACCCACTCCCTCTCACTGAGAGGAGGCCTGTGAGCCAGAAGTGGGAACGTTATAGGCTGATCATGTATGTATGTATGATCTTACGTAAGATTGAAATAAGACTTGAATGAACCCCCTTCCCGGTTCATTCAAGTCTTATTTTTTCCTATGTAGAGGGAGAGGGGGCGTCAGAAAGTGGTCAAAATTGTCTTACATAATAAATGAACAGACGGATGTCCAACGCCACCTGTGAACAGAGGCTCTTAGTATTGAAATAGCGACTTATGAGCGTATTTGTACTTGAAGGATCTTGTCGAGAATTGGCTAACGACAAACTTTTTACTACAACGTCACGAAGAACAATGACATTCGTGCCATCTTTAACACAGCCTTGTTTAAAAACACGTAAACAACATAAGCTCACACAATGTTTAAATATAATATTGGCTAGTTCTAACTAAATAAATATTTAGCGATTGCACAACACTATTGTTTGCTCTTTCTGGAGGTAGATTGTTGTATAGCGCTATCTCTCTCTTAGGCTTATAACTCACTGGCGGTGCAATCACGGTCGCGTTACCAATAAAATATACACAGCTTTATGATGGATATCTCACCAGGCGTCCAATCGATTGCGCAACCAACCATACAATTTTGGCAGTGCGACCATTGTTGCGCCGCCACTGGTGTTCTAGTGAGTTAGGGCCCTTAAGGTGATTTTTGGACGAACTCGATAGGCCAAGATGGGCTTGTCTGATGGTTAAAAAATGGTATTTATCAAACGAAACGTGTCTGTCATGCTAGTGACCGGTTTCCGGAGTATTGTTAACCCGAATATCTATTAGATGGTGTTATTATTAAATTTTATATTATTGTACTTATTAATTTATAGCTTGTTAAGTATCATGCACTGTTTAATGTCGTGTATCCAAAAAAACAGGCAACTAGCCGCGGGAGGGCCCTGGTGACCTGTAATACAGGTTTTTATATAAACCCATCTCTGGCTCTAGTCTATCACAAAGTTAGCTCTCTGTTCGTGCACTACTGTCAAACTCTAGCATTATATTCATAACTTGTGTAGAGAAAATAAACGTTTTATATTATATATATATATATTATATTGGTCCTTGAACATCATCATTATATTTTCTTTGCACTTGTTTATTATTATATATATGTATTAATTTAGATTAGTATAATATAGTTTATGTATGTATTTATTGCATTATGTAAATTATACAACACCACCTACAGTATTTGTCTCTCTTTCCCCTTTTTAATCCATCCAAAGGTTGTCTATAAAAGATCGCCCTTAGCGCTAACACCGCCCATTGTGTCACCCTTTGTAAAATTTCTATGATAAATGATTTTATTTTGGAAGTAGGTTTGTACAAACACTTTTACACGTCAATCATATTTTAAAACTAGATGAGGTCGGCGTTTTCTATCTGACTAGTCTGAGAAGAAAGGCCGAAACAAACTCAGAGGTCACAGTCTCTTTTAAAGTCCAGACATAATCTTGGTGTACATAATTATTTATATTATTCTATTGGTTCGATATATTGAAAAACTACGTCTGCAGGCTCAGTTAAGGAAGAAAGACGCTTTAAATAGTTAACTTTGTTTGATTCAAAGGAACTCAGAAACCAGGCATTAATCAATCGGGAACAATACGTGTTTATATGTACAATGTGGAGACAACAATACGACAATAAATAAAAACACTGACAAAATAAAAAAAAAGTGTTTTTTTTTCGAACAAACTAAATAGTAGTGATGTGACGACTATGGGTTCTGCCAATCCTTGACTAGCTGTAGTGACTAAACTATTGGATATATTTGATTGAATTTTCGTACACAGACTGGGAACGTCATTAGATACGTCAATTTAATTTATTGCGATATTGTCGTCTCCACCTTGTATAGTATTTTATATAATTTTACGGTTACCCAGTCCAATCGAGGCCCATCGAGCCCGGAACTTCGAGTGCAATCGCCAAATATCAACGCTAAGTTGCAAGAAACTTGAACTAAATACATCAAAACATTACTAATCTAGTGTATATGAATATCAATCAATACGGTTGGCTTATATTCCGTGTGAGTCATTGTAAAGCAAGCATAGGGCTGTGGGCGGGGAGGAAGACATTACCTTTTTTTACCCGACTCCGGAGGAGTTTAAAACGAGGGCAATGTTCCTTTATAAACTTGACATTTTTAACGAAGCCATCTGCTTTAACAATTGCTATTTACAATCATCTTTTTCATATGACGACTCCATAAAAATGACAGTTTTAGACTGGATTTAGTGCTTGACCGACGGTCAGCGCTGACATCGGTCGAACGTAGATATATCAATGAAAGCTACAGCGCAGCGCTGATGAAGAGATACGCGCGGCTACGTCGCGCTGACGAGGACCGTCGGGCGGACGTACGTCGGCCGACAGACGGGCAATTTAGTGCAACACTTACAAAGCGACCGACCGTAAAGCGCATACGCAATCTCTTGTGAGCACTCAGTTTGCCGTCAGCTAACCACGCGCTCCTCTACGACCGATAAAATCAGAGCGCACGGGCGGTTGAGCACAAAATTCAGCCTTATCAAGTTTCTTTTTTAATTCAAATTGCAAGGCGCAAAGTCCTCTTCTCATACAGAGCAAGCATGAACATATCACCACGCTTGCTCAAGACGACTCTTCTTGAAATTTCAACTATAAAATTTGTTTTTAGAGTCCCGCCCACCCTACGCATACAGCGAATAAGAATTCTACACTAAAAATATATAAAAAATCTGTACAACACTTATAGAAGACACTTAGACACTTATAGAAGAGAAGTAGAACGCTTCGGTTATAGAAATAAATAGAAAAACGTGAAACTAAATACATATAAATATACAGGGTGGCAGGGAAATCGACGCGCAACCGCTTCCCATGGAATCAGTACATGATTCTGGACCCCCCTGCGTTGAAATTTGTCGTCGGCTTTTTCTTAATTTTTACGTCTTTTTTCTGCAATTGTTTTTACTGTAAACTGTATAAAATCATTATTTCTATCTAACCCAATGAGATTTTTAATTAAAAAAATAGTAAAATCACTTGTTTCGCTTAAAACAGCAATGTAAATAAAACTCGAAAGGGCAGCGCGCGGTACCGCGGTAGGAAGCGCGCGCCATCCGCGGAGCGTTTTGTTTGCAATACATTGCACACTCAAAAATGACAAATTTTTTATCCGGTCATTTCCGAGATGAATGACTTTCGTAATTTTATTTATGGCATCAGGTGTAACCCTTCCACGACGTTTGCGCGTTGATGTCCCTGCCACCCTCTATTATCATATTATGTTGATATAAATATATTATTATATTAAAACCTCTATGCAGTAAATACTTATGCGAATATTTCTGGACAACAAGTATTTAAATAATTTAAATATATGTATATTGATCGTGTACATATTTTGTGATTATTTATGGGGCCCATTTGTGTGCCTTGTTGGTGTAATGGTCGCGCTACAGCTTAGCAAGAGGTCCTGGGTTCAATTACCAGGTCGGGCAAAATGTTAGTGAGTTATTCTATCTGGAATTTGTCAGTTCTGCCAGGATTCTGAATTTGTGCCTGATGGCAAAAGGCTCGCTCCCTATTATGGGACTTAAAAATTACTGGCGAAATGTGGGTATAATATTATATAGGTGCATCTGTGCCTACGACTTCAGGGTTTAGAGGCGTGATGTTTATGATTTAAGAGTTTTTCTGGCAGGTAGAGACGCCAGCACATCAAGCTGCCCGAAACTGTCACATTTTCTCAAACAACCTTGAACCTTAATGCTTTAGCGATAAAGTTGAAAATATATTAAAGAAATTTGACAGATTGTAGTAGCTTGATGTGCTGCCGTCTGTACCAACCAGTCTTACCAAACGGTATCGTATTACCGAGTAACTCGGTTGTGGAAGTCAGATAAGCAGTCGCTCCATGTAAAATACTGGTATTCAGCTGCATCCGGTGGGAATGGAAGCCGAACACAACATGGTGGGAAAAGGCTATGATGGGTTCATTCAGTTGTCAGAATATTGTTTCAGAGTCGTTTCAGACCCAATAGTTCACCACAAAACATGTACCGACTGCAATTTACTTATATAATATGTCGTTTATTTATTTAAATGTATATTATTGCTGATAAGTGATATATGGTGGTCACCTTAGTATATTATATTGATTAGGCAAGATTACATTTCATGAGTTTTTTATAATCGGGATTATTACGTAGCTTTTGAGGGTAAAATAACATTTATCCGCACAGGTACAGCTTGCCTGTATCTCTGTCCCTTTCTGTCACTAGAAATACGAATCACTAGAAAGCGAATTAAAACTCCCAGAGCGGTTTCCCATCGGAAAAAATAACAAACTCTCCCCCCCCCCTAATTTAACTCCTTTGCTTACTTATTTACCCCTTTCCTTAATGCTTACTTTCGCTACAAAAGGAACTTTTATGCAAAATGTCAAGTTTCGTTTAGCCTGTGCGTTCTCTGTCAAAGAATGCTAGAATTTAAGATTTTTATTAAGATTCCATTGACACTCCATGGAGTTTTTGTATCCGAGCTTCTCCATGAGAACCTACTACGCTTTTGAATGGGCAACTAGCTTCAATTTTCTGTCTGACCGACTCCTTGCCAATGCAAAAGTGGCTGTAAATAGTATATTCGAAAAAAAAAATGCTTATTCGTCATAGTGTCACTTTTACTTCGATATGTATGTTTTTCTTTTTGTTTTTATATTGGCACCTTGTTTTTATATTATACTAGCTTTTGCCCGCGGCTTCGCTCGCGTTAATTTAGAATTTGCCAATCAATTCCGGTTGTACGGACGCCAGCACATCAAGTTACTACAATCTGTCAAATTTCTTTAATAGATTTTCAACTTTATCGCTAAAGCATTAAGGTTCAAGGTTGATTGGGAAAATTTGACAGTTTCGGGTAGCTTGACCTGCTGGCGTCTGTACTCTGCCTGTTGTCTCTCTCGGAAAGCTACACGGGTCGCCATCTATTATCATAATAACGTTATTGTTGTTTTCATCGGGAACAGCACTTTTTTCGGGATGCAAGGTACCCTATATCCGTTTCTGTACACCTGACAACGTGTATGCAAAATTTCAGGATAGTCGGTTCAGTGGCTTAGGCGTGAAAACGTAACAAACAAACTTACATTCGCATTTATAATATTTGTTAGGATTCATGTACGTTTGTGTATTGTGCTGTCTTTTGTGTGCGCCAAATAAATGGTTTATCTATCTATCTTTGAGTAAACATGGAGTTTCTTGTCCGTCCTTTAAATCAAAATATGTTTTATTGTGAGAAGCCCATTCGCACGTAAAAGCATTTTCCATGCGAATGCTTGCGAGTGGACTTCTCTCTCTAACAAATGACAGCTCTAAGTGATAGAAATAGAAAGAGATGTAGGAAAATTCAGCACCGTGTGTATAAATATGTTTTCATTAGGTATATAATATATCATAGCGTCTACTGTTTTCAGATAAATAATACTCTTACGTTACATTATGTACTTGAGGCTCATTGCTTAATTTTCCACTAGCATGTTTTAATTATTACTACTGTTTAATTAATTCTAATTGTTTTCGACTTTCATTTCATAAGGCCACTAATTGTCACGCAATTTAATTCTATATTTTATCGAGGGTTTATCATCACTGAGGTTGCTTTTTGGAAGATTCGCCGCGAGAGCACTGAGTATTTGATACTTGTCAAAGTGATCCTAGCAGTGGGAACATTATAGGCTGATTATGCAGTGATCGATCAGGTTAAGCTACGCTTGCCGCGGTTGGTCCGTGGATGGGTGACCATCTTCACATACCAAGACCCCTCTGTGTCTCGGAAAGCACGTTAAGCCGTTGGTCCCGGCTGTCATTCGTGGATATTTGACAGTCGTTACGGGTCGTCAGTAGCCCGAAAGTCTGACAACCAGTCTTACCAAGGGGTATCGTATTACCCAGTAACTGGGTTGTGGGGGTCAGATAGGCAGTCGCTCCATGTAAAATACTGGTATTCAGCTGCATCCAGTTAGACTGGAAGCCGACCCCAATATAGTTGGGAAAAGGCAGGCAGTGATCTTAGCCTTTAATTTTCGTATGAACCCACCGGTTCATAAGAAAAACACTCGAAACGTTAATAAATATAATCGTGAAAACCGTTGAGCGCTTGCATGCGAACGGCTTCTAGTAGGCGAGCGTCTGACGGGTTAAATGAAATCGAACAATCGGCGCCCAGACACAAGACACTAGTGCCATCTCGCGAGAAACTTGAAAAGTTTACCTGAACGAAAGTATCAACACTCAGCGCCATCTACGCGGAACTAATATGACAGTTTCTTCCCTTCTTACCAGTTCTATCTGGATTTCTCTATTCTGTGCGTGGGGTACTGAGTTCAACCCCGGTCAGTTAGTTATTGGTTTTTTTTATATAAGAAATCCAGCCAGCGCCAGCGCTGTTTACAGCATTATGCTGAGCAATGCCCATTTTGAGTGTATATGACGCATATTTTCCCCCCAAATTATTTTTGTGTTTGTGTTTTTGCGTTATTTTTACAGCTAATTAACGTATTTTATTTCTTTCTTTCTTTCTAATTCTTAGCTCGCTAAATTATGGGTATAATACTGTTAGTATGTGCCTGCTTAACCCTTCTGGGAATAAAGGCGTTAGATGTCACGTTACATGGCAAGGTTCTATATTAATTAACGCTTCATGATCTGCAGTATCATTTGGAAAATCTAGTTACGATCAATAACTAATTATTTAATAGAAAAAGTACTATGGTAAATTTGTTCACTAATATTATACAAAGGTCCATTTAATAAAAACGTATTGAAAATATCCTTCTATAAAATGTCTTCCCGTTTCACTCTATTTTAATATAAAATTTTATTTGTTTTTTTTTTTTTTCATTTTTGTCTTTTTTTACTTTTCTTCTGCGTCATTCGTAAAACTTCGTAATAATCCCGATGTTCAACATCAAAAACAAACAAACTACTTAATACTGGGAATAGGGAAAATGTATAAAAACGCGTAGTGTGTACTAAAGCAATACTTTACGAAATAATGAAAATAGGTTTTAACTAGAACTAGAGGGGGAATATTAGCTAGAAAAACATTTAGGTCGCATTGGGCGTTTATACGCTGCGTTTTTTTACACGCGTGGTTAATAAACGCTGCGTTTTTTAGGCACGTGTTCATATTTCCTGACGAACAACCTGATGGAAATTTAATGTCCATTTATTTTTAACCGACTTACAAAAAGGAAGTTATGCATTCGACGATTTTTTTTTAGTTTTATAAGAATTTCTTGCTCGAGACGGTTGTCAATCTAAGACTTGCCCACACCTTTATTTATTTCATACTTCTATTACAACACATGCAATAACAACAAACAAATAAATATGAAAATAATAAAGATGGACATTTTAGATTGAATTGTCGATTTAAAAAACTGTCCCTTTAGTATTAACATTAACACAGACGTTTATTATTCGCGTCTGAATTTGACGCAACTGAGCGCAAATTGACTGTCACAGGCACTGTCAGAATCGCCTCGGGCTGTCAACGGTGAAGCCGCGAAAACTCGAACACGTGGCAAACACCAACTGACATATATTAAACAAGTACGCTGGACTTCATATTATTGGTAACAATACGAAGACATTTGATTTTCGCCATTTTGAGTGCTGATGACAACGCGAGCGTCCGTGGAACTAATATTTTTGTTAGCGAGTTTTACAAAATGAGCATTCTCTAATGATAAAAATGTTCTAAATATCTCGTAGTGAACACAAAATGCACAAACATATCTTATTCCACGAGTTAGAGCCTAAATCATCAGAGACGTACCAAAACAACACGACGGCCATTTGCAACAATGTGTCAATTTTAGTTCCCGAGACGCTCGAGCGGGGCGCTTTGAATCGGCACAAAAATCAACTGTCACTTCGTAAAGTATATTTAGTCCAGCGTATAATAGAGGCAGTGATTACGGCCCATTCGCTCTCACTGAGAGGAGGCCTGTCCCAGCAGTGGGAACATTATAGGCTGATGTGTCATTGATGAACCTCTCTGTTTGTATGGAAAGTGCTGACATAAGAAGCATTAAACAGATTCCATACAAACAAAGAGTGAATTTTCATCTAACGACAAACGACGTCTCCATGAGGTGGTAACAGCAAGGCTGTGTATTCCAATAACATAATCAGCCTAAAACGTTCCCACAGCTGGGACACAGGCCTCGTCTCAGTGAGAGGCAGTGGACAACAGCAAAACATTTGACAGTCATTTGCGACGTTGCCAACTTTCAGAACAGCAAAACATTTGACAGTCACCTGCGACGTTCAGGACCCTCGTTAAAAAAACGCAGCGTCGACGCCAAAGCGACCAGGAACACAATTATAATTCAAGCATAAAATCCTAACGTTAAAGAGTCGAAATGGTGTTTTTTATGTTTTTTCCTCAAATAAGTGAAACGTATATTTTTTAATAATCGTCTAGGTCGACATCGTCGAGCGGTTCGTCGAGTTGCAGAGATTGAAAATCCACTTTGTAACGAAGGATGCCTGTTTAGTAAGGTTATATTTACGTGTGTGTCCCACGGCGTCCGAGCGGCGGGTAGAAGAAAAAAATAAAGACAGTTAGTAAATATTCGTGTAAGGCATTAGTTTATAAGCGGGTTGGATGGAGTCTGACGCTTATGATTGTTAGTGTATCTAATGATATAATATCATTGTTAATGGTCAAATAATTAAAATAATAGTTAATACTTTATTTGTGACATAATATAGGTATTTATATTATATAAGCTAACATTTAAAATAATGATATGTACGGACGCCAGCACATCAAGTTACTACAATCTGTCTAATTTCTTTAATAGATTTTCAACTCTATCGTTAAAGCGTTAAGGTTCAAGGTTGATAGAGAAAATTTGACAGTTTCGGGTAGCTTGACCTGCTGGCGTCTGTACATGAGAAAAAATAAGCAAAATAATCATAGGGCATCAAAAGATTCGTCCGCAGCCCTGTCAACAGGAACAGTGCCCAAAAGGCTGGCAGCATTGCCACGTTATATGGCGATGCTAATTCTTTGGCCAAGAAACAGGCCAGCCCAAATATTAGTTTAAAAAAATAACCATTAGATAAAACTAACAATTGTACAAAAAACATATTTTGCCGATATTTAACCATTAGTTACTATTTTTAACTATTTGTGAGTTAACTAAGCATAAAAAAATCGGCCCTTAGTAATAGTAATTAATCTTATTAATACAAGGATTGAAGCGTCAAACTCCATCATTTTGTATAGTAAAAAATACACATCATAATAAAAAAAAATCATTGAAATGTTATTTCCAAAAAAAAAGGTCTTTTGCGGGCCAAGATATTCATATAAAATACACATACATACATAATATACAAATAACAGTTGAGTTTTGTGTTTCCCAAAGCATGTTAGTAGTTAATTTTTGTAATCATTCAATAAAGATTAATATATTTTTTTCTAGCTGGGCAGAAAGTTGGGCTAAGCTATCAGAGAATTAAGTTACGGGAATTCATACTAGTGTATATCTTAATATACATAATTCTTCTGTACGTGTATTTGTCACCTAACTCCTCCTAAGCGGGTGGACCGATTTGGATGAAATCTTGTGTGTATATTTCAATGGGTTCCTGGATGGTTTGAAAACACAGTTGGACCCGGTCGAGCAGGACGACGGCTGCCGGGTTCGCTAGTTTTGTATAAAAACAGGTAGCGTTTTCTAGTTTCTGCCTACCTCCAAGGGAGGACGGCGCGACTTTATGTAGCTAAGTAAAGAAATCCTTACTCGACACGCTCAATTATGAAAGTCCTGTACGAGGCCAAAAGGCTCCTATCCCAGCATGATGCTGCGACATTTAAAAAATAAATGTCACAGCGCAACTGGTAACTGGTTTGATTGTTTCGTTTTGAATTGGAATTCGTTAAAATGGAATAACATTTGTTGTGTTTCATTTTACCGATCTGTGTCAGAAAACGCAGCCTTGCAGAGTTGTTCTTCGAAAGATATCAAGACCATGCAGAGTACAAGAAATAATACCACTTTAAATTTTTTTTTTGGCCTAACAGACGGAACCCATACTATCGTAAACTAGAGACATTAATTTGTTTATTCCACCCTATTTTATGCCTGTATAGCGTGGTTATAGTTTCCATACAATGGTGCCCAATGATCTTTCCAGCCAGTATTTATCTCAGCGCTCTACCCAGCTAGATAATAATAATAGAAATTTATATAGCATAATAAAATATTATAAAACCTACCTCCGATGCCACCAAAGCCTCTGACAAACTGGCTGCCCTCCTGACTCTTATCAGTAATGATCTCGAGGGTTGCTCCAAAAGACTTGTAGTTGTTGGCAAGCCACTCCAGCAGGGGCTGGCATTCTACCAGCTCGAGTTCAACGCCAGTCTGGAAATTAGAGAAAATATGGGATGATATTTACTGCAGGGCTACCGTGGTATGTGTCTTGTGTGTCCGGCCTGTTTTAACCCATGGTGATCAGACCATAGAGAGTATTATGTCGTATTGACACCATAATATGGATGACTACATTTTTTATTATTATTTTAAACTATAAAATATTTGTTTGCAAATAGTGCAGACAATATTATAAATGTTTTAAAATATCTGCTAAACGTCACGACAATGTAACGTCATATTAGCACCATAAATTGTCCGTACCGCGCGACAAGGACGGGAATAATTGGTATATTCCCGGTCCCAGCCCCACATGGATTGCCACCAGGTGGCAATCGGGAATAAAATTCCCAGTTGCCACCGGGTGGCGACTCGGAAGTTACTTTTCCCACTTCAAATCGCTGTATACTGCGGCGTGGATCGCAAACCAGTTTTTTTTACTATTTACAATTTTATGCGTTTTAGATACAAAATTGACTTGAGATTTTGGATAAATTAACAGAAATAATCCCCTTCAAAGAGTGTGGCTTCTCCATATTTCCATCGATTTTATCGATTACCTCATTTTCCTATGCCATTTATAAATTATTACATTAATTTTTCGAACATTTCTAATTTTAGTCATTCCTATTATGGCGAAACACTTCATAATACGGTTTAGGTCTGTCCCATAAATATATTTCAGGGCAGTTTTAGTGTATGGCTGGTCAAGGTGCAGCGCGTATGGTTCAAAATCGCTTGAAACTTCACATGACATCTCATATTTTGACACTTTGACAAAATATTTATTGCACGGTAACCGGGTGTCAAAACTCTGCTTTGGGAGTTTGCCAAAGAGTAATGGACCGCAGGATTCTGGGCGTAAAAATAACAGGACAGATCAAGGAACACCACACTGCGCTCCAAAACGGGTATAATAGACAACAAGACTGACAGGGCATGGGCCATGGCAGTGTCATGCATGCCTCTAGGCAAGTCTCCACGCAGTGGGTGCCTGAAGATGGACGGCCCAGAAAGCATAATCAGCCTATAATGTTCTCACTGCTGGGACACAGGCCTCCTCTCTTCGAGGGAGTGGCGCACACGTTATGGTTTTACGCGGGCCCAGTGCGGGTTAGCAGACCATGTTGTAAAAAAAAATTCGGTTCTAGGACATGCCGGTATCCTCACGAAGTTTTCCTTCGCCGTTTTGGGAGCAGTAGTGATGAAATTATTTGCACAAAGTAAAGCGCCTGCCTGGGTTCGAACCCACGCCCAACTCGTAAGGCCAGGCAAGGCCGATACTACTGCTCTCATTTTGCAGGGCAAGTTGACATTAACAGCTGTGTACCACATAAGGTCAAAATCGCTTGACACTGCCCTTTTTGCCAAATTGAGTGCATGAAGTGGCACAAGAAAACAGTACTTGGAAAAATTTAGAGAAAGCTTTTGCCCAGCTGTGGGACTTTTATTTCTGCCGCCAATGTTCCGGTTTGAAGGGTGCCGTTGTAATTACAGGCACAGGAGAGATTTGAGCTTTGTCTCTGTGATGGCGATGCGCCTGCGCCGCCTCTAGTATTGCTGCTGTGTGCTTGCTTGTTGTAATCCAATCTCTCATCATCTGCCTAGCCTTTCCCAACTATGTCGGGGTCGGCGTCCAGTCTAACCGGATGTAGCCGAGTACCAGTATTTTACATGGAGCGACTGCCTATCTGACCTCCACAACCCAGTTACTGGGTAATACGAAACGCCTTGGTAAGACTGGTCGTCAGACTTTCGGGCTTCTGACGACCCGTAATCCAATCTATATAGTAAGAAAACAGTCGCTTTGTGCGTGTGTGTGTGTGTGGGCTTAATTCTAAACTACAACTATATGGATTTCTATATGGTTTTCACCAAAAACAAAAAATATGATATGTATGTAGATGAAATCATATTCACTCGCTTATATCGTCATTTTAATGCATCTCTATCCCTCTCTGTCACTCAGAAGTGCAATTCACTAGAGCAAGAAGCCCAATCGCACGTAATTCGTTTACGATGCGAATGAATGCGAACTCTTGCGAGCGGACTACTCCCTCTAGTGAATGACACCTCGGAAGTTTTGAATTCAAAGACGTCACTTAACAAGCTTTAACCGGTTGAATGTCGTAATTACAGAAACAATTAAAAACCCATCCGAGTCTCCCGTGGATCCACGTGCCAGAACTACGCAGGGTTAATTGACGAGCATAATCTTCATAGGACAGACGACTGTGACAGCATTCCAAAATTATCATCATCTGCGCCGGTTTCCTTCACCGTTTAACAGTGGTGATGAAAATATATACACAAAGTAAAGTGCCTGTCTGGATTCGAACCCACGACTCGTATGTCGGGCCCGGTACCACTGGGCTACAACTGCTCACTTTAAATCCTGCTCGCTCTAATTAAGTTTAAATACGATAACTTTTAAGTGACCTCTGGGTGCCAATTAAGAGACTAAAAGTTATAAAAATGCAAAAAAAGTTGACATTTTCGAGAAAACAATGGTTTCACCCTATGTTGTAGTAATGAAAAAAAAAGCGGAAGAAATAGCAACAAATAATAATCACCTCTTTGTCAGTGAAATGTGACTTAGAAATAATAACCTCCTTATCTGTAAAATGTGACTTGTCCTTCTCTTGTTCAGGCGTCAGATGGAGGATGGTTTCCTGGTTGGTGGCGTGGAGTTTTAGCACGTATCTGGAAAATTTGGCGGAAGATATTAAAGTACTTTAGAGGTATGAGGAACAGGGTGTAAAGTTCAGTCATCCTCCATAGAAAAGGGAGGATCCTCCGGCCAGACGGGTGTTGTCTGGCGGGCAATTGCCCAACGATTGATGTTGGGAAATTGTATCTTTGCTAATTGCGCGGTAAACTCTGCTTGCGAGATGCAGGATTTGCGTGACGTCAGTATGACGCGTTGTTCGCATGTGGCGTTGTAGATACCGCTACAGTACCATAAAAACAGCCTCATTGGCGCCGATTCGCTTGTTTACAAACTAAACTTAATTTAAGTTCAGTGCATATTTTTCTTTGTATTTCATTAAGGGCTGATTTTCCCGACGCCCGATAAATTTTATTCGGGTAATAAAATTGACGTTTGACAGTTTTTGTAAAAAAAAAACTGTCAAAATTTCAAAATTATTCTTAGAATAAAGTTATCAGACGATTGAAAAATCAGCCCTAAAAAAAGGACAAAAGCTAAATATTAGTTTAATCATGTCAAATTAGTCAGCGCCCGACGTAAACTGACGTATAAAAGTAGCCATGTTTTTAATCACGTCTAAACTTGCTATGGAGTATCTTAATTTGACAGGACTAACCTAATATTTATCTTCTGTCCTTTTCTTAATGAAATTGAAAGCAAAAGATGCACTGAACTTAAATTTAGTTTAGTTTGTGAACAAGGGAATCGGCGCCATTGTGTCTTTGCTCCCTGGCCCTGCCATCAAACAATGGACTTACACTCACATACTTTGTAGGTATGTGCACATTTTATGCCATGTTTTTTTCGTAATGTGAGTTATTTTTGTGCAGACAGAATAAACAATTTTGCTTTCTTTGTTTTGGGGTCCGCCGCAGTCGGGTAAACATGACATCAGCACAGTTTTTCCCGACTTCGCAAAGGTACCAAGCAGCCTCCACAGCGGGCCCAGTGCGGGCTGGTGAGTGGGTGTCACACGTCTTCGATCCTTTGTTATCCCATTCGACTTCAACAACCGGAAATAATGAAAATGTTAGTACAAAATAATTATTATTTTCCTCTATTACATACCTCTGGATGTCGAGATTTTCCCAGCAGATCAGAGTCTCAACGGCGCCGAGTTCGAGAGCGCGGAGTGTGTCGTCCACACCAAAGCAGTACTTGCCCGTGTCCTGTAACAAGAATAATTATTATTAACTGTATGATGTGGACCACTGAATGCTTCATCTTGTTCGTGTTTTATATCTTGTTGGCCCAAAACTTTGCCACATTCACGGCGTCGTCAGTGGCAGCGCAGAGGTCACTTTGACTGCATGTTTTGGGACACAGAGGGCAGGATATGAGGTGGGCATGGTTCGCGATATAGCTCCACAATCACACCCTACCGCCGTTCCGTCAAGGTGAATGAATTAATGAATGCTGCAGATGCCGAACGGCGCGGGCGATTGTAACAAACTGTCTCACTCTAGTGCAGCAAATAAAAGGCTTTTAGTTAGAAAGTTGACAAACAAGCAAGCTTACATAGCCATGGAAATTAGCAAGAAATGGATACGACACTTTGGGGTTTATTTAGAAACGTTGAATATTAAAACATCAAAAACGTATGGCTAAACTCTCGCTAATCACTACTTAAATATAAGCAACGTTTATGAAGAAAAGGGTAAGTTTATTATCCATTTTCATCCGATGATTGCACAGATAATGGCTGATTGTGCACTCGTCTGATAATTTTATTCAACATTGTAATAATTTTGATTTTTTGCTCATATTTCTATACAATATAAAAATGGCAGACCTTGTTCAAGTTACTACCACAATATATAACTAGAAAAATCGTTCGTGTATAGTATAGGGGCAATAGACAGCATTAAGAATTCAATAATTCGTTCCAAAACACAAATAGCGGACGCTGGCGGCACAGCTACTGGACTTAAGTAAATACAAATCCTTGTAATACAAGGGGGATCGGAACTGTCACTCCTACATACAGGTTATACTGTAACCTAGTTAGGAGATCAGAACTGCACCCACTACAATTGTAGCAAACCTGTAATTTTACCATGTATAACTTATATACCCATGTACTGCAATACTTGAAAAGGATTAATAAAGATTATTATTATTATTAAGTGGAACTGGGCTGGCCATGTCTGTCGCATCAGAGCAGCATTATGCAGAAGCCATCACTCAGTGGATCCCCAGGAAACGTCTGCGCGGCAGGCCCAGAAAGAGATGGCGGGACGAGCTGGAGTCCTTCTTAAAAGATTGGCCATGACATTGACAATCACAGTAGACTGGGAAAAGTGGAAGAAGAGAAGGGAGGCCTTTGGCCTGCATTGAGACAACACAGGCTTATAATAATAATGTGAGCTCGGCTATCATTGTGCCGATTGTCGTATCGGCCAATGGCCTGATGGCCGAAAGACTCGACCAACACCTGAGGAGGCTCTCGTTGGGCAACTGGATCAAGGGCATGATTCATTAAGCGGTACTTCTGGACACGGCTCGCATTGTCAGAAAGTTCCTCTCTCTGGACCCTGTTCCCGATACCGGTGGGCTACTATATTTTTATATTTTTAAATGTTTTTCTTATCTTTTTGTGGTATTTAAATGAAATAAAGGATATACGAGATACTATACAAGGAAATATGAAGCCCTTACCTGTGAGATCTCATCGAAGTATCTGCCAATGAGTTTCTTCTCCTGAATGAACTTGACGTTCTGGAGCGACTCGGCCGCCAGCTCGATGGCTTGATTGAAGCCGTTCTCACCGCCGTAAGACACATCCACCAGTTTGATGATCTTGGCTTGGAGACGCTGTCGAAGAAAAGAAAAGTTAAGATAAATATATACACCGATGCACTCCTTTCTCCCATGGAGGGAGGTTTAAACCACGGACCTCTAATAAACAAGTACGTTGGACTGAATATACTATAGGTACGAAATGACAGTTATTTTTTGTGCCGATTCAAAGCGCCCCCGCTCGAGCGTCTCAGGAACTAAAATTATCACATTGCCGCAATTGGCCGTCGTTTTGTTTTAGTACGTCTCTCTTAATTTAGGTCTAAATAGTGGAATAAGACGTTTTTTGTGTTTACTACGAGATATTTAGATTTTTTTTTATCATGAGCGTATGCGCATTTTGTAAAACTAGCTATCAAAAATATTAGTTTCACGGACGCTCACGTTGGTGTCAGCGCCAAAATGGCGAAAATCAAATGTCTTAATTATGTCTTCGATAGTATGTTGCACTTGTTTATTAGAGGTCAGACGTCAGTGGTTTAAACTAAACTACGCCGAACCACATTGCTGCTGCATCCGTATAATACGTTCGTCACCGTTCTTTCCACAGAGACGAACAGGCAAGAAACTCAACACATAATATACAATGACATTTGCTTACTTTGTAACGTATTCTATTATTATAATTATTGTGAATGTGAAGACTATGTGGGACTTTTCTTTATTATTCTCTGTTCTGTTAGTTTTGTCATGGTCTGGCAGTTAGTAATTAATGTGGAGTTGTGGACTACCCAAATGTCCTTTCTTTGGTATTGTTCGTCGAATCGTTGAGCTCCTTAAGTTTGGAGTTGAGCTGCACGATTTCTGACAAATGCGTGCACTGACTGGACAGGTCCTCTCAATCTGTGTGGTTCTTTCCTCAGAAGACCATCTCAGACATCGATCTACATGGTCTTCATATGATCTGACCAAGATTTATCTGGACTTTAAAAGAGACTGTGACTTCTGAGTTTTCAGCCTTTCTTCTCAGACAAGTCAGATAGGAAACGCCGACCTCATCTAGTTTTTAAATATGATTGACGTGTAAAGTTGTTTGTACAAACCTACTTACAAAATAAAATCATTTATCATTATAATTAGGAGCATTTACGCTGTAAATTGTGGAATAAATAAATAAGTTAAACTCACCGGATCAAACATATCAGACTGCGACAATTCAGTCTTGAAGTCAGCCGAACCGGCGAGGATCAACCCTGCGACATTGGGACGATCGGCACTGATGAACAGCTGGGTGGCCACCTCGGCAACCTTTCGGACGTAGTTGTGACGCTTCTCCATGCGCAGACGAGCGAAACGAAGCGCGGATTGACCACCACGGCCGTGCTTCTTCGGCAGGTCGACTGTGAACTTGTGGAGGACCTGGAAAAGTAGAATGTCGGTTGGTAAGGGTCGACTTAAACGCACGCATATACGTCAAAAATGGCGCCAACTATCGTCAAACCAAATAAAGCGTTGTTTCAAATTACAATTACAAAATTATGGCCCTGACGTATGTCAAATAATAACGAGTACGTAATCGTTATTATCTGGCGTACGTATGTTACGCTAACCAACCGTTTGTAACAACCGGCCTTTAGTGTGTTGTAGTCTCCTATTGTTAAAAAGTTTTTTTAGAGTTGACATTTAGGGCCTCTGTACACGGCGTTCCTATTCCGCGCGCATATGCGCTGCAAACGCAACTAGAGCTGCTGTTATAAGGCAAAGAAACCACCGTCGACTCGCGTTAAGGTTATAAGGGATACGCGCGTTAAGGTTATAAGGGATACGCGCGTTAAGGTTATAAGGGATGCGCGCGTTAAGGTTATAAGGGATACGCTCGTTAAGGTTATAAGGGATACGCGCGTTAAGGTTATAAGGGATACGCGCGTTAAGGTTATAAGGGATACGCGCGTTAAGGTTATAAGGGATGCGCGCGTTAAGGTTATAAGGGATACGCTCGTTAAGGTTATAAGGGATACGCGCGTTAAGGTTATAAGGGATACGCGCGTTAAGGTTATAAGGGATACGCGTGTTAAGGTTATAAGGGATACGCGCGTTAAGGTTATGAGGGATACGCGCGTTAAGGTTATAAGGGATACGCGCGTTAAGTTTATAAGGGATACACGCGCGTTAAGGTTATGAGGGATACACGCGTTAAGGTTATAAGGGATACGCGCGTTAAGGTTATAAGGGATATGCGCGTTAAGGTTATAAGGGATACGCGCGTTAAGGTTATAAGGGATACGTGCGTTAAGGTTATAAGGGATACGCGCGTTAAGGTTATGAGGGATACGCGCGTTAAGGTTATAAGGGATACACATGATGCGTGCGGCAGATCGCATGCGAAGCACATGCCTTGCAATGTGCGTACTTGCTTGGTCTATTATATTATAATGCAAGTGGTACTGTAGCGGTATCTACAATGCCACATGCGAACAACGCGTCATACTGACGTCACGCAAATCCTGCATCTCGCAAGCAGAGTTTACCGCGCAATTAGCATATATACAAACTTCCCAACATCAATCATACAGCAATTGCCAGCCAGACACAACACCCGTCTGGTCGGAGGATCCTCCCTTTTCTATGGAGGATGAGTGAACTTTACACCCTGTTCCTCATACCTCTAAAGTACAATATAACGCATGCTGCATAGGTCGTATAATATTTAGCTGCTAGCCTAGTACCCTCAGTAGTTTCTGATACTAATGCCAGTATTTATTGAGGAACAAAGATATAATTGTTTCATTGTATAAGAAATTGAACTGATTTGCATCAAAAATTATTGTGTAACTTGCCTATCATCATGCTGAACGTGCATTTTTTTTTCAATACCAGTGCATTTCAAAATGCCTCAAAGGGAGGGCGCCCAGGAGTAACTTTTGTCTCCGTAACTAATTTTTCTCTCACATATAAAGTCTACATGTAGCGATGCGACAGCTAGGAGACATTTTTGTCCGCGGGTTTGGAGGCAACTGTCACCAGTCTATCGGTTGCAATGCAAGTGCGCGCAAAATTTGGCGTTGCTGTCGCTTCCGTGTGCGCATCGTCCAAATCTGGGCGAGGCGACAGCGACAAAACAATTGGGTAGTTGCATGATATTGAATACTATATATTCTAGTAGATAATAAATTCACATGCGTGATACGATAACAGAATTCGAAATCGGTCGAAAAATAAAAAACTTATAACTTATAAAAGCTTTTTGTCTATCTCTTTCTCGCAAAACGAAGTTTTGCATGTACATAATTTATATGGCGATACTAAACTATGATGTCACAATTCAGTATTTCCCTCTCTGTCTAATTGAGAGTTTTGAACGCTTATATCTTTTTAATTTCCGAAGATATTAAAAAACTGGTTATACCAAGCTATTGGTGAGGTAAAAAAGCTTCAATTTAAATAATAAAAAAAAAATTAGTCAACTAGCCAATTGCTGGGCAACTAAGTAGCTCGTGGACCCTCCCAAAAACTTAAGAAGTCTACTAAGAACGTTTTGAAAATTAATACACACCTCCCTCGTATTACCCTGCAGCGTACCAAACAGGGCCCCGTTACCGTCCATGACAATGAAACCAAACTTGTTGTCATCTGCGAGCAGCGCGGTCAGGGCTTCGGTATGAAATTTGTTGTCACACAGGTACAAGGACGTGTTGATTGGCTTGAATGGCTCGAAGTCGATGTTCACTTTCTTTTCTTTGCCTTCCTCAGTGACGATCGTGCCGCAGTAAATTACGAGACCATTTGGTGGTACTGTAAGAAGAAATAGGAGGATGAGTATTAGTTCACAGCGGGCCCTATTTATGTTTTAAACATCGCAGCATCGATTATGCTGAGATAAGTGTAGTGGTATCTACAACGCCACATGAGAACAACGCGTCATACTGACGTCACGCAAATCCTGCATCTCGCAAGCAGAGTTTACCGCGCAATTAGCGTAGATACAATTTCCCAACATCAATCGTTGGGAAATTGCCCGCCAGACACAACACCCGTCTGGTCGGAGGATCCTCCCTTTTCTATAGAGTATGGGTGGACTTTACACCCTGTCCTTCATACGTTTTTAGAGCATCATCTGTCTAGACTTTTCCCAGCTATGTTGGGGTCGGCTTCCAGTCTAACCGAATGCAGCTGACTACCAGTATTTTACATGGAGAGACTGCTTATCCGACCTCCACAACCTAGCTACTGGGTAATACGATACCCCTTGGTAAGACTGGTTGTCAGACTTTAGGGCTACTGACGACCCATAACAACTGTCAAAGATCCACGAATAACAGCCAGGACCAACGGCTGAACGTGTTTCCAAGACACGGAGGGGTCTTGGTACGTGAAGATGGTCACCCATCCACGGACCAACCGCGACAAGCGTAGCTTAACCTGATCGATCGACCCGTGCGGCTGTTATTACTTAGCCACAAGTCCCTCACAGTTTTGAGAGCAGTCTGATGAAACATCAAATAATTTACACAAAGTAAAGTTCCTGGGGGTCGATTCGATCATTCGCACTTTGCACTTCGTAGTAGACACTACGAAGTGCAAAGTGCGAATGATCGAATCGGACCGATACATGGCCGAACCGAATATTATTGAAAAATGCGAAAAAAGTTCGGATCGGCTCAGTTGGGTCGGCACCATAGTCAATATTCGAAAGAGTGTAGGAGTGTAGGATCGGGACCGACCGAATCAAATATGTAGTAACTTCGTAGCAGGAAACGGCCGATACCACTTTGGAGTAGACCCCCAGGTTGGATTCGAACTTACGACATACGCAACTCACCAGTCGCGGCCGTGTCCACTGGACCATCACTGCTCTAAGATCTGGTAAATAACCCGGATCTTTCAATACTTTAGACCAATGTAATGTGGCGTTGAGTTTCAAGTAACTTTTTAATGATTATATTATTACCTTTCGTGTATAACTTGAGTCGATGCTGCACAGAAGTAATGGCCCCCAGTACCGACAGTCGGTTGACTCGCGATTTAATGTTGGAAGCTGTTCCGAACTCGTCCGCCAACATCTTGGACACCCGCGAGATCTGATCCTTGGGCGGAATGATAAGGGATATCATTGAGGTCCCATTTCTGGAAAGAAAGAAGAATTTACATTAGTTTTTATGTTAAGTGGCAAATAATAAGCAGACAGCTGTGCTTGCTGGGGAGCTTGTTGCGCCACGTCTTCCCAGCTAAAGCACTACACCCTGTCCATTCGGTAAACCGTTTTTTGACAGATGGAACTAGTGATTGCAGCAACACACAATACATTGATTGATACACGTACGGTATTATAATGTCTGTAAGAAGCCATAAATAAGATAAGGCAGTTTATATATTTATTTTATTACGCATTTTAAAGTTAACTTTTACGTAATCTGGAATAGTTCATTCTAAGACAGCTGTCAAAACCTAATGGACAGGGTATGGGAAGTGGTGAAGGGCGGGCTTTTTGTGGGACTGACTTATTTAATTTTAACGTTCAAAAACTGGTGATTCTCAGCCTAGTTTGAATAAATGATTTTTGTTTTGATTGATTTCAATCAGGCGGTCTTCCATGGTATGTGGTTACCCCCTTCATAATCAGCCTATAACGTTCCCACTGCTGGGACACAGGTCTCCTCTCTGTGAGATGGGAGTGGGCAGTAATCCACCACGCGGGCCCAGTGCGGGTTGGTAGATGTCACATGTCTTCGAATTTTTGGTTCTAGGACATGCCGGTTTCCTCACGATGTTTTGCTTCACCGTTTTGAGAGCAGTGGTGATGAAATTATTTACACTGTAAAGTAGAGTGGTAAGTAAAGCGCCTGTCTGGGTTCCAACCTACGACCTAAAACTCGTAAGTCGCCGCTGTTACCACGGGGCCACCACTGCTCCGCGTCAGTAATACCAGGAGGTGTCATGTAAGCGATGCTATTCACAGGCATTTTCAATGTCTTTAATGTCTTTGGTTCTCAGGTACAGACGCCAGCAGGTCAAGCTACCCGAAACTGTCAAATTTTCCCACTCAACCTTGAACCTTAATGCTTTGGCGAGAAAGTTGAAAATCTATTAAATAATTTTGACAGATTGTAGTAGCTCGATGTGCTGGCGTCTGTACGTCCCCACCTAACTGTTATCTATTTTGTGATCGGTGATGAATGCAGTTTTTTGTTATGTATTTTCTGGTGTACAATAAGGTATATACGAATGCATATATAAGGTATATATAAACAAATGCAGTAGACTAACGCCGTTAAAGGTATGCACAGTTTTTTTTTTGTGGATTTTGTCCGTGGGTATTTCCGTGACATCACAGCGAGTACCAGCGCAGCGGCATTTGTTATCATGATTTTGTTAAATGATGAATGATTTATTTTCTGTAAATAGACTTGCAAAACACTTTTACACGTCAATAATATTTTAATGACTAGATGAGGTCGGCGTTTCCTATCCGACTACTCTGAGAAGAAAGGCCGAAACAAACTCAGAGGTCACAGTCTCTTTTAAAGTCCAGACATAATCTCACTCAGATTATGTGAAGAGCATGTAGATCGATCATGTAGGTCTGTGATGGTCTTCAGTTTCAGTTTCCTGTTAGTGTTAATGTTCAATTTATCGTTTTTATTTCCTGTCCGTATCTCAAATAATGTTACTATCTATTTTTGACTAACGAAAAAAGAAGGTTCCCAAATCGACACGAATATTATTTATTTTGATATCACAGGATTTCACCTCATCAAAGCTCACCTCAGGAAACGCCGACCTCATCTAGTTTTAAAATATGATTGACGTGTAAAGGTGTTTGTACTCAGCGGGATTGTCCGAAAGGGTTACCGCTACCCCGGAACATAAAGGGCGAAGGAAGGAACATGGGTGGGTTATAGTCAGTAAGAGTCTGACACTCCCTTCCGCTCCACCCAGAGCGGGAGGGGTGATTTGATGATTTCCCACAGAAAAAAAAAAAAAAAAAAAAGGATATCACTATCCAATTTCTGACACGGCACGAATGTATGCTGGTTAGTTAGACCCCTCAAATGTCGATTGCCGGATATTTGCATCGGTTTAACCCTACAACTTGGCAAGTAGAGGGTTGAATCAAACAATGGATTGGACAGGGTAAAAACAGTCGACGACCTATCGATCGTCAGTCGACCCTACCCTCGTCATTTAAAGTATTTTAACAAAAACGTGCTTGTCTAATTGAATATAAGCTTTGTATTTCGATATTAGACGTATATGTAGATTGTGCTGCTGGGGAGCTTGTCGCGCCACTTCTTCCCAGCGAAAGCACTGGGTGGTGGAGAAGGGCGGTCGTGCCGGGGGACTGTCTTTTGTAATTTTGACGTTCGAAAAGTGCTGATTGTCAGCCTAATTTGAATAAATGACTTTATGAACGTGAACGAAGCAAAAGGAGTATGTAAAATCGTAGATTCGTAGCAGGTGGCGTTATCTGCTTACCCCCATGGAAAGCCGTGAGTTTATGTGTGTAAAACTATCTAGAAAACATAGCTCATTACTATTTATTATGTCCGCTTACAAATCCTACTTTCGACTAGCCTACCAAATGAGCGTGAATATTTAAACGACATTGTACAGGACCTATTACCAAAACTTCTATAATTTTACCAACATAAATTATAGCCATAATTCAGGTAGAATAGCATCCCCTCCCATACGTAAGGCCCATTATCAACATAGTTAGAATACGTAATTACATAGCAACTGCAAGTTTTGTTTGCTTTTCGCTGTGGTATGTGAAGCGGAGTTGCTAAGGAGTTTTGCACACGAGGCGAAGTGTGGTTTGCGTGCTTTTTCTATACTAATAATCACACGAATATTATAAAGGCGAAAGTTTGTGAGTGAGTGTGTATTTGTTACTTCTTCACGCTCGAACGGCTGGACCAATTTTGATGAAATTTGGTATGGACTTAGCTGACACCCTGGATTAACATAAGGGTAGCGGGGCGCAGGTAGGCCTACTAATATTATAAACGCGAAAGTTTGTGAGGATGGATTGATGGATGTTTGTTACTCTTTCACGCAAAAACTACTGAACGGATTTGGATGAAATTTGGAACACAGATAGGTTATTACCAGGATTAACACACATAGGAGGATAATTGATTTTTGTATGGAATTACGCATTCCATACAAAATCACGCTCATCTGTAAAGCTGAACGGATGGATGCGTACGCATTTCATACAAAATCGTTGTTTCCATGGACAAAAGCTGAACAAGTGTGGTGAGTCCCTACCTCTGGCTTTAACGTCCCAATAATCTATATCAGTAGTGATATGTACGATCAAATGATACTGGCAGTTAATGATTATACTGGCTACCATCAGTAGCGGTCGCCACGTAGCGGCCGTAAGCGAACACACCTCGGGCCACAGATAGGAGGCCTGTACCTCAGCAGTTGGAGCGTTATTGGCCGATTCTGGCATGTTGACGTGATATATAATGCCCTGATCTTTGCCCTATGTTACGTGTTGTTGTTTGCGGGGGAGGTCCATTTAATCTGCGAGTGTTCACGGCCTGATATTATGATAACCTTTACCACCCGTGTCAGCGGTACGGAATGCTTTTATCTTTATAATAAATACTAGTTGCGCCCGCGGTTTCACCCGCATAAGTTTCGATCCCGTGGGAATATCGGGATAAAAGTATCCTATATATTAATCCTGGTTATAAATCACCTGTGTGCCAAATTTCATCCAAATCTGTTTAGTAGTTTTTGCGTGAAAGAGTAACAAACATCCATCCATCTATCCATACAAACTTTCACGTTTATAATATCAAGTAGGAAGTAGGATGATGGAGTTTCAATGTGAAATCAAAGAGAAGATTCAAAGAAACGAGGTCATTCATATGACGTTTATTATGACTACTAGCTTCGTCCGTAAGAAATTTCTTCCTACCCCGACCCACCCCATCTCCTACCCGCGCTATTACTGTGTACTTTCCGACTTTTTTTTAATTTTGTTCGGCTCCTGTAGACACAGGCGTGATGTTAAATAGTCTATAGCCTTCCTCAAGAATTAGGTTATCAACTGCAAAAAAAAAAATTCAAATCCGATCGGTAGTTTCAGAGATTAGTGCGTTCAAACCAACTGTTTTATTATTAGTATACAAGCTGTTGTTTTGCATCCTCGTCAAATTTCAGGAGGCCGTTCTATGTTACGGGTTTGGTTTCCGCACTTAGTCCTTCAGGTGGACCATTGTACCTGGACCCATGGCGGCCGTCGGTGGTTATTCCAACCAGTCCACCTCCCTCCAGAAGCTTATTAAGTCTCCTGGTCTGTTGAGAACATCTGTGTAAGATCTGGGTGTCCCGAGGGTTTCCGACCTAATCTGGGTGACGCCTGTGCACTCAAAGAGCACATGCGCGACGGTTTCATCAGCCTCCATGCACGCTCTGCATACAGTGCGGTCTCACACAGGCCGCGTTTTAAAATGCGTGTCCCACACATGACGATTTCAGAAAATTTGAAAAAAAAAATACCTTCTTACTTATTTTATTATTGATTCGTGTCGAGAATCAGTAGCATAGTTACCTCCTTGAATTTGACGAGGATGCAAAACAACACCTTGTAGATAGATTAGTATAGATATTACCTACTACGTCATGATTAATGATTTAATGATCCATCATCCGCTGTCAACCCGGAATGTACCGCACAAAAGTACATATAGACAACAGAGCAGTTACTTCCTTGATATTCACCTTGGATGCGCGGGCGCAGGTTTGGTCATAACATTGAACGGTGCTCGGCGATAATGTTATTACCGGCCAATTGTTTTATGTAACATGTAGCTGTTCAAATCGGGCAAGTGCGAAACTGACTCATAGAGAATTCTGTACAGACAAGTACAGAATCCTCTAATAGTCAGTCCGAAAGTACATTTTTCGGCGGTTATTTAAAAAAAAAATATAGCTCTGCCATACATTTTGATCGCGCAGGTATTGCACTTTTCTAGCTGTTAGTTTATTTTATAACCGGCGAAAAATTTGTCTAGAATTATGTGCTGAATTCATTGTTTCAGTTTGTTTCGATGTTCCTGCCACCATCACTAGCCACGCCTGCCTGGCACGATGCGCCTGCCTGCTACTAGTAATAAAGTAGAAGAGTTTGTTACACGTGCTAATTTCTGGAACTACCAATCGGATTTAAAAAAATCTTTTTTTGTATTTGATAGTCCAATTCTTGAGGAAGGATATGGGCTATTTAACATCAGGCTATGACGCTAAGGAGCCGAGTAAAAAGAAAAAAAAGTCAGAAATAACGCTATGCGAAAACGAAGCCATGCGACGTGGTTGGTCGGGGGAACCATTTCACGCAGACGAAGTCTCGGCTAGTTAATGAATATACAAAGTCGCTCAGCTAGCCATGAAAAGGGCTATGCTTGGATTCTCTGAGGCGGTTTTCCCACGTTAAGGGTAGCTAGCAGCGAAAGTATGAGACAAACCGGGTGAAATCTGTCGGTACGTGTGAAAGCTACAGCTGCTGGCTAGCTTCTTTTATAATCGGACAATATAAAGTATTGAAATGCATCAATTTTGTTTTGGTTTGGTCTGGTTTTTTTTTAAATTTATATAGTGTTTACGACTTGTTTTGGGTACGATGTGAAAATGAATGACCTTATTATTGAATGTAATTTGCACGCTTGCTTGCAGGCAGAATACAATAACTCTTAGGCTTTAAGATCTTCCCTTGTTGAACAAGGTATTTTCTGGCAAATAAATATTTTGAATTTGAATTTACAAGTGATTAATATTCCCCTTACCGATTTCAGGCACGGTGGAAATCTCAACGGAGATTAGCCAAGTACGCAGGAGATATTATAGTGCACAAGTGCCTACGCAAACACAGGTGCACTCTCTGTTCCTTTACTCTCATAGTCCGATGGAACGGCAATCCGACACGACCGGGGAGAGATCAGGCGCAGGGCCAACGGCTTTACGTGCTTTCTTAAGCACGGGGGTATTAAACCGCCGACTTCCAAACTCAGGGCTGTTACTAAGAAATTCCTAATGGAAAACCCTACAACAATTTGCTCGACCTGGAAACCGAACCCAGGACTCCACGCTCGGCAGTCGCGCTTGCAACGGGGCAGTAAGCAGTGGGGGCGACTTATTCCTACCCTACTGGTTAAGTAGCTTCATCTTCTTAGCGTGTGATGGACTCGGCCCAGAATTCGGCTACTTGTTTGGCGCCATCACTAGCGTCCATCAGTTCTTGTAACGTGCAGCTGACTGGCTACTTAGGCTAAACCCGCACGCGTATACGATTTTTTAAATCGCATGTCCATGCGAAATAAAATATAAATATATAATTTTTCAAGAGATTATTTTCCGCAACTATTAAATTTCGTGGTGCTCGCTTAACCTTTGTTCCGACAAGCTCGCCTGTGTATAGTTTTCTTGCATAAGACACCACCCGAGCGAGGGTCTCGTCTAGACAGTAATGGGATTAAGTGGTTCTTTGTAAGTCTGCAGCTTAGACAAAAGCAAGTATCTAGATATAAATCTTCCGCGACAAGCAGTTTACTTTGTATAAATTATTTCATCACCATTACCCTCGAAACGGTGAAGGAAAATATCGTGAGGAAACCGGCATGTCCTAGAACCAAAAATTCCAGGAAATGTGACATCTACCAACCCGCACTGGGCCTGCGTGGTGGATTACGGTCCACTCCCTCTCACAGAGACGAGGCATGTGTCCCTGCAGTGGGAACATTATAGGCTGTGTCAAACATGGCGGCTGTGAGATGCGCTAATCGCTGCGCAGTACCTCACCCCCGCTGAACCATGAATTCGTTACCGCGCAGAGACTCGCCTGATGTTCCGAGCCGCCATAAAGTTCGAATCGGGCTGTACATGTAAATTGATTTGGTCGAGTTGACGACACGATATGGGCATGTGATGCGGAGGAATAGGAAAGGAAGTTTTGAGTATGAACGTGGATGGCTCTGGCTAGTATAAATGTATGAGGAACAGGGTGTTAAGTTCACACATCCTTCATATAAAAGGGAGGATTCCTTCGACCAGACGGGTGTCGTGTCTGGTGGGCTACTGCCCGACGATTGATGTCGGGGAATTGTTTATATGCTAGTTGCGCGGTAAACTTTGCTTGCGCGATGCAGGATTTTGCGTGATGTCAGTGTGACGCGTAGTTCCCATGTGGCGATTTATATCACACACCCGTATTTGACATTAAGGTTTCAAAAAACGTTCTCTATTTGGACAGTCGATATTGTGACTGTTTTCCGCTTTCTTAGGAAACCAAAGCTTCGTTTTATTGACTAACGCTACTGAAAAAATATGCATTTTCATGCAAAATGTTATGCAATCTCCTGCTTGTGGATGTGGGTAAATGAACAAAGCGGCTATGTAGAGCGAGCGATGTCTGTGGCGCATTAATAAGGGAGTAGCTTATGTGACGACATTACTTAAGGCTCATTTACGCGAGGAAGAGTCTCCAAGTTACTCCATGTACTGTACAGGTATTCAGCTGTTTTCTATTAGACTAAGGGGCGACACCAACATGTTGGGAAAAGGCAGATGATAAGCCGGCTAAAGCAGGAAATGTTTATTCTTATTCTTTTTGAGTCGGTGGAATATGTACATACTTGTGTAGCGGAATATCACCCTCACAGATTAAATACAGGACGTAGGGTATATAACAATATTTTTTCCAAACTTTTTATATGTACCCACTATGTATTAATTTTTGCAACAGATTTTGTATATAAGGAACCTACCTTTCGAAATACAATTCATTCCATACTCAACCTGCTTTTACTTCTCATCATCATACCCTGCGTATCTAACAGTGGTGACCCCGACGTGATAAACTTCAAAAAACCAAAAATGAACCCGAGTACTTCCAAACTGAACGATGGAGGAGAAACATCATCACCGCAAAAGGATTCGCACGAACTGTCAGCCGTCTCGTATTGCGAAATTATGTATGAGAGCTAGTCCGAAAAAAGTCTAGAATTTTGACTGCCACGACACTACGTAACCGGATGTCCCACGACACGACTTATGAATTGATAAACAATAACAGCGAACGTATCCTGTCTGACAGTTCCCAACCATACATAACCAGTCTATATAATGTTTCCACTGCTAGGGCACAGGCCCCGTGTCTTCGAGAGAGAGTGGGCTGTAATCTACCACGCGGGCCCAGTACGGGTTGATAAATGTCACGTCTTCGAATTTTTATTTCTAGGGAATATCGGTTTCCTCGCGATGTTTTCCTTCACCATTTTGAGAGCAGTGGTGATGAAATTACACAAAGTAAAGCGCCTGTCTGGGTTTTAACCCACGACCTACAACTCGCAAGCCCGGGCCGTTACCACTGGGCCACCACTGCTCTTCTCAACCCTTCCCATGAATACTTTTTTGAAAAATCAGTATCTGTCGTGCGTAATATTTGTATGTACTCAAATTCGTATACGAAAATCCATCTACACTTCAACAGTGCGGCTGTCCTTTTGGATCGATCGTATTACCGGCCGACCACAACATGCGGCATGTGTGGGTTCCGTTCAAAAACACGTGTCATCACGTGTCGTGTCCAGATATTGACCACGTTGCATACCGCAATGTAGTAGGTATATTATGGATCAGACTTTGTTCTCGTCTGTATTTTACATGTCTGCGAAGGTTTTGGAATACTAGTCGATATTATTTTGTTGATGAAACTGTTTGCCATTTAGCACATAACTGTTAGATGGACTGACGATCTTTAAAAGTGGCTGAGACAGACTGGGTGCAAGGTGGAGGACAGGGTGTTGTGGCGCAGTCTGGGAGCGGCGTTTTTCCAGCAGTGAACTGCTATAGGCTGAGTTTTTTTATTCTTCTGGATTTCAGCCCATGTTCTTTGTCTTCAGTCCTGATAAACCTCCAGAAAGGGCAATGCTGACTTTATGGTACGTCCAGCGAACCCTGCACCTTTGCCCCGGCATCCTGCCCCTCCTTGAAACTTCCCCTGAGAGTTCGTGCCGATGCGCTGAAGACGAGTATTTTTTGTGCTTAGTTCTTTGTCTGCGCAGAGCCCAGATACAGCTGCGTGCTAACTGTTCGTCGTGTGTACTTGAAACTCTATTATACTCTTTCATTTCTTTATAAACTTCATACTGAACACTTGGATCGGTCAAGGTTGCACTTGAAATCCGTTTAGATTGGCAACACGCGAAGTGCAGATAAGATTTTACGAGCCCAGGGCCATGATTCTCTATGACACATGAACGAAGCCGCGCGAAATCAACGCGAGATTGGCGGATTTAGCCAAGGAATTAACGTGGTTTCGAAATAAGGAATCGTTAAGTGGTCATAGTGAATTAGGGCCCTGAATACAACGCTGCCACTGAATTAATAGTGTTGTGCTACTCTGACCCCTAGTTACGACCTATAGTAACACCAGGACCATTTGAGATATATACCGGTACGTAAGTTGGCAAAAGTGGGGGAAGTTCGCGCATATAAAAATGTAAGAAATTGTGCGTGCGCGAACTTCCCTCACTACAAAATCTTTTGCCAACTTACGTGCCTGTAACTATACTAATTTACATGGTCCTCACATGATCTGACCAAGATTATGGCTGGACTTTTAAAAGAGATTTTGACCCCTAAGTTTGTTTCGCCATTTCTTCTCAGGAGTAGTCAGGTAAGAAACGTCGACTCCATCTAGATTTTTATTTTTATTTTGATATCCTACTTACAGAATAAACTATTTCATTTGAATTTAACCATATTCGTAGTGCAAGTGTACTTTGGATTTACTTTACTCCTCGTTTGTTTAAAAATATAGGCACCTACATAGCTGCGTCTAACACGCTTGAATACCCCCAGGCAGTCTAGGGTGGTGAAAAGGGGTGACTCCAAAGGCACGGCTAGACGAATGTTCGCCTAATGCAAACAGCTAGAGTGCAATGCCTCGACAGCGAAAAACTACGAGAAATCTGTTGTGATAGCATTATGCTAGTTTCTAGAAGAGCGGTAGCCGCCACATAACGGTCGCAGTCATGGCAGTTATGAAAATGAAGGCAGCGAGTGTTTTTGACACCGTAAAGAAGCGCTTTTGACACTGACTAGGAAAACACAACGAATTACTTTCATAAATATAATTTTTGTGACGTCAGTCGCCGGTCAGTTCCGGACGCTATGTAGCGCCACCGCTCTAAAAGGAAACCGTAGCTTTAAGCCCGATTCACATTTACAGACGTCGGTAGGCCGCAACCCGCACGTCAGTGAACGAAAAACCAGCACCCTAATTGAGTAACAAACTAACTATCAACCACAATCTTAATCATTTTGAAGGATCCGTTGCTTCATATATTCGAAAAATGTGTCTGCTCAACAACATAAATATTGCAGGCTGATGTGGGAGTGAGCCGGACAGGTCGCGCGAATGCACCCGGAGAGATGGGCAAAGATCGTCACACACTGGACGCCTGAAGGAGCACATCGCCGTCGAGGTAGACCACGGCGAAGGTGGTGTGACGATCTAGCGAGGTTTGCATGGCCAACATAGCCAGAGATCGCTCAATACAGGGAGGTTTGGAAGGAAAATGGGGTGGGCTTTGTCCAGCAAACTTACTTACGTACTTACTGATAGTGTTTTACGCATTTACCTCGCAGTATAAGCGGGCTTCTTCGTACTACGCTAAGCCAGCTCCAAATCAAACTGTTACCGCTGACATGTGGCTCGGCAAGGCCCGGCTTGGTAGATAATGGACAAGGCAGGAATTTGTCGACATCCCAACACCTGCGCCCTATCGCCAGTAACAAGGAAACGCCTGCTGTACGTGGACGCGTTTAGCGAAATAATTGGTGGTGGTAACTGCGATAGGGCGCACGCGCAATTACCCCGCTGGCCTGAACCTAGCGTAGTACGAAGAGGCCCGATTTTACTGCGGGGTAATTCCGTAACGCACTATCAGTAGCAATGAGTTTCATTTTAACAGTTCAACAATATTCATTGCGTTAGTTACGTTGTTGACCAGATACATTCTTCAAACATATTAAACAATGGATTAGCAATATCCTTCAAAATGATTCAAATTGAGATTCATAGTGTGTTTGTTACACATTAATTACGCTGATCGATGGGACTCGTTGCTGATGGCACACTGGATAGGCCTTCACGCGATCGCAAGCGCTGGATTTGTATTTCTGTCAATTTTTACTTTTACCAATACTAGGCTAAGATCATTGTTACTAACAAACTTATGGACAAAGTCTGAAATAAATTACTTATTATGTTGTTTATTTATTTAGTTATCTTATTTTAATACATTTTTAAATATTAGTATAAAAAAAAACATTTAAAAATATAAAAAAATACCGATGTCGGGAGCAGGGTCCAAGCTACCGGTGGTTAGGGCTCCAGAGACAGGACCCTCCTCCTTATTATTATTATTATTAATTGCTCGTTATTCTGGTTTTCTTAGTGTGCATACACACGAGCGACACGGGTCGACGACACAGGCAACTGCAATCGTCGACGCGTCGGCGGCTGCCGTCGACAAAGTGTCGCTTACGCGTCATTTGAGTACGGTGCTCACGCGTCACGAACTGTCGCCGACACGCGCGGTTGCAATTGCCTCTGCGGTCGACGCGTGTCGCTTGTGTCTATGATGCGCACTTACCAATGACAACCAACCTACTGTACCTATTTACGCAAAGTTGAGCTTTCGTCAGCTCCATAGTTTTCATAGTAATTCATGATTGTATAATTTCTCATTTAACATGTGACCATTTTATTACTAATTCAGGTTTTCTTCTGCAGCCATTTACTGTTGACGTAATCTTATGGCGCAATGAATATTAAACTTTAAGGCTGTTCTCACACTGGCTTCTATCGCGTAACACCGTGACGTAATAGAAAGCAGCGTGACAACGCGTCCGTTTAAATATTAATTACTGCCCGTGACTTCGTCCGCGTGTAATTTCTTTTTCTTGATAGCTTTAAAGAAAAGTGTTGCTACGCTAAAACACAACAACTATAGAATCGCGCGCGATTCCATAGAAAATGTATCTACTGGGGTAGAGATGCTGTTGAGACGTGGTCGCTCCGTGACATCGAGAAGATAGAAGTTCTGGAAATGTGGTGCTGAAGAAGAATGCTTGGGGTATCGTGGATCGAGTTTAGCACCAACAACTCGACATCAAAAAGCGTCTATCTGTTCTGGTCCAAACGCGCATCCTCAAACACTTCGGACGCGTCTCGAGGCGTGAGAGTGATTATATAGAGCGCCTTGTCGTGCAGGGTAGAGTGGAGGGCAGTAAACCACGCGGACACTCATGAGATGAACTCACCAAATTAAATCCGCAGTGGGCGATCCCTTGCATGAGTGCACTAAGAATACCAAAAATTGAAGTAGGTGGCGAGAAATCGCGAGGTGAATCACATCAGTCTCTAGACAAGAAACTACATGAGGACCACCGCTCTGACAAGAGTGCTACGAGGAAGAAGATAAAAGGTGCGACATGTCGCAAATGTACGGTGGAGCCTTATAGCGACAATATTGACCGCACACGTGTCTGTATACAAACACGCGAAGGTCAGCAAAGCAGGCAAAATACTTCCATGAAACCATTAGTCAGCTTATACAGGGCTGTTCATTTATAAAGTGTCCATATGGATCAAGTTTTATATTTACATACAGGATGTAAACAACAGCTGGTTTATTTAGAGTTGTGTGGCTGAGAAAGCATGTTTATAGGGGAGGGGCCCCTGGCTAAATAAAAACAGCCACACAGGTCGATCAAACAAGTTAAGGTATGCTTCTTTGTTTGAAACACAATACTGCGCTCCAAAACAAAGATAGCTGACGTGGCTCAAAAGGCTGCCCGGCTTAAATGGGACTGAGCAGGACGTGTCTGCCGCATGGCCGGACAGGCTGTCAGCCCAAATAGCACAGAATTGGTGCCCTGAGACATTGAGGCGGGGTCGCGGCAGATCACGTATGAGATGGCGAGACGAGCTGGATAGGTTTCGTCACAACTAAAAAAAAAAAGACGAAAAGGAAGACGGACGCGCCGGCTCACGAGAGATGGATGGAGTGGAGGGAGGGCTTTGCCCAGGAGTGAAACAGCATAGGAAATTAAAAGAATTTGAAGACCAATAAATTTAACACAAGGGATGGCTCAGGTGCTCAGGTGTATATATAAAAATCCTATACCTTTCCGTGAAAGTCAGGCAGGATGAGCTTGAGTTGGTCAGAGGGCTGGGGCCATACTGAACTGACCTGCATTTACAGAGAACAGAGAGAGAGGGGGAGCAGTTGCCCTGCAATGGGACAATGCAATATTTAAATACATATACGTAAAGGTAGATTGTAACTTCAATAAATTTCATTTGTATTTATTTATATAGTTAATTAGTCGTCTAATTTAGTATCTAGTGTAAATAGTTAAGAGATTATGAAAATATTTGTTTATAATGAAATAAAGGAAAATAATGTAGGTACAGACGCCAGCACATCAAGCTACTACAATCTGTCAAATTTCTTTAATAGATTTTCAACTTTATAGCTAAAGCATTAAGGTTCAAGGTTGATTGGGAAAATTTTGACAGTTTCGGGTAGCTTGACCTGCTGGCGTCTGTACAAAAAAAGATAAAGAATAAAAGTTTGTAACTTCATGTTTTTTTTTTAATGGTATACATGTATTCATTTATGTACACACAGTTAAGAAAAGAACAGAAGAATGTGTACAAAGGTCATGCTTATTTCTAAAGAAATCTATTCCAGTATACTTGTGACAGGAAAGTAAATAGATAAGTGTGTGTGTTGACTTGTTATATATGACTAATAGTTACTAAAGTTTCTGAAATCTATTGAGTTTGTTGTTGAATCATATGTTTTGGTCAAACATTCAAAACAGTTCACTCAAGATATGACCATTATTATCTACTGTGATAAATGGCTTCAAAAATGGGGTTATTTCCTAACAATACTGGCGGTATAAAATTTCAAAACAGCTAAAACCAAATTCGAAATTCGTATTGCATAACTCTTTGCAACCCTGTAGGTAAATAGATAAATTATACTTCATTGTACACCAAGGGTAGAAAAAACGTGTCTGGTGAAATCGTTAGTCATACATAGGATTTTGACGTAAGAGTTCACCGGCGCCCTATGTCCGCGCACGTTGCAAACATAAAATAACCACAACTGACAACAGTCGCTACGCAACCCCGCGTCCCCTATAAGCCCATAGATAAAGTCGAATTTTGCCTTTTTCTTTCCTAGCCACTTGCTAGCGTGTCAGCAAACCAAAGACTCGCGCATCCAACAAAAGCGCATGTGCGAAAAGTGACGCAGCCTTGTTGGCAGTTTCGTCCAATCATGTGGCCAAAAACATGCCACGGAAAACTTCATAACCCAAACAAAACTTAATGAAACACTAAAAAAACTTTCAATTACTCACCCTCTTGCCATTTCCAAGCTCTTGATCAGCTTCTTGATCTTCCAGATTTCGACATTGCGATCCGCTGACGATTCTTCAGACATTTTGGATCGGTTTTATTTAAATATTACACCACAAAAACGCACTAATAGACAAATATAATTAAAATAATGTCTAAATAACACACCACTAAACTTCTTACTAAAGGGATACGAGGGGAAGGGAGCCCGACTTGCGGTCCAAACTGCTATAATCCAGATCAAACCGGACGGACAAGAACCTCGTTACTTTATTCACGCACTTTTAAGTTCACATTTACGTTTGCCGTCGCTCGTACTTTTCTTCTAGTGCGGGGATTCTTGGATTTTTTCTTTATTCGGTTACCCCTAAGCATGTGGGACGTAGAAATAAGACATTACAGGGATAAAAGATGACGTTGAACAAACGATCGAACGAACGCTGTGTCGTCCGTCGTTGAAATGAAAGAAGAAAAATGCTGTTTGCTGTTGCCAGCACCAAAAACTATATTGATTTTGATTTTTCTTCTCGCAAGGCAATCTTGAACTCACTATTGTTTTCGACAAAGGAATAAAATTAAATACAATTTTATTTATTATTTAGTGCAAAACAATGAGTAAAACAAAAAATAAACATGTCATGGAAATAAATCTCTTCGGTTGGATTTTAGAACGTTTTTTGCACATGCAACCAATATCGAAGTAATGTGCCCATTTGGTTTTTGTAGACTTATTGAAAAAAATACTCATGTCGGAAAATCGCTCCAAGTAGTATTTAGTAATAATTTTATGATAGCTTTAATATAAATAACTATAAAATATTTATAATAATGAGAGTCTGACGACTATTGCCTACTATTGCACTGAACTATGTCTATAGTTAATTACACTGTAAATACTCTCCATTCCAAACATGGTAACAGCGTGGCGTACACCTACTGTGCGGAATGCAATACAAAAGCTGTAACAGTTGTTCAAAAACAGTCCCACATGAGTTTCTTGAATGCAGTATTTTTTGAAACACAATCATTTCGTACGTATGTACAGACGCCAGCAGGTCAAGCTACCCGAAACTGTCAAATTTTCCCAATCAACCTTGAACCTTAAAGCTATATCGATAAAGTTGAATATCTATTAAAGAAATTTGACAGATTGTAGTAGCTTGATGTGCTGGCGTCCGTACAACACAAAACAAATAACAAAAAACATGTACTAAAATTAAAACGGAACCAAGCTACTTATCAAAAAAAAGATTTATAAATTACGGCGTACCCCAGGGGAATGTATTTGGCCCGTTGATATATTTATTTATTTTTAACCGTTAATTTCCCACTGCTGGGCAAAGGCCTCCCTACTCTCTTTCCACCTCTCTCTGTCCAGAGCTGCCAAATACCAATCTTTATATCAAAGGAGTCCAGCTTCTCCCACCATCTCCGTTTGGCCCGTTGTTAATATTGTTATTGTTCCTTTATTATATGTATAAAAATGATTTCTAGAATCCTAGAACACCCCGTGACTCTATTTGCGGATGACTATACTACAATATTTATAGGAAAAATCTTAAAAAGAAATGAAAATGAAACCAATGTATTTGAATCAATCACTGCTCCAACCTCTTTTTTCGAAGCCCACATGTTTTTCTAGTAAGTAAACTAAGCTCATCACTATTCAATGTCATTCTGTCATTCAGAAATCAGTCGAATGAATTAAGGTTATAAATTTCGCAATCCCGATAGAGATGTTATGTAGTAAATTTAAACAAATTGTATTACCACAACAGGCTTTAAACAATAATGTGCAGTTTCGCTATTTAATAACGTCTCGATATCTGTTCAAAAGATGGATGTGGTACGACGGGCTTTTGGCGAATGTTTGTAAAAAGGAAATTGGAAATATGTCCGCTCTGAGGTTTATATTGCGGGATTTTCGTATATGGAGTGTTTGGACACGGAATAACTTAGTGAGTACGGTGGTGAAGAGGTGTAAAAGGGATCGCAGTGTGCGGGAAGTGATACAATGCTTCAAACAGACTTTTCGGCCTAGACGAACGCTGCTGCTCTCGGCAACAGCAGCATTTAAAGCCCGCGGGGACGATGAAGACGAGAGCAAGCCAGCCAGCTGTGACAAAAACATTACCGACGAAGAGTTACAGGTACTTTTATTTATTTATACTTTTCGCACACTAAAAAGGCGGACTTATTACCTTAGGCACTCTCTACCAGCCAACCAAGGGTGGCGAAGAGACGGGTGCTTTGGCTGAGAGGAATAATGTTAAAAAAGATATTGAATTATAAATAAAATAGGTACACAAATAGGATAAAAACCTATAATACACATACATACTATTTACTATAATATATATACACCTAAATACAAGTTCTAGGAAAAAATAATGATCTTTATTTTTTAAACTAGAGGGAACTGGGCATGGCCTTGTCGTGTATATAATTAACTACCTTAGTTAAGAAAGTTTTAATTGCATTAAAAAAGTTGTTATCCTGACATAAACTCACTAAAAAAAAAACTGTTTTATTTGAATCTCCTTAATTCCTTTACCACTAAATGCAGCATTAAAAAAAAAAAGTTCTCTTTGGATGCAACACAGCTGCTTGTTGCAAAAAAAAAAAAAAAATAAACTACAATTTTTTGTACAGGATTTTCAAGGTCATTACAAAAATAAATGATAAAAGCATTTGTTTACTGACAAAGAGAGTTCAAGATAATTTTGTAATGTTATTTTCGTTATTCTTTGTCCGTTCATTATTATCTGTTTTATTTATAAAATGTCTTGTTGACTTTGTTTTGGTACCTACATATGTTTATTCATTTTGGCAGAGACATTGATGCGCAACCAGAAGGCCAATTCCTGTAATTAAAAATGTTCAAAATCTAGTCGCAATCTCATCGTAGTGACAATTAAAAAAGTGTACGAAAATTAGAGGTATTTTTGACAGATTGAGACAGATCAGACTGTGAACATTCTTAAATTTACGAGAATTGCCCCTCTATTACCATGGATTCAGTACATGATTCTGAAACCCTCTGCATTGAAGTTTGTTTGTTATTAAAAGAAAAATTTACTGTTCCATAACTTAAATTTACTGGTATGCGGTGTCTGTGGGGAGACACCGAATACACATCGGAGGTCAGAGCCTTCCATGAACCCAAGTGTTGAGCTTGTAGCAGGGTTTCGCATGAACTATATTGCAGTGTGCAGGTTAAGTGTGTTGTAAGTTTACTAACGTGGTGGTTAAGAAATATTGTTATTAACATATTTGAGTCTTTTGTTACTTGTTATTAAATATAAATAAATAAGTCCATACAACTTAGGTGACCGTTGATGCGGTGGCGGGACCTGTGGCTAAGTAATAACAGCCGCACGGGTCGATCGATCAGGTTAAGCTATGCTTGCCGCGGTTGGTCCGTGGATGGGTGACCATATTCCCATACCAAGACCGGAACGCACGTTAACACGTTGGTCCCGGCTGTTATTCGTGGTCATTTGACAGTCGTTAAGGGTCGTCAGTAGCCCGAAAGTCTGACATCCAGTCTTACCAAGGGTATTGTATTACCCAGTAACAGGGTTGTGGAAGTCAGATAGGCAGTCGCTCAATGTAAAATACTGGTATTCAGCTGCATCCGGTTAGACTGGAAGCCGACCCCAGAATAGTTGGGAAAAACCCTAGGTAGATGATGAAGTCCATACAACTTAGATAACACAATCGGCGCGAGCGAATTTTGTCCCGCATCCCGCGCGGAATTCGCCTCAGTTTGCCCAGAGCTTTAACCTGCGGGGTTATCGCGACGCGTCCCCATTACAAGAACTCACGGAGCCGCGTGGCCCTAGTGAGGACGCGCCATAACACACTATCAGAAGCAATGGCTTTCATTTTGACAGTTCAACAACGTACATTGCGTTATTTACCTTGTTGAGCAGAAAAAAATTTCGAACATATGAAGCAATGGACTAGCAATATACGTCAAAACGATTCAGATTGTGACTGATAGTGTGTTACGGAATTAGGGTGCTGTATCATCTTTCTTTACGTAAATAAATACAATTTGTCCACAGGCTCTACTATTAGAATTGGATCGCGTGGATACATTGTGCAAAAACACGTTGTTTTGCCATGGATGCGGCAAAAGACTAGTCATCGAGAAGAAGCAGCCTGGAGTCCCCTATTGCGCGTAAGTATAGAGGGAAGCCTTGGTTCTCCTGCGGATCTCTCCATTTCTGATTCGGTCACGCGTACCGACATAGCCCGAAGAATTGCCAAACTTAAGTGGCAGTGGGCAGGGCATATTGCTCGCAGAACAGATGGCTGATGGGGTCGAAAGGTTCTGGGGGTCTACTCCGAAGTAGTATCGGCCGAATGTTCGGCCGTTTCCTGCTACGAAGTTACTATTTGGTTCGGTCGGTCCCGATCCTACACTCCTACACTCTTTCGAATATTGACTATGGTCCCGACCCAACTGAGCCGGTCCGAACATTTTTCGCATTTTTCAATAATTTTTCATAAAATTTTATATGGGAGCTGGCATATCCACCCAGATATGCCAGCTCCCATATAAAATTTTTCGAATCCCTTTTGTGGATTATCAAGACGATTTTAGACTTTATTTCGACGCTTATAATGTTGTTATTTGTTTTACAACGTTTCGCCAGGTCTACGGCCTAATTGTTGAAACCTGTTGCAGGTGTAAAGTATCCGAAATACCAGCGTGTGAGGAGTCTTCCGATGGGTGGGTTCCTTACATGGAGGCTGAGGACGTCATCATCTGGCGGAAGGAGTACAAACCTGGGCTGGGATTGTATGCATACAAAGGTATGAAAATAATACTACACTAAGTACTACTATCGTCTCCCTAGCCTTTGCCCAACTATGTTGGGGTCAGCTTCCAGTCTAACCGGATGCAGCTGAATACCAGGATTTTACTTGGAGCGACTGCCTATCTGGCCTCCAAAACCCATTTGCTGGGTTAATACGAAACCCCTCGGTAAGACAAAGTGTGAATGATCGGATCGGACCGACACATGGCCGAATCGAATATTATTGAAAAATGCGAAAAATGTTCGGATCGGCTCAGTTGGGTCGGGACCATATTCAATATTCGAAAGAGTGTAGGAGTGTAGGATCGGGACCGACCGAACCAAATAGTAACTTTTTTAATATGTTGTTAGGACCACTATCAGTATATCCAAGTTTGCAGCTTCGAAAGACCAGGGGGTCTACTACGAAGTGCAAAGTGCGAATGATCGGATCGGACCGACACATGGCCGAACCGAATATTATTGAAAAATGCGAAAAAAGTTCGGATCGGCTCAGTTGGGTCGGGACCATAGTCAATATTCAAAAGAGCGTAGGAGTGTAGGATCGGGACCGACCGAACCAAATAGTAACTTCGTAGCAGGAAACGGCCGAACATTCGGCCGATACCACTTCGGAGTACACCCCCAGGTTGTCAAACGTTCGGGCTCCTTCTTTTCAAGTCGGTTGAAAACATCTTTCTTTGGCAGTATACGGCAGGTATCCAGACGTCAGAGCTTCAGACTTCGCAGCCATCCAAGTAGATGGCGTCTACCGAACGGTTTGGGACGCCGCCGTGGCAGCCCTCGCGGTTGTGGAGCGCCGCGCTAACGGCCTCGCCGACCAGGCTGTGTTGCACTGGGAAGTGCTGTGGCCGGTGAGTCTCTGACGTAGTAGTGTAGCAGACGGTACCGAACAGTGTGGGACGTGGCCGTGGCAGCCCTCGCGGTCGTGGAGCGCCGCGCTAACGGCCTCGCCGACTAGGCTGTGTTGCACAGGGAGGTGCTGTGGCCGGTGAGTCTCTGACGTCACGTTTCTAAGGCTAACGCTCAGTCCATTCTCTATGTCCGTGGGTATTCGTATTGGGCGAAAGTGGTGATGAATATTTTTAAGAGCGCAAAAAGTTTTTAGAGGTTCCTTAATTTCAAAAAGTGTCCAGCCGATCTATTCTGTAAAATCTATCTGTGAAAACTTAGGTTAAGTGTGCTTGGAGTGAGCTGTCAATAGTGACAATGTCAATAGCACCAGCCGATCGATACTGTAAACATCTTACCGTGAAAAGTTAGGTGAAGTGAGCTTAGAGTGAGCTGTCAATAGTGTCAATCCCTAGCATTAGTTGGAATGACAGCTCACTCCACGCTCACTTCACCTAATTTTTCACGGTGAGATGGTTACAGAATCGATCAGCTGGTCATTAGGTTTTTATAGCTTAAGTTTTCCCCTTATTATTTTTTTTTTTTTTAAATGTTATAAACTAGTGCTTGACTGCGATCCCGCCTGATGGAAAGCAGTGATACAATCGTTGATAGTAAAGCGCACTAATAATTATTAAATGAATTTAGACAACATTTCTTAGGATTAATTAAACTATTCCATGAGGGCAACAAAGACCGACATAGTTCATAATGCTACAATTGACTTTTGTCTGGGTGCGTTCTTATTTATTCTCCTTTTTTTTCTATTTTTTTTTTATCAAAATCAAAAGTCATTTATTCAAATTAGGCTGACAATCAGCACTTTTCGAACGTCAAAATTACAAAAGACAGTCCCCCAAAAACGCCCGCCCTTCATCACTTCCTAGTGCTATCGCTGGGAAGAAGTGGCGCAACAAACTCCCCAGCAGCACAGCTGTCTGTTCAGTTAGAAAATAATTGATTGTATACAATAATAGGTATGTTCAGTGATTAACATTACAAGACACAGAACATTAAATTAAATTATTTGCCATATGTCAGCTAGCCACGCCAATATACCAACAAATTAATAAAAGCTAAACATACTCAAGCTAAAAAATAATAAATTAAAATTAAAATGTAAATAAAAACTTACTACCTAAATAAAATCCTCCAGGCTTAAAGGGCGCTTATAAGCTTACATATTTATGCACTGCTGTGTTCTGTTTAGCCGTTACTGTCCCACTACTGGGCAAAGGCCTCCCTACTCTCTTTCCATCTCTTTCTGTCCAGAGCTGCCCAGGCCCAAAGATTGAAGATGTAAAGAGTCCCCTTTACACTAATTTATTTTTGTTTTTTCGCAGAGATTATTCGCAAACAGAGATTACGTCTACATTAGACGACATAAAGAATTCGAGATCGAAACAAAAAGCCTACAGCACAAAGATGGCATATTCCGAACCCCCCCTTGCGAAAGACGAACAGAGCCGATCTATTCCGAACGCCAGAGCGTGCACTCCAAAGCGAAACGGAAAGCTATGGAAGCGTACGATAGAGAAAGAGTTGGAAAACCGACCGATAATAAGGTTTACGTAATTATTTCACGATCGTGTGAGCACCCGAAGGTTCCCGAAACGAAGCATGCGATTCGAGTGTCAGAGTATTGGAGTCATATGGTTGTGAAGACCCTTGATGGACCTGATAAGGTAAGGATCATGTTGGTACTCAATCTGCCTCGCCTTTTCCCAACTATGTTGGGGTCGGCTTCCAGTCTAACCGGATGCAGCTGAATACCAGTTGTAGCTAAATAAAAGAGGAACACATCTTCGCTAAAAATACGTTTTTAATTTTGATAATAATAAAAAAAAAAAATCCGGTCAAGAGTGAGTCGGGTTCGCGCACCGAGGGTTCCTACAAATTTACGGTTTTCGGATTTTTTCCTTTACTTGTGCTACATGACATTGCTTCTTGCCAAATTTCATGATTCTAGGTCAACGGGAAGTGCGAGTGTCAAAATATGCGGCAATGGCGCCGATTCCCTTGTTCACAAACTAAACTTAATTTAAGTTCAGTGCATCTTTTTCTTTCTATTTCATTAAGAAAAGGACAAGATAAATATTAGTTTAGTCCTGTCAAATTAAGATACTCCATAGACAGTTTAGACGTGATTAAAAACATGGCCTCAGCGTCTGACGTAAAATGACGTATTTTTAAATACGTCATTTTACGTCAAACGCTGACTAATTTGACAGGACTAAACTAATATTTATCTTCTGTCCTTTTCTTAATGAAATAGAAAGAAAAAGATGCACTGAACTTAAATTTAGTTTAGTTTGTGCACAAGGGAATCCGCGCCATTAACGGAACATAAACGCCCGTATCTTTTGATTGCGTTTACTTAGAACTTTAATTTTTTCACTGCTTCAAGGGATTGCAGCCCTGAGTATTTGATATTAATTTCAACTTGATAACTCCACGCGTTTCTGAGAAAAAAGGTCTTGACAGACGGACGGACAGACAGACGGACAACGAAGTGATCTTATAAGGGTTTCGTTTTTCCTTCTGAGGTACGGAACCCTAAAAAGGGGGCGTTATCGCCCACGTGGAGAACCTATAATTTAAGTTTTCGTCAGTATGTCACAAACCTTCGTATGTCTACAGATAGGCATGGAATTCCTGTTAACATACTACGACGAACCAGCCGTGGGCGGGATGCCCAGCACTGTGGCGGCGTGGGCAACCGGCCGCGCCGCCCCTGCCTACCTGCAGCGCATGCGCAGGGCCGCCTGTGAATACCGCGCCTGGCGGCTGGCGAGACATCAAAAGGTAATGTTACGAAGAGCTCATATACACGAGCGACTCGCATCGACGACAGAGGCAACTGCAATCGTCGTCGCGTGTCTGCGGCAGCCATCGACAACGTGTCCCACGTGTATTTCAGTACGGTGCTCAAATACACGAGCGGCATGATGTCGACAGCCGCCGACACGCGCCGACGGTTGCAGTTACCTTTGTCATCGACGCGTATCGCTCGTGTGTATATGTCGCCGCCAAATGGTTTAATCAGCAATTTAGCTAACTGCCTAGCCTTTTAATTAAACGGCGCCGTTCAACTAGAGGCCTGAATGATTTTCCATCATACGGCTAGGCAAATAACTGTTGCGGCTGATTTTTTTTCGCGATTTCATGTTTGTTCCTGTAGTAAAAGTTGTTCAATGTTGATAATGTAATGATAAGTACAATGACCCCCGAAACCTTCATCAGCCATCAGCCCCCCCCCCCCCCTTGATGACCCCTGATTAATGAATAACCTCTTAAGGTTATTCATTTTTGATTTTTGTATTGAGTGAGAATTGACATTTGATTAATGAATAACCTCTTAAGGTTATTCATTTTTGATTTTTGAATTGATTGAGAATTGACATTTGGTTAATGAATAACCTCTTAAGGTTATTCATTTTTGATTTTTTAATTGATTGAGAATTGACATTTGATTAATGAATAACCTCTTAAGGTTATTCATTTTAGATTTTTTAATTGATTGAGAATTGACATTTGATTAATGAATAACCTCTTAAGCTTATGCATTTTTGATTTTTGAATTGATTGAGAATTGACATTTGATTAATGAATAACCTCTTAAGCTTATTCATTTTTGAATTGATTGAGAATTGACATTTGATTAATGAATAACCTCTTAAGGTTATTCATTAATTATCGGATACCCTGTATCATTATGTGTATGTTAAACGTTTTGTTTATTATTTTTCAGCAAGACTTACCTGAGTTCATACCATTCGTGAACGACGGGGAGCCCTGCGTAGAAATTGCCAACGCAAAAAGCGAAGAGGACATGGAGGTGAGAAAAAAATATTATGGACCTTATTATCATATACACAGGGTCTATAGTCACTTTCATTAGCTTTTTACTTGAACACACTTTCATTCACTTTACGGGGTTTGGTCCTGTTATATTTTCTGTTTGCATTGATGTCAGCTATCGATTTATATAAGTGTCATGCGTGGCCGCCATTTTGAAAAAGTATCGAAATGGCGGACCGGTATGTATGCTAGATCTTCAAAGCCCTTTGTGTTTTTGGAAAAAAACTTTAAAACCTACACATAAAGTTCAGTTGGCGCAACACCTGACATTTTTCTGACTTTTTGAACAGCACTAGTTTTTGTAAAACCAACCTAGTTTACACAGTTGTAAAGTTGATATTTCAATCAATCAACTCAGCCTATCGCAGTCCACTGCTGGATATAGGCCTCTCCCAGGCTGCGCCACAACACCCTGTCCTCCGCCTTCCGCATCCAGTCTGCTCAGCCATCTTCTTTGAGTCGTTAGTCCATCTAGCTGCAGGGGGCGTCCCATACTACGCCCTACGCTACACACACAAACACACACACACACAAACACACACACACACAAACACACACACACACACACACACACACACACGCACACACACACACACACACTGCTACGCTGCACTACGCAAGTTGATGTTTGATTAAGTTTCAATACGAGTAACATCAACTGGAATTAAGGATTTCAATAGAATAGGATATATGATTGGTCAATATTACGCTTTTTAAACCAATTTTCATACATACAAACATAAACTCACACCTTCTCCCCATGGGGGGAGGCAGAAACTACAGACCACCTGCTACGAACCTTAGATACTCCTCTTGCTTCGTTTGCTTTCATGCATTTGTTCCACAGTTTTCATGATTTAAGAGAGCAGTGGTGATCCAGTGGTAATGGAGTATTACGAGTTGTAGGTCGTGGCTTCGAACCCAGGCAGGCACTTTACTTTGTGTAAATAATTTCATCACCACTGCTCTCAAACGGTGAAGGAAAACATCGTGAAGAAACCGGCATGTCTTAGAACAAAAGAAACGAAGATATGTGACATCTACCAACCCATACTGGGCCCGCGTAGTAGATTACAGCCCACTCCCTCTTGAAGAGAGGAGGCCTGTGTCCCAGCTGTGGGAAAATTATAGGTTAATGAGGTTGGTTGTTGATTTTACATCTTTCCCCTTTGTTTTCTCTTAGTCTTCTCAAACTGGGCCCGACATAAATGGAACTCGCGAACAAAGCACGCAGACAGAGGTCATCGCGACCTTACCGCAGCAGCCGGACATCAAGGTCACACAACTGTCCTCCAAGGTCGCCGTCGACGAACCTGATGAGGTCAAGGACAAAGTAAATGTAAGTGAACGTTAACATTTCGTAGTTTGACACTTGTATTTCCCGAAAGGCACAGGAGAAACTTGACACTTGTGTTTTCCGAAAGGCACAGGAGACACTTGACACTTGTGTTTTCCGAAAGGCACAGGAGACACTTGACACTTGTATTTTACGAAAGGCACAGGAGAAACTTGACACTTGTATTTTCCGAAAGGCACAGGAGAAACTTGACACTTGTATTTTCCGAAAAGCACAGATGAAACTTGACACTTGTATTTTCTGAAAAACACAGAAGAAACTTGACACTTGTATTTTCCGGAAAGCACAGGAGAAACTTGATACTTGTGTTTTCCGAAAGGCACAGGAGAAACTTGACACTTGTATTTTCCGAAAAGCACAGAAGAATAGGAAGAATAAAAAGGATACAAAGGTAAATATATGAATGTTGTCATGTTGTTGTTCCCGCTGGATGCGAGAAGCACAGAACCAGTCGAAGTGGCGATGCTTGGGGAGGCCTGTGTCCGGAGTTCTTTAAGTAGAGGTTTAATGAAATTAAAATCCTACTTCCTACTATATAATGTTATAAATGTGAAACATTGTATGGATGGATGGTTGAATGTATGGATGTTTGTTACTCTTTCACGCAAAAACTACTGAACGGATCTGGATGAAATTTGGCACACAAATAGTTTATAACCAGGATTAACACATAGGATACTTTTTATCTCGATATTCCCACGGGATCGAAACTTATGAAAATAGACCGCGGGGCGCAGCTAGTAATATAATAAACAAAAAAATAAAAAGGCCGTTATGGAAGAAAATAAATGGACTGTGTTGACTGGTGCGGCGTGGGGACGCGCGCTGGCTGACTGCCGGTCCCCGCACCCTCGTTCACTGCCACCAGCGCGAGGAGCGGTCTGAACATATACTCTTTTATATTTTTCAGGATCATGAGGCACATTCAGTTACAACGGAATCGGATACCAAGACGGATGAAGAGGACCCTAAAACTGGTGGGTGGTGGAGATATTTGTACCCTTTCTACTATTTTGTGTGAGGAGACTTCACACAAAATAGTAGAAAGAGACACACATTAAAAGAGATAAGCAACCAGGCAGTTAGCTGTAATAATACCAGCCTTTTAGTGGCCCACTGCTGGGCAATAATAGCCTCTTTTCATACAGAGAAGGCACGAGCATTGATCACCACGCTTGCTCAAGATACGTCTTGAGCAGGCGTGGTGATCAATGCTCGTTGCGTTAATTATGTTGCGACATAATTAACGCAAGACCTCATACATCCCGATTAGAGTATTGAGTTAAAAGCATAATAAAAAAAATGAATAATATTAAGAAAATCGTGTTGAACCTAGCATTACTTTATGCATTTTAAATTGAGTCTTATTGCCTCGAAATAAGATTTATATTATTATATTAAGAGTATGGCAAACAACATCATTTAAAAAATAATAAAAGATACTGAAATTTATTCAGCACTCAATTTTGAATTGAATTAACTAGCGAAACTTTGCAGACGTTATGGATACTGATATATCAACACGATGAATTAAAAAAAAAGAAATGGTTTTTTTTTCGGGGTTCAACGACTGCTAGTTGTGTTGAACTTGAAGTCTCAGCTGAGAAAATCTGTTTTTTTTTTTAATTTAATTTGGTCAAAATTGATATCTTTGTGGAGATATCAATACCAATGACGTGTGGGAAGTTTATACAATTTTTTTTTTTTTTATTTAAACTGACTAAATTAACCGCACAAAAAAAGTCGTCAAATGAATTTCTTTTATCGTGTTGAGTTACATGACGACCCATAACGTCTGCGGACTTTCGCTAGTTAATTTAATTTGATCCCGTATACTCATTAAATATATACGAAGTTTAATTGATTGTCGTATGATCGTCTCCACCTTCTATAACGATTATTGACTGTTTTCTTATCTCTTTTATTTGGCTGTACAGATGCCAGCACATCAAGCAATCTGTCAAATTTCTTTAATAGATTTTCAACTTTATCGCTAAAGCTTTAAGGTTCAAGGTTGATTGGGAAAATTTGACAGTTTCGGGTAGCTTGACGTGCTGGCGTCAGTACGTACGATAAAGCCTGGTAACGTTAACAATGCTTGGTGAAATGTAAATTATCAATCTGGATTTCTCCAAAAATCTGAAACAATTTCGAAAAAAAAAGCCTATTTGCTCGAAATTATGGCTCGAATTCAATTCCGATTGACTTGTTAACTAGTAATGTTATAAAAACCTTATTGGTGAAATGTTTTGTTTAAAACTATACTATTATAATTGCCCTCTCTCTTTATTGTCTTGAGGATGACAAGGACAAAAAATAATTTACAAAGCGTTCACAATTTAGGCGGTTTTGTAAATATGGAGCCCGTAACCGTCTGTATTTGTCCGCCTTTCTGGCCTCCCGGCCGAGCTTTTCAATTGTCCGGACTTTTCAAAATGAGGATAAATAGTTTTTAACCAAAATCGAATATCGGCAGATTAAAATCTAAATGTCCTGAATTTTTGCAAATGTCCGCCGTTTTTCAGGACTTTTCTAAGGGGATTGATGATTTTTGTATGGCATACATACCTGTCCGCCCTTTTTTTTTTTTTTCAAAATGACGTCCACATTAACCTACAATTTTGAACGACAACGACGATGAACTTTGAACGTTAATATCTCGGAAACGTGACAATTTACGGGGTTTGGTCTTATTGTGTTTTCTGTTTCAATTGATGTCAGCTATCGATTTATATAGGTGTCATAGGAGGCCGCCATTTTGAAAAAAAAAATGTCGGGCAGGGTACGTATTCTACGTATCTTCAAAGCCCTTTCGAAATGGTAACCCGCAATGAGGTTAGAATATAGCCATCATGACGTCTATTTTTAAAGTTAAAAATTAATTGGTAAGAATTCCTAAAATATTAGGTGAATATGAAAGCCTTGTTGGTCGATATTGCTGAGCATGGAGTCCTGGGGCCTTCGTCCATTTTGGTAACTAAAGTTACGTAACCAGTTACAAGAGAAGATTTTTCTTTCGCTGTTTGGTAATTAGTTGTGAGAGAAGAATTATTTTTCCATATTCGTAGATCAAATTATTTCCATTTTTGTAACCAACCCAGTTACAATAGAATAATTTTCTTTCGCTGTTTGGTAAACTAGTTGTGAGAGAGTTATATTTCTAGATTTTTTTTCTTGTCATTACGCATAATATTACTAGGCATAAATGTTTTGCCATAATGCTTGTTGCCATAAATACTGCTAGCAATAGGACTTTGTCCTTATTTCTTCAGTATTCATAACTAACAAAAATTTACAATAATGGAAAAATAATTCTTCTCTCACAACTAGTTACCAAACAACGAAAGAAAAATCTTCTCTTGTAACTGGTTACGTAACTTTAGTTACCAAAATGGACGAAGGCGTCCTGGGTATGCCCTCTTGGTCGGGTAAAGTGTTTCGAATTTTTCCATGAGAGCTAGCTACCGGGTTCGTGCCTGAAGGCTTACTCTCTAAGTCCATCAGCGAAGATACGGGCCTTCTGAAAGTAGTGGATACTTCGGAACGAACCCTACTTCCGATTAATTAACTTTTTCGGACGGACAAATCGCATCAGAAGTAAGGATAGCTGTCAAATCGCGTTGTGATTCTTTCATAGTACGGGCCCCGAACTAATCTTATGTCCGAAGGTGATACGGAGATAGAAACATCCGTAATTTCGGCCGAAACTAAGGATTTCGTGCTTAGAGAGTAATTAGCTTAGTGGCATTAGGCCTGCCCAATTAAAGTGCCGTTACTGGCGCAATTAAAAAGGTTAAGGAAAAATATAGTAGGAGCTCAGAAAGTAATTAATTATGTAATAATTAACAATAAACATTGCGCGAGCCAAGCCGCAGATAATTACTGTTAAATAATAATGATATTTTAATTAAGAAGTAAAATAACTGGAAAGAAGGGATTTTGTTGGAGTCAGGTTGAAGGTCAAGGGAACGTATAAAAACTCTACTGCTTGTTTAATGCTGCAATTTCATTTGCAATGGGGATTGAAGATTTTTATATGGAGCCTAGCATACCAACTGCCGCGCCATTTTGTATTTTTTCAAAATGGCGGCCACGCATTGAAATCTTGGCGTCGAGCAATATGGAGCAATATTGATTCATATTACTTCATCAATTGCGGTAATGGAGTAGGAATGATGACAATTTTCTTTTAATTAAACTCAACAAAAAACGAGGGCGGAGTGATAAGTCTGGTAAAAATTAAACAAGGTCAAGTCAAAACAAAGTCAATTAAACAAGGTCAATTTAGTTTAATTATTATTATCTATTTTTCAACGTAGTTTCCTTGTAACTTATAAAACGACGTAAAAATTCGGTTTTATCGCGTTGGAACAACGCCAAACCTGCCTCCGAAGTGGTCACACGCACGTTTTTGATCAACAGCGGGTAAACGCGGCGCCCATCGCGCGGATCGCTTCTTCATATCTAAATGTTGGTGTAAGATATTGCAAACACGTTCGTCTGAGATGCCCACTATCTCGACTATCTCCCTCAATTTTACTCTTCGGTCGTTCAACACTATATCGTGGATTTTAGCGATCATCTCTGGAGTAGTGACCTCAACTGGGCGTCCTAGACGCACAGCATCACTTGTGCTTTTACGACCACACCGAAAATCGTTGAACCACATGAATCATTTTAATCGACGGAGCAGAGTCCCCATAATATTTATCAAGTTTTTGTTTCGTTTCCGTTATAGTTTTTTTGCGCAAAAGATAATATTTAATCACGATACGAAATTCACTTTTCTCCATCTTTGCAAAAAACCTGTTCAGGTGTTTTTCTTTAATGGAAGACAAAAAAAAAAAAACTAACCGGCAGTACTGGCTGAAAATTTTAATTTAGTCCTTCAAAAGAGTTGTGAACAAGAAGGTTCCATGCAATTTGCGATCATTTTTGTTACAAAATAGATTTGTACCAGACTTATCACTCCGCCCCCGTATTTGGTTGCAAATACAAGCTACCCGAAACTGTCAAATTTTCCCAATCAACTTGGAACCTTATTCTTTAGCGATAAAGTTCAAAATCTACTTATTAAAGAAATTTGACAGATTGTAGTAGCTTGATGTGCTGGCGTCTGTACAAGCAATAACGAAAAGCTCAAAAAATTGCCAAGTTATAAACTTTTTAAAATAACTGCTAGACAAAGATGGCACTATCACTGAAGTGACGTCACGACTATGTAACTTCATACTAGCGCCATACATTCATCATTCATCCAAAAAATTTGAAAGTGTGTAGCTTGTCCATATTTCCATCGATTTCACAGGATTTTATGCCTTCTCAAAGAAGGCATAAAATCCACTACATTATTAACTACATTATTTGTTCTAAATTAGTCATTATCTCTATGGCAAAGGGTGTTTGCGAGACCTAATCCTTATAAACTTGTTCAAGAATATTTGCCTATAAACGTTCACGTCTAAAACTTGTAAAAATTTACTAAAATATTGTTAAAGTATCATGATTTGAGCATTAGGCCTTTAAGGTTTGATAAAGGCAATTTAGGCAAACGTTCGGTAATAATAAATATATTTAGAAAAATATTAAGAGAAAATTAATAAATTAAATCTTAAGAATAAAATAGTCAGTATTGGAAAAAAAGCCGGTAATAGGAGGTTTACGAGTATATGTAAACCGAAAAAAAAGTCCTTGGAATGTTAAATATAATGTGGAGATGACAATACGACAACAAATGAAAACACTGACGATACTAATGCGTAGGAGTATTTAGGAACTATCAAATAAATCCTAACATGGAAATAAAATAATTAATAAAATGATTTTGTCAAACAAATTTAATAGTAGTGAATTAGTGATAGGCCGACTATAGACTTTGCCAATTTTTGACTAGCTGTAGTGACCAAACTATTGGATATATTTGATTAAATTATCGTATGCAGTGCTCTCAAAACGGTGCAAGAAAAATGTCGTGAGGCAATCTGCACGTCCTAGAAGAAAAAATTCGAAGGCATCTGACATCTACCTATTATTAAACTTCTGTACACCTCTTTGGTTCGGAGTAAACTCGAGTCCAGCGCCTGTGTCTGGCATCCACATACTGCGTCTCAGACACTGATGCTTGAGAAAGTTCAGAAAACCTTCCTGAGATTTTTGTATCAAAGGCTGTACCATTACTTTCCATTCATGTACCCAACGAATTATCTTCTAGGGGTGTTGGGCTTTAATTCGTTGGAGGTAAGAAGGGGCTTTGATCAGCTCACGATTGCCTGTAAAACCCTAAGCGGTCGTATTGACTGCCCTGAGCTCCACGGACTTTTCTGCCGCCTATTTGTGCCCGACAAATACCTTGGGCATCGTCAGACCCGCCGTCATGACCTGTTCGCACTACCGCTATCTAGATCTGTTGCTAGAGCCGAATCGCCAGTATGTCGAACCCTAAGGATGCTAAACGGCCTCCTGACTGCCGACCCTGAATGTGATGTGTTTGCTGATGAATGGAAGAAAATAATGCGTGCTTGTCTGGTGTTTTGTGAGAGACGATATGCGAGGGTGTCCACCGTTACATGTTAGTTTATGATGTATTTAATTTATTTAACCATTTACTTAAACAAATATTAGTCATTTTATCCACGAATTGTATATCTTTGAATTTGAATTTAATTTTTGTATTGATGTTATTTGAATGCTTATTTTATTCTAATTTTTTATAATTCTATGTTAATTAATGTAATTGGACCTGTGCCGTTTTAATTAACTATAAATAAATAAATAAATAAATAATAAATAAATAAATCTACCAACCCGCACTGGGCCCGCGTGTTGGATTATGGCCCACTCCCTCTCATCGAGAAGAGGCCTGTGGATATACGCGGTTTAATTTATTGTCGTATTGTCATGTTAAACTTGAGTATCGAAAAAATGGAAAAGTAAAATCCTGTCTTTAAGACGTTAGATTATTTTAGATTTACTTCAGGTTTCAAAAAACCTTTATTCAGTAAATATGTTTTTGAATCTCATGTCACTTTTTGTGATTGGTTGACCTGAGTCAGACAACAGATCATGTAAGTTGACATGACATTTATCAAAATATTAAATTCAGTTGACGCGCTGAATACGGGGATGAATTTTTATTCGGTATTTTCTTACATAATGCAGCACAAATAAACCAAAGAAATATAGCCCTTACGTTTCATAACGTATGTCATACTAATAATATTTTCATAATATTTTTATTAATTATTCATGATTTTATAAAATCTTGATTTAAAAGATTGTCCTTGGAGTTTCTTGTCCACTTTCTCCATAGAGATCTACGTTTCGGAATGGGCAACTAGCTTCAACTTTCTGACTAACTGACCGACTCTTTGACAATTTAAAAGTGGCCGTAAATGGTTTAATTCAAATAAATGCGTTGAATTTGCGTTTACGTCATTATATTTTTATAATCATAAGTCAAATTTTAATTAGCTAGCAAAACTTCACAGACTGTACCTATCACGTCTGTGTAGTTACCAGCTAATTTAAATTGATTTTGTAAAGACATCTTTTGGACTACTTAGTGTGACAGCTCTAAAGTATCGCTGTCTTTTTGTCGCGCTGTCTGCTAGTAAACAATAGTAATACTATATTTTTGTTTACTTGGTGCAAAAGCGAACCAGTGTGAATGTATCCGCTGTCATTTTTTCGTCAAAACGTTAACTTTTTCTATACAAAGTCAAATTAATTTGACTAGCGAAACTTCATAGACTTGAAGGGTATCGATAGCTAATGATGTTAAAGCAAATAAAAGAGGGTGGAGTACACGCGACAGCGTCACCAACCGACTGGAGCCGAGTATACCTGATTCAGCATCACCGACCTGAGCGTCACGCTCAGGTCGGTGATGCTTCAGGTTCAGATTTTTTACTGTTCAGAAAGAGCGCAAAGTGTACCTCAAGAGGTTTTAATTTTTTTTTTAATCTATGCTCACAATTCTATGTATGTGGCCGTTGCAGCGCAGCGTGACACCCAGCACTCTCGTCTGTGAAGTTTCGCTAGACAAACTATTAAAGTACGAAGTTATGCGGTTATTGCTCCATACAGTGCAATATAAATACTAATAAGTTTAATTTCTCTGTCCATAGTCTTCCGAACGTAGTTTTATAATATTGTTATTTACTTTATATACAATGATTATTTTCTGTATATTTTTTAGTACTTAGAACTAACATGTATTTTTACAAATGATTTCAAATAGTTTTATTTTGTGATTTTTATTGTTCCTAGATAAGGGTGTGTATTCATATATGATAATGCCTGAATGAGTACCATCAGCATATAATACACACATGCACACACACATGTACAGTCACAAGCAAAAGTATGTATACACTCAGCTTTATTCAAAAGCGATTTACTCCTATATTTTTTAATGAAATTTTATGCTGTTACGAACATAGCATTTTCGAACCCATGGGTTTATGTAATGGGTCGTATTTCAACGTTGCATTCGTTATTTCACGAAAAAATCGCAATTGAGAGTTGCCAAGTGTTGACATTTTGGTGCTCGACATTGTATACACACCCTCGATAAACACACCCACACACACGCAGATTTACGACTTCGCCCGTGTCTTGGGTGGTACTGAAAGCTCCTGCGCTAACACACATTCACAGCGTGTTTGTACACTCGGTAACCAAAAGTAAAGCGCGCGTCGCTTCGTGTAATAAAAATACTGTACATGCTGTGTTACTTTGCCTGGTGGTTACACACCCTTAACTATGTATGTATTTATTTAAATATTATTATGTATTTATTATTTTACTAAGTAGTATATAAAAAAAAAACAAAATCCATATAGAAACAGCACTGATATCTTAGTTAATATTTAAGTTAGGCAGGCAAAACATTTATGATGCAATTAGAATGTATTTAGAATTATATAAAAACATATTACCTGTGCTTTTAAAGTAATTTGTTTAATATGCATTATTTAGTAATATTTAGCAAAATATTACGTAAGGGGGGAGCCAGGTTGCACTATGAAGTGCAAGTGTTGTTTTAGTCAGTAAGAGTCTGACACGCCCTCCTGCTCCGCCCAGAGCGGGAGAAGGAGAAGTCATATGAAGATTTCCCACCCTGAAAAAAAAAGGGGGGGAACCAGGCCAGCTTGGAAAAAAAAAATGTGCGTTCGGGGGATCCCCGTTAGGAATGGAGTTCCTTACACGATACTCGCACGCACTCGGCACACGCTTGTATTTGATAGAGAGACACAGACCTAGAGAAAAAATTGCTTGAAGAAGGCATAGCGCTTTTTCAGCGTAGGGCGTATGATACGTTCAAAGTTATTGAGTCGGCGCACGCACAAAGGACAGTTTATCCGGAGTGAAACCGTTTGCGACGTATTTTTTGCGGCTCACTTTGAGCCCCGTAAATTACGACACGACGTTTGTCTGGCTCCACCCTAATATTTCAAAACTTCACACTAGTAGGTATATTAATATCTTATTTAAGGATAATTTTGTATCCATGGGTGCCATTAAAAATACTTGTTAACATTTTTTTCAGTCGAGTTACCATTTTTGTAATTCTGGTAAAAACCTAGCCAAAGTTGATAAATCTGTCACCGACATTCACCGGTCAATAAGTACACTGACCTGTTAATGTCGACTAAAAATAAATAATAAACCTTACTAAAACTACGGTTCTTAGAAGGGCGGTGGCCGCTATATGGCGGCCGCAAAAGATAGCAGCGGGGTTTGAGTTTACTGTGTCAAAAAACGCTCTAAGAAAACAAACCAAGTTACTTTCATGAATAAAGTTTCAGTGACGTTAATCGCTGGTAGCTTGTAGACGCTATGTGGCGGCCACCGTTCCCCTAGGCAACCGTAGCTTAGTCTAAAGGTATTGCCAAACCCACGCATTCAAAATGCTTCCGCGATAGCGTGCAAATGCGTTCATTGTGATCGCAGTGGTCACAGGACGCGCCTGTGCGAACAAGGGCAGTCACAAACCTCTTTCGCGTGTATCATCTGCCTAGTCTTCTCCGAACTATTTTGGGTCAGCTTCCAGTATAACTGGATGCAGCCGAATACCAGTATTTTACATAGAGCGGCTGCCTATCTGACCCCCACAACCCAGTTATTGGGTAATACGATACCTCCCTTTCCGCTGGTATGTCAAAATCAGCGTTGACTGGTAATTTGTGTACAACACATCAAGTTTTGAAACCTATTCTCTCCTAAAGTATTGATAAGTACATATAAGGTGTTACGAACGTAGCATTCTTACGACGAGAGAATGTGTTCTTGACAACCAGTTTTTTTTTTGCGTCTTTTACGTGTTATGCGAATTTGATCTTTATTAGCGACTGAAATGTCGCACTGCTGTCTCGAGAAAGCATTCCTGACACCTGGTCAGGAATGCTTTCTCTCGACGGCCGGACTGTAACATACTATTCTAAAGATCGCTCTTAGCGATAAGACGGCCCACCCATTGTTTCACCCTTTGTAAAATTTCTACATTTATATCTGTTATGTTTATGGTGTACATAATAAAGAGTATTCTATTCTATTGTATTGGTCAGACTGTATCGTAGTAGACTGTATGTTGGGGTTCTTCTAATTAAAGTCCGGTTTGTTCTACTTATTTATTTTCAGGTGATCAGCTGTATTATCGACGACTATGATTTCCAATACAATTTTGTCTGGCTTCAGTGCCCATTAATATACCCCGGCACGTGGGCGCAAGTAGTGGGTGTACTACTACAGAAAATACATGAAAATCTTGCGACCCACTAATCCAGTCATTTTGGCCCGCGCCTGGTCCCCAACAGGTTTCGACCTGTCTCGACTTGTCGAAGGCGAGACTCCGTGACCATTTAGAAACATTGTAAATGGGATGCGACGAGTTCTTGTGCTCCCAAACTATATTTGCGCTGGATTGGAGGAGACCGCTTGGTTCAATGAAAACTCCTTGTTGATCGAAGAATATTTATTTTCTTGCCGAGTCCGTGTTAAGCGATGCCACAAGTTCCAGATGAATGGCTCGCGTCGTGAGACAGGTAAACAAGGCGACGTATCTCTTCTGATGGCTTCGTCCTGCTGTGATGATCAATGGCCCGAAGTAATCTAGCCCGACGAAGGTGAATGGTCTCTGATGGTGCGCTAGTCGACAGGGAGGGAGGTTCCCTGTCATTGGCTGCGCTGGAGAGGCTGCCCTTATACGGCATCGCAAGCATCTACCGATAATGTTCTTGACAGTCGGTCGTAGACGGAGCACCCAATGCTGTTGACGGCATTCGTTGACTGTCGTCTCGGTGTTCGCGTGATGCAATTGGCGGTGGATATGTTCAATCCACAATCGCGTCGCAAGGTGGTCTCCGTCAAGAACCATCGGATTCTTTAGGTTCTCTGTGATGCCTGTCATGGCGGTTATTCTGCTCTTTAGGCGAATCTCTCCCTCTGAGAGTTGTACGCTTAGTGCGTACAGGCGACTGTTGCGTGGTAAGGTTCTTTTTTCCTTTAGAGTTTCTATTTCCTCCTGGAAAGACTGTTCCTGTGAAGCTCGTAGAATCAGACTCTCGGCCTTACGTAGAAACTCAGCGGTAAGAGGAAGGTAATTGTTCGTGGTTTCTTGCTTCTCTCTCACTTTGATTGACAATGTTCGTGTGTTCCTTCGCAAATCAGGGTCTGCCCTGCTATTTCTCTTGGTCCTTTTGTAGTTGACGTTGTCCCTCGATTGATGACAGAGATATAGGAACTGTAAGATTCGTGCGGTAGCTCGCAAGTATCTCACCCATCGCGAGAATCTATTGACGTCTGGTATTGCTTCGCTGATTTGTATGTTCTTGTTTCTGACGGTCAAACTACAGGTTCTCTCTTCCCCTGTGATTATGACAGGGTTCTTCTCATCGGTTGGCCATATGTCTGGGGAACGGAGAAGGAAATCTGCACCGTTGAACCATCGATGATCTTGACCGTAGTCCTCCGGTACATCTCTTGTAGCGTCATCGGCTGGGTTCAGTTTGGTCGGTAGCCAGCGCCATTCATTGGTAGAGCTATGTTCCTCTATTGCTGCTATGCGATGAGCGACATACGGTTTGTAGGATCTGGATCCGGTTCTGATCCATGACAGTGTAGTCCTGCTGTCGGTCCAGAACGTGGTCGACTCCGGCGTTCGATCGTGTTCTTCCTTAACCGCTGACGCCATGCGTGCGCCAAGTACTGCCGCTTGTAGCTCCAAACGTGGAATCGGCATTAGCTTCAGTGGGGCCACCTTGGCTTTAGCTGTGGTCAAGCAGACGTTGACTCTTCCATCCCTCGTGACCGTCCGCCAATATAATGCTGCCGCGTACGTAGATTCGCTCGCGTCCGTAAACACGTGCAGCTGTAGCGATTCTGTAGCACTGAAGCCTGGGTAAGTTCGTGGGATGGACATGTTCTCCAACTTCCTGAGGTGAGTGAGCCATTTCCTCCAGCTTGCGGCTAGGTCACTGTCCAGGGCTTCATCCCACGTTCGTTCCACGACGCCAAACTTCTTGCAGTATTTGTTTTTCTCTGATGGTAACCGGGGATACAAGTCCCAATGGGTCAAACAGGGACATTACTATTCTAAGAGCTTCTCTCTTAGTAGGCGTGTCGTTCTGTAGGATGTTCTGCGGTATGCGCGCTAGATTCGAATTGAAGGCCAGCGAGTCTTTCGTTGGCTTCCATATTAAGCCGAGAACACGTTCTGTCTTGATGCTGTCTTCCAGTTCGATTGAATCTTCGGTCTTGGCATCTTCCCCTAGCGCTTCAAGAAGGGGGGTAGAGTTAGATGACCATTTTTTAAGTTCAAAATGCGCTTCCCTGTGTATGTCGCGCACGGCTTATGACACTTTCACGGCTTCTTCCAGCGTGTCAAAGCTATTCAAGTAATCGTCCATGTAGTGATTTCTTTTGATAGCTTTGACTGCTTCTGGATGTTCTTGTTGGAATCTCTCGGCGTTCGTGTTCTTTACGTATATCGCTGTCGCCGGTGAGCAAGAAGCTCCGATGATCAGTGACTTCATGCGGTATTGTTCCGGTGGCTTGTCATCTCTTCGGTCTCCTCGCCACAAGTACCGAAGAGCGTCCCGGTCTTCGGGTCGTAATTCGATTTGCAAAAACATTTCGGTGATGTCAGCGGTCACGGCGATTGAGTGTTGACGGAAACGCATTATCACTCCTGGCAGTGATTGTAATAGATCTGGACCAGTGAGTAGTTGGTCATTCAAAGAGACTCCGCGGGTCTTGGCTGCAGCGTCGCAGACAATTCTTAACTTCCCCGGTTTCATGGGGTTGAAAACCGCGAAGTGAGGTAGGTACCACGTTCGATGCTTCGATGTCGCGGCTGGAGCTGGTTCGGCGTATCCTTTTGATACTAGTGCTTCCATTTGTTCAGTGTACCTTTCCTTTAGTTCAGGTTCCTTGTCTACCTTTTTCTCTACGCTTATGAGCCTGTTCAGAGCGCTGTCGTAGTTGTCTGGCATCATGACGTTGTTATCTCGCCACAATAAAGCGGTTTGATATCTTCCTTTTGGAGTTCTGTGTGTGTGTTGCTGAAGGATGCGAAGTGCCTTCTCTTCAGGATCATTGAGGGGTTTCTTCGGATTGACTTGCATGTTGTCCGTTGTGATGTATTCCTTCACCAGTTCATGTAGGTCGTTGTCTGTGTTCGCATGCCTGATGAAGTTCACTCTGTGGCCAAGTGCTCGTGTGTGACTGCCATGCAATACCCAACCTAGCGGTGTCAGTGAAGCCACTGGTTGGTTCTTCTTTCCCGTTCTGATCTCCGTTGCGATGAGTAGATCCCAGTTGTCTTGGCCAATCAGGAGTTTGGGTCTTGCATTCTCAGTCACTAGGTCTCTAGGCTGCTTCTCCAGGGATTTTTTGTGCCGCCAACTCTAGCTGCTTGATTGTTCTAGCGCGCAGCTTACGTTCGGATGTATAACGTCCTTTGATGGAGAAGCTCACTCGTCGAGATGACACGTCGACTGTGGGTTCGCCGTCAAAGGATGCTATCCGAAGTGGTTCGTAGGATCCGTCTGCCCCGATCTGCTTGGCTAGGCTCTCGTCGATCAGGGTTACAGTAGAGCCGTCGTCCAAGAGAGCGTAGGTGTCTACAGCTCCCGCCGGTCCGGAAAGGTGCACTGGTATTATTTTGAGGAACGATACCTTTGGTGTCCACATTGAATGCACCTTCTCTTGCTCCTCTTTGGAACATTCGATTTCTTCCCTCTTCTCGGTTGCTGCACTAGTGGCGTGTAGCATTCTGTGATGCAAATGTACACAGTCGTTGATCTCACATCTCCTTGATTGGCAGCTGTGTTGCTTCGTTCGGGATTTGAGGCAACGAAAACACAGGCGGTGCTTCTTCGCGATGTCCCATCTCGTGTCAGTAGTTGCCTTCTTGAACTGGTAGCATTCCGCGACGCTGTGACCTTGATGTTCACACAAAACACACTTCGGTTTGCTTGCCTCTTGTGTGGCATGTACCCGCTGTTGCCGTCGCTGCGTAAGTCTCGTAATACCATTTTACATAATCTTATGACAAGTAACACTACTTATTACATAATCTTATAAACGAAAGAAAGAAAATACGTTTATAACTATTAAATTCGGCGTCCGTAACATCTATTATGAAATAGGTCTCTTCTTCAAAGTTGCATTTTTTATTTTACGAGATAAATGCTTTTGAATATTTGCGGAATTGTAAAGTATTTATGATCGTGACTGCCTAGAAGTTAATTTTAAACTGAACGCACGCTATCGCAAACGCATGTTGAACGCGTTGGTTTGACCGTACCTATGGCCCAGTTTCAACAAACTCTGTTAGAGATTTATTGTCATATTAAGCATTTTGACAGACTGTTTCGTATAGTACAGACGCAAGCACATCAAGCTACTACAATCTGTCAAATTTCTTTAATAGATTTTCAACTTTATCGCTAAAGTATTAGGTTCAAGGTTGATTGGGAAAATTTGACAGTTTCGGGTAGCTTGATGTAGCTGTCTGTATCACCCCTCCCGCACCGCGCAGCTACCTCAGGCAACGCGAGAGTTAAGTGGTCGGCCTATAGCGCTGAACATATTTGAAACATCATTCTGTCTCTATCATCTTCAAACGACTGACCGAGTCAGAACGATGTTTTAAATTCACACACACATACACACATACTTCCTTTGCTTCGTGAGATTAAAATACTGTAGCGCTAAATACCTTCAGTTGTGAGTGGGGCAAGTGGACCCTGGGGGCTTACCAACAGCTCTTATAGCAGGGCAGAAATTGAACTGCACTGTTTTTGTTCTATGACTAAGACGCCAGCAGGTCAAGCTACCCTAAACTGTCAAATTTTCCCAATCAACCTTGAACCTTAATGATTTAACAATAAAGTTTAAAATCTATTAAAGAAATTTGACAGATTGTAGTAGCTTGATGTGCTGGCGTCTGTACAAAAAAGCAGTGCAGATCAACTTCTGCCCTGCTATATAAGAGCTGAAGGCCAATCTCGTAATTTAAAACGTTCAAAATCTAGTCGCAGTCTCATCTTGGCGACAAATAAATGTCAAAAACGTGTCAAAAAATGTAGAGAAATTAGAGGTTAATTTCCCTAAATTTTAGACAAGTTTTTGAGATCTAGAGTTCACGCAAACTAAGTCTGCAAAATCGGACATTTATATCAAGTGTCAAAAGAGTGTGTTTCGTGTTTTCTAAAGTAAATATTCGCCATCATTGTGCCGAATGTGATTACAAGTGCTGGCAGGGATATAGTCTTGAAGTTCAAACACGCGCGCAGACTTAGCTTGCGTTTAGGCACTCTATATTCTGAACGTATTAAATTGTTGACAGATTGAGACTGAGATCAGAGGGGAAATTCTCGTAATTTTAAGAACGTTCACAGTCTGATCTCAGTCTCAATCTGTCAAAAATACTTGTAATTTCCCTACATTTTTGACAAGGTTTTGACATTGATTGTCGCCGAGATGAGATTGCGGCTGGATTTTGAACGTTTTTAATTACGGGAATTGGCCTTCAGACAGAACGGTCTTAAAATTACGAGAATTGCCCCTCAGATAACTTACAGAGTATGGTGAGATTGGCCCTAAACGTAATAAAATCTGTTCTTAGGGTGAAGTGTTAATTGAAGACCTAAGAAAAGCCAGGGAAACCGAACCAGTGTACCAGAGTTAAGGAATAATCTTTGTAACATGTAATTTTTGTAAAAGTTTTTCAAGTTTTGGTGCGATGCAATGTTAATCCATTATTTTATGTATATATTTGTATTATAGGATGTTACAGTTGTGAACATTAATCTGTTACGTTGTCAGTAAATTAAATAAGATTTTTTATTAAATTATTCTTTTATTTTTGCCTATAATCAACCTACTCCAAATTGTCAAATTTTCACAATCAAGCTTGAACCTTAATTCTTTAGAGATAAAGTTGAAAATCTATTAAAGAAATTTGACAGATTTGAGTAGCTTGGATGTGCTGGCGTCTGTACATAAAGAGGAAGTCTGAAAGTGGCACCGGTAACTGAAAAGTTGTGTGGACATCGGTTGTCATGGTATGGGCATGTGTTACGGAGGAATGAGGAAAATGTCGTGAGGAGAGATTTGAGTATGAATGTCGATGGCTATAAGAGTAGGGGAAGACCAAAGAAACGATGGATGGACTGTGTGAATGATGATATGGTTAGAAAGGGTGTGACTACCGAGATGACGACTCATAGAGAAGTATGGAAGAAAAAGACATGTTGCGCCGACCCCAAATAAATTGGGATAAGGGCAGGACCGTTGAGCAGTGGTGGCCCAGTGGTAACGGCCGCGACTTACGAGTTGTAGGTCGTGGGTTCGAACCCAGACAGCCGCTTTACTTTGTGTAAATTATTCCATCACCACTGCTCTCAAAACGGTGAAGGAAAACATCGTGAGGAAACCGGCATGTCCTAGAAGCAAACATTCGAAGACATGTGACATCTACCAACCCTCACTGGGCCCGCGTGGTGGATTACGACCCACTCCCTCTCACAGGAGGCCTGTGTCCCAGCAGTGGGAACGTTATAGGATGATTATGTAAGGGCAGGACAATGATATTTTGCCTTGACTTTAGCCTAGTTTTTAGCCCTACCTATCACAACCTATACTCCGTTCGGAATAAGATTAGACATTTAAACAAACCTTTTTTACAGTCGGTTCAGCTGATTTTAACTTCTATTCCGTAGGTATAAGGATGACATTAAAAGCAAAAAAGTGGTTACAATACCAACTATGTATTTACTGCAGCTGCCATTTGTCATGCCACCAACGCAATAGAAGTCAAAATCGGTTGAACGGACTATAAAAAAGGTGGTTTGTTTAAATATCTAATCTTATTCCGAATGAGGTCTGAATCGCGATATATTCGCCAAAACTGTAAACAAATATGAGTTTATGGAAAAATAACTTTAACTCCTACATAATAAAGTTCAATTTACGCTACAACTTCAAACATTTTTATAACTTTTTCAGTAGTGCTAGTTACTCTGAAATCAACTTAATAATTATTAAAATAAATTTCACATTTGTTTAACTTGAAATAACGTCAATTTGAAACAAATAAAATTTGAATATAGACTCCCTTGTTGGTGTAGTAGTCGGAAGCGTTACTGCCGAGCTTTCAAGTCCGGTTCAATTCCCGGACCGGGCTAATTGTTGGGTTTTCCATCTGGATTTTTTCAGTAGCAGCCCTGAGTGTGGATCTGTGCCCGGTTTATGGCAATAGGCTCACCCGGAATATTCCCAGTCGCCCCCACATGGATTGCCACCAGATGGCAATAGGGATTAAAATTCCTAGTTGCCACCGGGTGGTGACTGGGAAGTTATTGCCCCCACTTCAAATCGCTGTACACTGCAGCCACATTGGAAAAGTCTGACCGTCAAACCCCTAATCGCGGCCGTAAGACAGACAACGATGAGGGGGGCTGGCGATCCACGCCGCAGTGTACAGCGATTTGAAGTGGGGGCAATAACTTCCGGGTCGCCACCCGATGGCAACTGGGAATTTTATTCCCGATTGCCACTTGGTGGCAATCCACGTGGGGGCGATTGGAAATATTCGGCACAGAGGAGGAGGAGGACTTGTACAATAAATTTAAAGCTGAAATGCAACATTCATCTAGTATGGGCATGGGTTAAGAGCCCCTAGCAGGCCTCTCTAGGAGATGAGCAAGGAGTAAAAGAGAGTATCAAAATCTTCATACCAGCTATAAGGAATTCAGCGTCGTCGTGGGAATATTCGATTCGGCGGAGAGAGAGAGATGCTTGAGTTTAAATCCTAAGCGAGATTTAAAATGAAACTGCAATAACTATTAACTCATGAGTTTATTGTAGCTTAGTTCACAAAGAACTCGTTGGAGCGTTGGTTCTGGTTGTGGCGCCACTTGCATGCCCAGTTCCAACATGACATGCCTGCCCACGGCTCGTCAGTGTAGAACACTTGGCCATTCTGGTACATCTGAAACAAGAATAATAAGCCTGTAATATTCCCATAGCTAGCATAGCAGCAACCTACAATGAAGTATTCGAACACATATGTAGATATATTTACATGCTCTTTGAAAAGGTTTCGTAGCCTTTTGCATGAGACACTTGAGCTCTTGGACTAATTGTTTGTTGTAGTTGTTTTAAAAATACTGTTTTGTTTTTTTTCTCATTTTATCGTTTTTATAATTAGCGTAACTGTCATGCATGAACAGTTCACCTCCTAGTGACTAAGGTTTTATTTATTAATGAAGAACAGCGCTGTGGGTTACATTATTACTTATGTAATTTGTGTTTTTTCTGTTTATAATATTGCATAATGTAGCTATTTGTTGTTCCTATTTAATAAAATAAAAAATAGCTGGGACTCGGGCCTCCTCTCTGTGAGGAAGCAAATGAATCATCTGCCTAGACTTTTCTCAACTACATACAGTGGCCTCCAAAAGTTAGTTGACTTTCTACTTCTGCTATGATCCCACATTACGATTTAAAATGAAATAATAAATAACAAATTTCTTTGGCCTATTTTTAGCCCAAAGAATCAGCATTGCCATCCGACGTGGTAATGCTGCCAGCCTTTTGGGCACTTATCCCATTGACAGTGATGCGGACGAATTTTTTGACGCCCAATGAGCTCCTGCCTTTTTCTATATTTTTTCCTATTATATACTTTTATATAATTGTATATATATTTTAGTGTTAGCTTGTAAAATAGTAATTAACCAGTGTATGTTAAATAAATGAACAAATAAAAAAATAATCAGGGACTACCAAAGGATAAAGGATTACTTGTTTATTTTATATGATAAGTCAAAGGAAAATTAGTCAAATTAGTTAATAAACACGCTGTAGCAGTTCAAACATTTTGATCACTAGAATTTTAAATCATAATCTGGTGTGTCACCTCACAGCTGAAGAGGAAAAGTGTCAACTGACTTGGAGGCCACTGTATGTTGGGGTCGGCTGCCAGTTTAACTGGATCCAACTAACCCGTAACAGAATACCTGTACCTTACATGGAGCGATTGCATAATATCAGTGACCTCCACGACCCAGTTACTGGGTAAAACGATACCCCTTGGTAAGTCTAAAGTCTTGTTGTCAGACTTTCTTCTGACAAGTTGTAACGACTGTCGAAAATCTACGACTTACAGCTAGGACTAATGGCCGAGGGAAGGAGGGATCTTGGGTAAAGTGGATGGACACTCATCCTCGGACCAACCTCGGGAAGCGTAGCTTAACCTGGAATTAACGACCCGTGCGGCTGCTCCTTACACCCGGTTTCTGAATTGAGAATTTGAAAGTGAAACCCTAGCATTATTTACGGTGATTCCTTCAATGAAGAACGCGAAATTCAGTGTCAGAGTGCATGTTGAACGAAACATGATTCGCGAGCGTAACAAGTATGTATTTACAGAATTATAATGATTAAAATCATCATTACAACCTTCTATACAAGTTCATAAAGCCTACTGATTGAAATAGTCAGAAACATAAGTACATTAGAGTTTCGCGGGCTACTCTGGCGAAGTATTTTTGTAACGTAATTTTGAATTAAAAAAAAATACCGTACCTAAGTAATATTGAACTGGTTAATTTGTCAGTCAATCAATCAAATCAGCCTATCGCAGTCCACTGCTGCATATGGCCTCTATCAGGCTGCGCCACAACACCCTGCCCTCCGCCTTCCGCATCCAGTCTGTCCCAGCCACCTTCTTAAGGTCGTCCGTCCATCTGGCTGGGGGGCGTCCCGCACTACGCTTGCCGATACGCGGTCTCCACTCCAGGGGGTCTACTCCGAAGTGCTATCGGCCGAATGTTCGACCGTTTCCTGCTACGAAGTTACTATTTGGTTCGGTCGGTCCCGATCCTACACTCCTATACTCTTTCGAATATTGACTATGGTCCCGACCCAACTGAGCCGATCCGAACATTTTTCGCATTTTTCAATAATATTCGGTTCGGCCATGTGTCGGTCCGATCCGATCATTCGCACTTTGCACTTCGTAGTAGGCCCCTAGGACTCGTCTGCTCCACCGGCCATCGGTCCTTTAACAAACATGGCCAGCCCACTGCCACTTCAGTTTGCTAACTCTAGGTCGGTAACTCCGGTTCTTTTCGGGATAATTTAATTCCTTTGTCAGTGCTCAACTTCAATTTCTCAATTTAGAAATCGTGTGTGAGCCACGAGCCCTTTATAAAAACTCAACGATACTCACAAAAGTCAAATCCGAACTCTTATACGTTACGCCATCGTAACCGAATCTGAAGACGAAGTTCATGGCAAAGATGGAGAATATGCAGCGGACGTCTGTGGTGGCAGGGATGAAGTAGCGGTAGGGCCCGCAGTAGTACGAGACCTTGGGCTCGTACTCGACGGATTCCGGGAATTCCTCGCGAGGATTGATTCTGGGAAGAAAATAACCAAAGTCAACTAGTAAGTAGTAAGAGCAGTAGTGGTGGCCGACTGTAACCTAACAGCCCAGCGGGGTAATTGCGTAACACACTATCAGTAGCAATGAATGTTGTTGAACTGTCAAAATGAAACGCATTACTATGCCACTGATAGTGTGTTACGCAATTACCCCGCAGGTTAACAGCAATGGGAACTTACTTGTAGATACATTGAGCGTCGCTCCAATTGTCGTCAGAATGGCAGTAGAGGCCCTGGCTGGGGTCTTTAGCTTGGAACTGCTCCGCATGCGGCCCTACGTAAGTCGTCTCCGAGTGACGGTGGTAGAAACCGATGAAGGCAAAGGCACCTGGACACAAAAGTAAACTAGGTAAGGCTGGTTTTTTCACAGTACTGTAGGTTTATTTTGAAGTGAAACTTCTTTTCGCACACTTGACTTGGGGAGTAAGCTGGCGAACGCGTGACGTAAGCATTACGAAAAGTGTGATCGGGCGAGGCGAACGGCAGTTGAGTGGGGGATATAAGCAAGAGAAAGCAGTGCGCGCGCACATTTTCTTTCTCTCTTCCTCTCATAGCTAGTAAGTGAAATATGTATATATCTCAGTCAGTAGTTTGTTTGCGAGTTTACTAGCGTTACGCGAACGGTGATTCTTTGGTTATTTTTCGTAATTCTATTTTGTTTTGAACAATTTAATGAATTAATATTTTGAGAAAGAAGTTTCACTTCAGTCATGTGGTCATAAGCACATTCGGTTTTTTTTTTAAACATATGTAGTTCTACACAATTTGGCCTGGCGCACTGGGGCCAGGCCAAATTGTGTAGAACTACATATCCGCCACCACCGCTTACTGAAGTACAGTTACTTACTGCACTGCTGTACTGAGAGCAGTGGTGGCCCCGACTTACAAGTTGTAGGTCGTCGGTTCGAACCCAGACAGGCACTTTATTTTGTGTAAATAATTTCATCACCATTGCTCTCAAAACGGTGAAGGAGAACATCGTAAGGAAACCGGCATGTCTTAGAACTAAATACTCGAAGACCTATGACATCTACCAACCCGCACTGGGCCCGCGTGGTAGATTACAGCCCACTCCCTCTCACAGAGAGGAGGCCTGTGTCCCAGCAGTAGGAACATTATAGGCTGACTGATTATGCTATGGTATGCTACGCTGTACTTAGATCTTGCCTCTAAATGTGTAGCAATGCGGCTTCCTCTCGCTGGATAGTATCATCTGAGCGTCCTCCTGGTTGTGAGCTGACACTATGTAGTACGAAGTGTCCAAGCATTTGAATTCTGCAAAGAACACAATAATATTAAAATACATGTCAAATTAAATTAGCTTAAAATGCGCGGACGTGATGTGTATCGGTATACAGGGTTATTGGTAAAACACCAACAACCTCTTAAGAGGTCGTTGTACTCATCATTATGAACAACTTTTACTATGGGACCAAACCAGAAATCGCGAAAAAAAAATCAGCTGTTCCCTACATTTTGACGAGTTAGACGAACATAAATGTAGGGAACAGCTGTTTTTTTTTCGCGATTTCTGGTTTGGTCCCATAGTAAAAGTTGTTCATAATGATGAGTACGATGACCTCTTAAGAGGTTGTTGGTGTTTTACCAATAACCCTGTATAAACACGATAAAACAAAGAATAAATTAATTAGGCGATTTTTTTTGTGCGTATGACGTATGATATGTGTAACTGCGTTCGGTGACCCACCGAACGCAGTTAGTGTAGTCACTTGAAATATCTGTTTAAAAATCAGCATTTAATGTAAATTTAATGTAAACAGTGAGAATGAGAGATCAAGATCAACCGCACCAAGTGTTGCGACGAGGGCACAGCGCTGTTGGGCCCAACCTGAGCACTCCTCCAGCGTATGTTGCGCCATGTCCTCGTGGCAGTCCACAGAATGATGACAAGCGAGCGTCCGCTCCCGACCTATGCGACGCAGGTATTTCCCGTCGTGATTAGTAAGCACCTGCGTCAGCCGGAAACTGAGGGCGCTGTGCTGCCTCTCCAGCCATTCCTCCATAACAGGCCTTACCGCTACTATTGTGGTGACCCCACCTGGGTTGCTCAAGTCGCTAGCAAACGCATGAAAACTTAGGTGAAATGCTTGGTGTCAACCCCTAGCATCCGGTGAAATGACAGCTCACTTCATAGTAACAGCTCAGATCGGAGGACTAGCCAGATAAAGGAAACAGGGCGAAATAATAAAAGGCCTTACCAGGACTAGTATACAAGCCGAACGGTATCTTCGCCTGCGTAGACTTGATCTTAGCTTCAGAAGTGTCCATTTTCTTGTTCAGTTTCAGTAGAACCATAGACATGAGGGCCATGTCGGTAGCAAACAGAAGCCTCTTCATGTCTTTGATGTGCGAATCAATAAAATTGTAGAGCTTCTTTGAGCCGAGTTCCATTATCTCGCGTCTTTCCGACTGAAATAGGTACATACATTTCTTTAGTGTTTACGCTGCTACTAATTCTAATGCTTACTGCCGGGTAATGTGACATGTAGAAAGGGTAATATGTCGTTTAGTTCATAAAGTGTAGGGTAATACGACGAGTAGTCAATATCATGTAGAGTAATATAACGTTGAGTTATTTACAAAGTAGGGTAATAAGACGTGAAGTTATGAACTGTAGGGTAATCATACTTGGAACCAATAACGTGTAGGGTAACGAGACGTGGAATCAATAACAACAAAATGTAAGGTATAGATAGATAGATTGAGGGGTAATATGATGTGTCGTCATTACTTACAGGGTTGTGTGGTTCCTTCATCCGGCCGTTCATGTAGTTGAAGTAATCTTGTAACTTCTCAAACTTCTCGTCTGCGTAGCTGTGACGAGGGTCAATCTCTTTCGAGCTCGGCATGTTGTAGGGTTTCTGGAAAGAAACGTTACAAAACGAGCTGTTATCCGATATTTTCGTTCAGTAGCTATATTCAAATTTTATTTACGTTTCAAATTGACGTTATTGCAAGTTAACAACTTTATTTTAATGGTAATTAAGTTGATTTGAGAGTGACTAGCACTATTGAAAAAGTTATAAAAATGTTTAAAGTTGTAGCGTAAACTGAACTTTATTGTGTAGGAATTAAAGTTATTTTTTCATAAACTCGTATTTGTTTACATTTTTGGCAACTACATAAATCGCGAACGCAGGCAGATTAGGTAAGTTGTGACCAACGAAGTGTCGGTCGTCCGGCGGCGAATACGGCGGACGACATCGTTACCATCGCGCGTAGAACCAGGGGTCTACTACGAAGTGCAAAGTGCGAATGTTCGGATCGGACCGACACATGGCCGAACCAAATATTATTGAAAAATGCGAAAAAATTCGGACCGGCTCAGTTGGGTCGGGACCATAGTCAATATTCGAAAGAGTGTAGGAGTGTAGGATCGGGACCGACCGAACCAAATAGTAACTTCGTAGCAGGAAACCGCCGAACATTCGCCCGATACCAGTTCAGAGTAGACCCCCTGGATGAGGCTGGTACAGGAGTGTGGGGATTGGTACAACAAAAGAGAGGCCTATGTATGCTCAGCAGTGGCTGAATTCGGGCTGTGGGTCATGATGACAATGAGGTAGTCTTGAGGTCCTGATGTACCAACAAGCTTAACCGCGGTTTTAAAGCTTGGATTATCACAAGATGCGGTATTTTGTTCCTTCAAGAATGCGTAAAAGTACAAAGTTCTTACCGTTTCCACAGTAGGGAACGACAACCGGGCGAGCTGAAAATAAAAGAAAAACGTTCACATAGGTACAAAAACATTTTTACGAAAAAAAAAAAACAAATGACTTCCGAAAAAAAAACACTACAAAGTGACAATAAATACGTTACTTTCGGAAGTCAGTGGCGCCGATTCCCTTGTTCACAAACTAAAGTTTTAAGTTCAGTGCACCTTTTTCTTTATATTTCATTAAGGACAGAAGATAAAATATTAGTTTAGCCCTGTCAAATTAAGATATTCCATAGACAGTTTAGACGTGATTAAAAACATGGCTACTAAAAATACGTCAATTTACGTCAGGCGCTGACTAATTGGACAGGACTAAACTAATATTTGTCTTCTGTCCTTTTCACAGAAAGTTTTTTGATACATATTAGTTTAGTCCTGTCAAATTAAGATAACAAGCTTGCACTGTTCGTATATAACTTGTCCGTCAAGATTTGCAAACCATTTGTTGGTATCCGATTGAGCTGATTTTTTTTATCACACTACTTGAAGTATTTTTTTCACTTTTTATAGGTAATTATTTTTTTTGGTGTCGGTTCTTTTCTTTTTTTTTTTAAGTGTTTTTATTGTCAATTTGTATACATAACCTTAAAATGTAGTTCATATAAAAGTTAGTTAGTCAATATAACACATTACCAGTTGGAAAGAAGACACATCGTTGCTAGCTCTGGTGGTATGCAGTGTTAAAAATACCTGTGAAAAAAGAAAATTGTATCAGGTAAGCTTACAGTCCTACTACCTAGTTCAACAACTTCATCATAATTAGGATAGTTATTGGGGGATGAAAAGCAGTGATGATGTAGGCGCGATTTCATCGTAGAAACAGCCAAAATGTCTCAAGTGCCTTCAATAACATAAGTTGTGGAGGTCAGATAGGCAGTCGCTCCATTTAAAATAGTGGTATTCAGCTGAATCCAGTTAGACTCGGCGCGTAAGTGTTCCACGCGCGCCTCAAAGAGTTGTCGGCATAATTTGACGGGCCCCTTAGGGCCGAAGCCTGCCGGGTCAGCGGGATTGTCCGAAAGGGTTACCGCTACCCCGGAAGATAAAGGGCGAAGGAAGGAACATGGGTGGGTTTTAGTCAGTAAGAGTCTGACACTTCCTTCCGCTCCATCCAGAGCGGGAGGGGTCATTTAATGATTTCCCATCCGGAAAAAAAAATCCAGATAAAGATGCCGACCCCAATATAGTTGAGAAAAAGGCTAGGGCCTACGCAGATGATGATGACTCTTTAAACACAGCACAGCTGCTGGACTGCAGAAATAGCACCACACACTATCAATCACAAATCAGAATAATTTTGAAGGATATTGCTGCTTCATATTTTTGAAAAATTTGTCTGCTCAACAACGTAAATAACGCAATGAATGTTGTTGTACTGTCAAAATGAAAGCCATTGCTACTGATAGTGTGTTACGCAATTACCCCGCAGATATGGTTATAGTCAGGTTGTAGTGCTTCCTACTCTATAAGTCCGTCAACGAAGAAACGGGCCCGCCCGAAAGTAGTTCGATACATCCGAATAAACCGTACCTACTCTCGATTAAGCAACTTTTTCAGACGGACAAAAACACATCGGAAATAACAACTGTCAAATCGTGGTGTCATTTATTTTTAGCTCGGGAACTAATCTTATGTCCGTAGGTGTTACGGAGTAGGAACCGCCCGTAACTTGGCCGAAACTAGGAATTTCGTGCTTATAGACTAGACTAGACTCCCAGAAGCGAGCTCTTTCACAATTTTTTTTAGTACTAGATGCGCCCCGTGGTCTCACCCGCATAAGTTTCGATCCCGTGGGAATATCGGGGTAAAAAGTATCCCATGTGATAAAACTATCTGTGTGCCAAATTTTAACAAACATCGATCCATCGATCCATCCATCCATCCAAACTTTTGAGTTTATAATATTACTAGCAGCGCCCCGCGGTTTCACCCGCATAAGTTTCGATACCGTGGTAATATCGGGATAAAAAGCATCCTATGTGTTACTCCAGGGTGTCAGCTACGTCCATACCAAATTTCATGAAAATTGGGCCAGCCAAACACACCCTCACACACACAATATTAGTGAAATAGTAGGATAGGATATATGGTGGGTGCTTAGCCTGTATTTTCCCTTCTGCATGACAAAGACCTCCCTCCTTGTTTTAAAACAACAAAATACTTACAGAAAATAGTCTTAAAATAATATTTTTGATATCCATGGAGTTTGCTAAAGCCTTAACCTTCCAAAGGCGCCTTCTCGACTGCAGCCTGCACTATTAGCATCAAATAAATTGATTGTTACTTCAATTGGACTAATTGGTACCTCGTTATATTTTAAACGAATATTTTAATTGGAACACTGGTGCCACGTTGACGGCTAAGCGAAGCGGGAGCGTTAGCAAGACGGAAGCGAACTGGGACCCAAATGATCTATTAGGGCATCATCGCTGTCGAGAGTCGAGAGCCGATTCTCGGCCACCGTAGGCGCGGGCTTGCGGGCGGCGAGCAATGGGTAGCTCGCCGCTCAGTAAGGACCAGGGGGTCCACTACGAAGTGCAAAGTTGGAATGATCAGATCGGACCGACACATGGCCGAACCGAATAATAATGAAAAATCCGAAAAAAGTTCGGATCGGCTCAGTTGGGTCGAGACCATAGTCAATATTCGAAAGAATGTAGGAGTGTAGGATCGGGACCGACCGAACCAAATAGTAACTTCGTAGCAGGAAACGGCCGAACATTCGGCCGATACCACTTCGGAGTCGACCCCCAGGCCTGGGTCGACGGCGCGTTGTGTTCCACGCGCGCCTCAAAGAGATATCAGCACAAAGTAACGGGGTCCGCTAGGGCCGATGCAGGTCATGATCGCTTCTTCCGATCTATTCTGTAAAAGTCTTTACGTGAAAACATACATAGGTGAAATTAGCTGTAAATAGAGATTAGACATGTAAGGTCAACTTACCCAGCGCAGGGCACGCCGCGATAGCGGCGATAAGACCCCTCTTTGAGGAGAGGCTAGAGAGGCGCCACGGCGCCCTCACCTACCGCCTGACGCAGGTCCTCACCGGACACGGAAGTTTCGGGAAGTTCCTGCACATCATTAGGCGGGAGGAAACGCCCGGGTGTCACCATTGCCAGGATCGCCCAGTGGACACGGTGGAGCACACGGTGGAAGTCTGCCCAGCTTGGGCGGAGCACCGCCGTGTCCTCATAGAGGCGATCGGCAGCGGCGGCGGCCTCTCGCACCCGGCCCTGGTGCAAGCCATGGTCCGGGGCGAGAGGGAGTGGGAGGCAGTCGCCTCCTTCTGCGAAGCAGTCATGCTAGCGAAGGAGGTGGCGGGATGGATGAGGGAGAAAGCCTCCCGTCCCAGCCGCCGCGGGAGATGCTCCGGGCGTCGGGTGCTGCCAGCCTTTTGGACACGTTTCCTATTGACAGCGATGCGGGCGAATTTTTTGATGCCCTTTGATTATTTCTCCTCCTTTTTATATACTTGTACATATAATTATTTTAAGACTGTTAGCTTTTTAAATTATGTAAATACCTTAAAAATAAAAAATAAATAAACAATTTTGATTAGACAATTCTTTATTAGTAAACATTATTCACCCAGTAAGGTGTGCATATGCTTGAAGTTGACCAGTCGCTTGGCGCGGTTACCTTGGGGGTGCAACATGTTCATCTGATTTCTACTTATGGTCATCCTACGACCATCTGACGTCTTCACCACCAAGGACGAGACCATGCTGAGCGCGCAGAGGAGCACTGGTGAATATTACAAAACTTAGATTATACCAGATGTTACTGAAACTGTATTTCCAGAGAAGCCAGGATAAGGTGGCTTAGGTAGGTGTCAATTGCGCGCCAGTAGGTGTTCTACACCCTGCAGAGTGTGCCGCTTGGGAGGAGCCCTCATCTCAGGAGTGAGCAGTGACCTGTCGCTGCCGGCCGTAGTCGACTCGATGGTCGGCAGCGAAGAGTCCTGGGACGCGGTGGTTTCCTTCTGCGTAACAGTCGTCTCGCAGGAGGCTGCGGAAGGGGAGAGGGAGATCTCGTCCACGCACCCGGCCCGCAGCAGGCGCACCAGGCGTCGGCGGAGGGCGAACAACGGGCTGCGCTTCGTGTTCTCTTTGACGTCGCGGGGGGAGTCAAACACCTCACTCTCCCCCTGACCCGAGGAGGCCCACATAAGTCGGGAGTTGCGGAAGGATCGTACGTTCCCTCGACCCCCGGCGTAGTTGTGAAATGGAACAACGGGGTGATTTTTAGTCAGTAAGAGTCTGACAAACCCCTCCGGGGCGGAGGACATCCATGAGGATGTTCCATCAAGGAACAAAATAAAAGATTTCAATTGCCGCGGTTGTCCTGTAGAGCCCATCTTTACATACAGAGACCCCTCCGTGCCTCGGAAAGCACGTTAAGCCGTTGCCGTGTCAAATTAGCCAACGCCTGACGTAAATTGACGTATTTTTAGTAGCCATGTTTTTAATCACGTCTAAACTTACTATGGAGTATCTAAATTTGACAGGACTAAACTAATATTTATCTTCTGACCTTTTCTTAATAAAATAGAAAGAAAAAGATGTACTGAACTTAAATTTAGTTTGTGAACAAGGGAATCGGCACCAATATCCTTCAAAATGATTCAGATTGTGTTTGACAGTGTCTTACACAATTACCGCTGGTTCTTTTACACTTACTTACACGACAACAGATAAGACAGCTTCGACAATAACTTCATAATGAATAATGATAAGGTCTTTGTGAATAGAACAAGAAAAAAATTGTTAAACTAAGCCCGCGTTCACCGTACTACTACTACTTATTTTATTTGTCAAGATGTAAAAAAATAAAAATAAAGTCCTCCAGACCGAATTTCGACCATGTGATCTGGCTGAAACCAGCCTGCACGGGAGATATTGTTACCGTCAAGATGGAGGGACCAAGTCTTGGATCTCAAATCAGCCTACATAAAAGTTTAATACTGTAAATCTACTATTTGCTACCTTTGTCACCTTTTTTTTTTCTGGGTGGGAAATCATCATATGACTTCTCCCGCTCTGGGCGGAGCAGGAGGGCGTGTCAGACTTTTACTGACTAAAACCCACCCGTGTTCCTTCAGTTGCCTATGCCAGGGACCACGGTATCTCTTTCGAACAACCCGCGGCCCTGGCAGGCATCGGCCCTAGCGGACCCCGTCAGTTTGTGCTGACATCTCTTTGAGGCGCGCGTGGAACACAACGCGCCGTCGACTCGGGCCTGGTCCTTGCCGGGCGGCGAGCTGCCCATTGCTCGCCGCCCGCAAGCCCACGCCTACGGTGGCCGGGAGTCGGCTGGTGACTCCCGACGTTACCTTTGTCACCTTTATTGCTATTTTTTTATTTTATATATTTCGTGACTTTAGGTACCTCAATGTATACGTAGTTATTTAGCAAAATCCTTGGTCCCTCTATTTTGACGTCAAAATGGAGCGACCATATGGATCGGCTGGTCGTAGGAGTATCCTACCTATATATGTATAGTATTGCAATACCCTAATTCTAGTTTAGAAATATGAAATTTGTTTGTCCCTAACATGAATCGTTTGAGAAATATCGACCATAAATGTCGGTCCCTCCATAGTGCACAACTTTGTGCGCAGACACAGGGTGCATTCTCTCTTCCCTCACTCTTATTGTCCGATGGGACGGCAATCCGACACGACCAGAGAGAGACGTGCTTTCTGAAACATGGGGGGTATTACACCGCCAGCTTCCGAACTCCGGGCTGATACTAAGAAATTCCCAATGAAAAAATCCAATAACACTCTGCCCGACTCGGGAATCAGAGATCTGGTGATGATGTATTAAGGATCTAAACCATCAGTTCCCAAATTTTACCTTACAAGTTCCTTCTAGAATCATTACGCCACTTGCCTATTAGGGTTTTAGGGTAAATAGTTACTACAAGGAGTAGATGCATGTAAATAACGCAATGAATGATGTTGAACTGTCAAAATGAAAGCCAATACTACTGATAGTGTGTTACGTAATTACCCCGCAGGTCACTCTCGCCTCAGGGTTGTTGGTATCAAGACATTTTTTCTAACCTACAAAGAACATCAATCAACTCAACCTAAAGCATTTCACTGCTGGACAGAGGCCCCTCGCAGGCTGCGCCACAACAGCCTGCCGTCCGCCTTTCACATCCAGTTTGTCCCAGCTACCTTTTTGAGGTCGTCGGTGCATCTAGCTGGAGAACGTCCCACCCTACGCTTGCCGATACGCGGTCTCCACTGCAGGACTGCATGGTCTACCAAGAACATATAATAAATATACACTACAGTTTATTTTTGTAGCCACCACGCCCCCCGTGGGTTACTCTGCGCCCCGTAAGTGGGGCGTGGTTAGGAACCTATTATCTAAACAGACGGACTGCATTTGAACTGCATGCCAGCTGCAAAATTGCAGCACCGGTGTGCATTCTGCCTATGTCAACCATGGCAAATGGGCTATCTTTTTCCAATTAGAAAATCCAGCCGTATCTGATTCAGAAATGGGACGCTGTATATTATGTGCAGGCATTGCTTTTGCAATTATTCAATGGTCGAATTTTACATTATAAGCATATCTATCACCCGATAACCACCCTATTATCCTCGTGGCTGAGTAATAACAGCCACACGGGTCACGGGCCCCGGGCTGCGGTTGGTGACCATCTTCACATACCGAGACCCTTCGTGCCTAGGAAAGCACGTTAAGCCGTAGGTCGCGGCTATCATTTGTGGATCTTTGACAGTCGTCAGAAGCCCGAAAGTCTGACAACCAGTCTTACCAAGGGGTATCGCATTACTCATGTAAAATACTGGAATTCAGCTGCGTGCGTTAGACTGTAAGCCGCCTCCAATATAATTCGGAAAAGGTCAGACAGATATTTGAATACAATATAAATCTCAATCTGAATAATTTTGAAGTAAGGCTAATCTCTGTTGAGGTTGGCCGTCATGGCAGAAATACGGTCTGGAAGACTACACTATGTATAATACTGTAGCGCCATCTACTACGCCACGTGCGACCTTCAAAAACCTGACGTCAAAGACTATTAGACAACATCCCGACATCAACCGTCGGGAAGTAGCCCACCAGAGGATCCATCCTTTTTTTTTGTGGAGAATGAGTGACGAAATTGACGCCCGCGTTTTACAAGATATTTTTCATTTAAAGACGGAAGAATTAAATCTCAGCTAAATTAATGTATGGGTGGCTGCCATTGTTCTTTACACCCTGTTCCTCATACCCCTGTCTTTCTTTTTTTAAAGAAAAACGTTGCCCCACACTAGAAATTACTCCTGTATCGTGGGCGCGTTTACAAACATTTAAAGTCACATAAACAAACAGCCAGACCCGGAACAAACCTGTAGGCAATACAAATATTTGTTCCGTGCGGGAATCGAACCAGCGACACACAGCGCAGCAGTCGATCGCTCAGCCACTACGCCAACCGTGTCATCAACCTCTGTACTACTAGTCCTTCTTCTACGATTGACACATCCTTGAATGACAGCCGAGCCGGCTTGAATGCTTGCCTTGGTCAAGCTTCCTTCACCTAAGTTTGAGATTTTTACAGAATACAGTCAAACCTGGATAAGCGAGAGTTCAAGGGAGCACAATCTCATTCTCGCTTATAGAGGTTTCTCACTAACCCGAGTTTCTCGCTAATGCAGGTACATGGGTAGCGTTTCTCTCTTATAGAGGTACGCAACATAACAAGTCACAGCAAGTACGAATGTAGTAAATATGTAATATGATAAAATTATGTGCATGATATGCACAACATATATTATGTACATATATATTTTTAAATGCTTACGAAAACAAAACAAAAATTCATGCACTATGTAATTTTATTTTATTTGGAACTTATTAACACTTAAAAAAATCCGGCAATTTCGTTTGGGTTTCTGTTTTTGTATTTTGAATGTTTTTCTCTAACTCATAAATTTTGTCGAATATTGCTTGATCAACAACCGCCGCGTATTCAAAGTACTGATGGACCGTCTTCAACGCATTTAAAGCTAGCTTCATTGGAATGAAAATCTTTATTTCTGTTTCCGGAATCTGTGATGAATGCGATAGAATAACATTATTTAGTTCCACGAAATAGAATAGGTACAATATTGACGAGAAAACAATACAAAAACAATGGTAGGAAGTTCCACGAAAGTTAAGAATGAGTCATAAAATAGCAGGTGTTAAATTTGTAAATAAAGCTCGACTGTCGCTTATAGAGGTATAGATAAGTAGCAGTCTCACTTACGGAGGTCTATGAGGGAAAAACGACTCTCTCTTACAGAGGTTTCTGTTTCTCGCTAATAGAGGTTTTGGGAGCTTAAAACGACGGGTCCTGGCAAATACTCTCACTTATAGAGTTTTCTCAGTTATCCAGTTCTCACTTATCCAGGTTTGACTGTATTTAGATCGGGTTCCGTAATCAACAAGGAATCCTTATAATATTCACTATGTCCGTCCGTCTGTCCATCCGCAGGTTAGCTCAGACTCTTAGTACTAGAAAGCTATAATTTGGCTAAGATATAATCATGCCGACAAAATGGTTAAATAAAATCATGAAGAAAAAAAAGTTAAGATTACCTCCTGTACACGTAAAGTGGGGATAATTTTATTTTTTCTCGTCTACCCCATGGTGTGGGGTGTTGTTGGGTGGGTCTTTAAAAAATATTGTAGGTTTGTTAAAACAACTTTTCGATTAAGGGATCCGTTTATGAAATATTAAGCTTTAAAGTGATAATTTTTGTTAGAGTCAAGAGTGCCTCCTGCCAGCTAAACGGTTAGTTTTGGATAGGTTCACGGTAGTAGTGTATATAACGAAATGTAAAGAACAACTATCACAGCTAAGTTGGCTTACGAATTACTCGTAAACCGACCAACTTAAATTTGCAGTTATTTTATTTTCAGCTACAATGTTAAGTTTGTTCTTGGGATAAATTTATTCCAACTACGGAACCCTTCATTGTGCGTGGTCGGACACGCACTTGGCCGGTTTCTTTTTAATAGTTTTAGTAAGGTTAGGATATTACATTTTTATTTTAATAATTTGTAGTTTATTTAATATTATCATGATTAATAAAAGCATCATAATAAGTATGTAATTAACTAAATACTTGAATGCATTCACTATAATAATAATCGTTATCTAAAAATATTATAATTTGCCGATAAATTGCAAGTTACTTTCAAACAATGACAACAATTATAACCATTTATTTGCAATTCTATAAATGCAGGAATACCTCCAATTTGTCTGCATTTTGATTTTGGCTTCAGTTTCATTGCCAATATGGTTCCTAACGTAACGAGTTTTGTACTCCTTGCATGCGCTTGCGTTACAATAAATGCAAATATTAAACGAGCCTGCATGAAGATTCGAGAAGGTAACTTGTTTTCAATTTGACTGTTCCTAAATTACCCTGAGAGCGGTGGTGGCCCAGTGGAAAAGGCCGCGACTTACGAGTTGTAGATCGTAGGTTCAAACCCTGACAGACGCTTTACTGTGTGTAAATTATTTCATCACCACCTGCTCTCAAAACTGTGAAGGAAAACATCGTGAGGAAACCGGCTTGTCCAAGAGCCAAATATTCGAAGACATGTGACATCCACGAACCCGCACATGGCCCACGTGATGGATTACGGCCCACTCCCTCTCACAGAGGAGGCCTGTGGCCTGTATGTGAAATAACATATTTTGATTTTGAATTTTGACTGTGAGAAAAGACTATACAGTTAAAGACGCTCATTGATTTTTTAAAAAGCGTGCATCATTAATAGCCAAAAAGTTTTGACATAATCAACCTGTAATGTTCCCATTGCTGGGACACAGGAATCCTCTCTTCGAGAGAGAGTGTGCTGTAATCGCCCACGCGGACCCAGTGCGGGTTGGTACATGTCACATGTCTTCGAATTTTTGGTTCTAGGACATGCCGGTTTCCTCACGATTTCCTTTACCGTTTTGACAGCCTGTGTTCAAATATTTATTGGTATATTGGCGTGGCTAGCTCACACATGGCTAACAATTTAATTGAATGTTCTGTGTCTTGTAATGTTAATTACTTTGCATACCTACTATTGTATAGAATCAAGTATTTTCTAACTGACCAGACAGCTGTGCTGCTGGGGAGTTTGTTGCGCCACTTCTTCTTCCCAGCGGAACACTAGGAAGTGGTGAAGGGCGGCCGTTTTGGGGGACTGTCTTATGTAATTATGACGTTCAAAAAGTGCTGATTCTTAGCCTAATTTGAATAAATTACTTTACATTTTTTTTCTGAACCCACTACCTAGGACTCGTACGAGTAAGTGTAAGTCGGTACGGACGCCAGCAGGTCAAGCTACCCGAAACTGTCAAATTTTCCCAATCAACCTTGAACCTCAATGGTTTAGTGATAACGTTGAACATTTATTAAAGAAATTTGACAGATTGTAGTAGCTTGATGTGCTGGCGTCTGTACATGATAGAAGGGCAATTACGAGAATCAATGGAATATTTCCCATTTTAAATCCCAAAAAAGACAATGCTCATAGTTGTATGGAATTCCGTATCATGCTACATCAAAGTTAAACTTTGTTTTTTATACACTATACTCTTGTCATATTAACTCCTAAAGATCTTTTTATAAACAAAATCCGGGTTTCAAAGATTTAAACAAAAAACGAAATAACCTGAAAACTAGCTACTTTATTTTGTTTGACATGTCATACACAAACGGCCATTATTGCTCTAAAAATTATAATCTTTTAAATAAAAATTCTATTCTATTTTGTTCTAGTTATTTTTTATTAATGTAGAATCGGCAAAGTATAACTTTTTTACATGTTTTTTTTTTTGAAAGACGTGATCATGACATTTTCAAAATTCAAGGTTATTCGTATATTAATCATATCATTTGAAACGGAACGTCATGTAAAGGGAATATAACCGCCCAGAGGACACGGTGGAGCACACGGTGGAGGTCTGCCCCGCTTGGGCGGAGCACCGCCGTGTCCTCCTAGAGGCGATCGGCAGCGGCGGCGGCCTCACGCGCCCGGCCCTGGTACAAGCCATGGTCCGGAGCGAGAGGGAGTGGGAGGCAGTCGCCTCCTTCTGCGAAGCAGTCATGCTAGCGAAGGAGGTGGCGGGACGGATGAGGGAGAGAGCCTCCCGTCCCAGCCGCCGCGGGAGACGCCCCGGGCGTCGGGAGTCGAGTGACGACTACCGGCCACCGGAGGCGCGGGCCTGCGGGCGGAGAGCAATGGGTAGCTCACCGCCCGATCAGGACCAGGCCCGTGCCGGACGGCGCGTAAGTGTTCCACGCGCGCCTCAAAGAGATGTCAGCATAATCCGAGGGGCCCCTTAGGGCCGAAGCCTGCCGGGTCAGCGGGATTGTCCGAAAGGGTTAAGGGTGGGTTTTAGTCAGTAAGAGTCTGACACTCCCTTCCGCTCCACCCAGAGCGGGAGCGGTCATTTGATGATTTCCCACCAGAAAAAAAAAAAAGGGAATAATCAACACTTTGTTACTTTAAATAAAATTCCCTGTTTAAAAATCAAATCCCCGACGCGTAATGTCGTAAAGAAATATTAAAATAATTACTATAATATTTTGATCTTGATGCATGAGACTTTTTGGTACGACTTTTGGTCATTGTCTTTTATTGTCCCAACTTATTGTTATTTTTTTGTTATTCAGGATCTACCGCAGGGTCTAAACGTGACTTGGAACCAATAATCCTACCACAGGGACAAGCTGACTGGGAAATGGTAGGTGTCGATAAAGTGCAACGAGGTTTTTAGCACCCCAGTTAATGCACGGGCAGCTGTCACTCTCCACCAGTAATGCTCGCGAAGGAGGAGGCGGAACGCGCGAGGGAGAGGCAATCTTTGCGCCCTCACGCCCCTAGTCGCTGCAAGAGACGCCCTGGACGTCGAGAATCGAGAGCCGAATCCCGGCCACCGTAGACGCGGGCTTGCGGGCGGCGAGCAATGGATAGTTCGCCATCCAATAACGACCAGCGCCCTAATTTCGTAACACACTCTCGATCTCAATCTGAATCATTTTGACGGACATTGGCGCCGATTCCCTTGTTCACAAACTAAACTAAATTTAAATTCAGTGCATCTTTTTCTTTCTATTTCATTAAGAAAAGGACAGAAGATAAATATTAGTTTAGTACTTTGAGGCGCGCGTGGAACACAACGCGACGTCGACCCGGGCCTGCGGGGTAATTGCGTAACACACTAACAGTAGCAATGGCTTTCATTTTGACAGATCAACAACATTCATTGCGTTATTTACGTTGTTGAGCAGACAAATTTTTCGAACAAATAAAGCAATGGATTAGCAATATCCTTCAAAATGATTCAGTTTATGATTGGGACGGGCGCCGTCAGTGGGGATTGCCGGTCGATTCTGTAAAAATCTCACCGTGAAAACTCAAGTGAAGTGAACTTGATGTGAGTTGTCAGTAGTGTCAATCCCTAGCATTATTTGGAATGACAGCTCACTCCACGCTCACTTCACCTAAGTTTTCACGGTGAGATGGTTACAGAATCGCACTGCTGGTCATCTCTTAGCTGCCACGGTATATTTTAATTTCTGAATTGTTTTTTTGTTTTTATCTTTTACATCTTTCTCCCATGTATAATTTCAACATGAATGATGTACCTAACTAATATTTTGTAACAATTATATATTTTTTAATTAACTAATTCATTAATTAAAAGAGTGTCCGTGGAGTTTCCTGCCCGTTCTCTACGAGTACTGCGCTTTGGAATGGGCAACTAACTCCATCTTTCTGATGTGACCGACCCCTTAAAAAATTCAAAAGTGCCTGTAATTGGTTTATTTGAAAGAAATGCTCTGAGTTTGATTGATCGTGTGGCTCTAAAACGGTTTTCTGGGTGTTACGTAACATACTACTTTAATTTCAGAAGCTCCCAGAATGCCTTGGCGAGATGATTGGCGTAGATGTCATAGTTTGCGACGGGGAAAACATTCCTTCCGTGAAGATCACTGAGTCGGGCACAGTGGCGGTACACAGGATCGGGAACTTGAACTCCTATACCATCGTGCATATAACCCTGTACTGCTTATCCCATTGGGAAAATACCACCGCCATTGTGAAGAAATGATACTTTGTGTAGAGATACTACCAAACAATTTTCAAAATCTACAACGCCACATGCGAACAACGCGTCATACTGACGTCACGCAAAATCCTGCATCTCGCAAGCAGAGTTTACCGCGCAATTAGCAATATACAACATACAGACATGATTCATCGGGCATTTGCCCGCCAGACACAACACCCGTCTGGTCGGAGGATCCTCCCTTTTCTATGAAGGATGAGTGAACTTTACACCCTGTTCCTCATACCTCTATACTGGTTGCGTGACGTCAGTATGACGCGTTGTTCGCATGTGGCGTTTTATATACCGATACAATATAATTAGAATAATAATAACAAACCAACCAAAACCAGCGCTGGGGCTGTGACTCGCTTGGAGTCTTGGCATTATGCTGAGCGATGGCCGTTTTGCGTCGATGTGACGCATGTTTTTGCCCCAACTTGTTATTTGTTAGTGTATTTACTGCAAATTAACGTATTTTCTCTATTGTATTTCTTTTCGTCGTGTTTTCGTTTAGTTAATAAAAGATTTTAATATTAAAAATAAATAATAAAATATTTTTGCATTTCCTTAAAAAAAAATAAAATATAAATTATACTATTATATACAAAAAAAAAGGAATAAAAAAACATTGGGCATCAAAAAATTCGTCCGCATCGCTGTTAGCAGGAAAAGTGCCCAAAAGGCTGGCAGCATTGCCACGTTGTATGGCGAATCAGATTCTTTACAAAAAAAAATGCAGCTGAATTTTTACATCCTACTAATATTATAAACGCGAAAGTTTGTGAGGATGGATGGATGGACGGATGTTTGTTACTCTTTCACGCAAAAAGTACTAAACGGATTTCGATGAAACTTTAAAGTAATATAGATTATACATCAGAATAACACATAGCCTACAATTTATAAATATTTTGTGTGATTTAGCCATAATATAACGATAAGGATCAAGTAAGGGCTGATTTTTCCACCGCCAGATAATTTTATCGGAGGAATTATTTTGAATTTTTGACAGTTCACCCATACAAAAACTGTCAGACGTCAATTTTATTCCACGAATAAAAATTATCTGTTGATAGAAAAATCGGCCCTAATTCGGAATAATTCCTGCCCTCTGAGAGCTATCTTGGCGTGCGCCGCCTAAACCGTTACGTCTCAACTTCTACCCTACATTACTCAGATCGGACATGGAATCAAGATAAGAGTCATAGGAATTCTTGTACTAAATCTTAATACCTTTATTTTTTTATTTTTTTTATTTACCATTTATGTACACACACATATATAAACAGACAAGAAAAACAGAACAGAAAAAATAGGTACAGCCGATCGATTCTGTAAAATCTCACCGTGAAATGTTAGGTGAAGTGAGCTTAAAGTGAGCTGTCAATAGTGTCAATCCCTAGCATTAGTTGGAATGACAGCTCACTCCACGCTCACTTCACCTAACTTTTCACGGTGAGATGGTTACAGAATCGCACTGCAGGTACCTTTCATATACATTTATTCCTATTGGAGCGGCTTCCATACATTTCGTGGCATCATCCTTCAGAGTCGATACTGTATTGTAAAATTTATTACATACTAGCAGTGCCCCGCGGTTCCACTCGCATAAGTGTCGATTCCCGATGACCGTTGGGGTAGACGTGTTCTTGAAGGGAGATCGCGAATCGGCAAACGTAAGGTAGGACGCCCTCAGGCTACGTGGAGCTACGATCTTCGCAGGATGGCTGGTAGCAGCTGGATGAGAGTTGCCGAGAATCGAGCTTATTGTCGTGCAATTGGATATACCTATGTCCAGCAGTGGACTGCTGTGGGTTGGTGATGATGTAATATGTAATAGAAAGAAAGAAGAAAGAAAAAGTATTTATTGCGACTCGTACAGGATTATAAACTAAACTAAAAACAGTAAAAAAAAAAAAATAGAACAAATATTTATAAAAAAAGTAATAAAAAATAAAATGAAACAGAAAGTCCTATACGAGGCCAAAAGGCTCCTATCTCAGCATGATGCTTCGACATTTAAAAATAAATGTCGCAGCGCTGGTATTCTGATAGGGCCCGCAGTGATGTCACGGGCAATCACAGTAATAAATAAATAATAAAATAGATAAAATAGGTAATACGCAATTAGCCCGAAGCTTTGCACGGCTGCAATGGAGACAAGTCAAAATATCGAGATCATGTCAGTACTACATCTTTTTTTTTTTTGTTTTCGGGGGGAAACCTTCAAAAGGCACCCGACCTCCGGGAAGTGAGGTCGGGGAGTGTGGGATTTTTACCTCACTAAAACCACCCCGGTGATCACCATCCGCACATAGGGGTGGTTCCGGTTCCTCTTAAAAGACCAATTCAGGAACCACCCCTGCGCAACGCCTCTAAGGCACATCTCTGGGGAGACTGTAAAGGGGCCTCCCCTAAGTCTCGCTATGCACGGCAGCACGTGACCACTGTGCCACCGTCTTCTCTGGGGTCGCTTGGTAGGCGGACAGAGTCCCCACTCTAGGCTCCCACGACCCCAAAGATCAGTACTACACTTAAATTCAATATAATTATAAAGTATTAGGTATACACAAAAACTTTCCAGCAAAACTATTCACAACCGAACGATACGGTTCCGTGCCGAATCGAACATCAATCAATGTTAACAAAGGAATCGTCGAAACGCAGTTTACAAATCCAGAACCCGAAGATTTTGACAGTTTAAATCTAATAGAAGTCCGCTATTCTTCCGATAGTTATCTGCTGTCGGGGGCAAGGCAATTCAGTATTAATCGAAAATGTACCATTTTCGATTCATGAGTTGTAAATTATAGCTATGCAGCTCAAATATAGCTTGGATAAGCGTGTTTTTTCGAAACATTACACAAAAAACCTTACACATAAACATTTGTTTTCATACACAAGCTGTCTCCTGCGTATTAAAACATTTTTAGATTAGTGTCAACCATCATTTCTATGGCGTCAACTATCACCTCAATCGATTCTGTAAAAATCTCACCGTGAAATGTTAGGTGAAGTGAGCTATGAATGGTGTCAATCTCTAGCATTAGTTGGAATGACAGCTCACTTCACCTAACTTTTCACAGTGAGATGGTTACAGAATCGCACTGCTGTGTCAGTTCGAATTAGCTTTCAAAATGCTAAATGCTAGTAGTGCGCGGTGCGCGTGGCGGTTGAAAATGAAAAAAAATCCACCTCTGCCCCTATTCACCCGCGCGGGGAATGTTTTCCATGGAGCTCGGAGAACAAAAACCTTTTTTTTTTTCATGTTTTCATACACAAATGTATATGGCCACGCCTCTTTGTTTTGACGTTTTTGTGTAATGTTTCGAAAAAAACACACGCAGGACACAGACGCTATGAATGGACGAAATCGTTGTGAATGACTTTTTTTACAGAAAATAAAAAATCATCAGTATCATTTTTATTTCACTTGCATGTCTTAGCCTTAATATCCCCACTGCTGGGACACAGACCTCCTCTCTGCGAGAGGGAGCGGGCTGCAGTCCGGTGCTGGTTGGTGGACATCACATGTCTTCGAATTGATGGTTCTAGGACATGCCGATATCCCCACGAAGTTTTCATAGCAGTGGTGATGAAATTATCTACACAAAGTAAAGTGTCTGCCTTTTTTTTTTCATTCGTTTATATTGTCCCACCGCTGGGCAAAGGCCTCCCCCATATTCTTCCACGTTTCCTTGTGCTGTGCCTACGACCTACTCATAAATAGGTCTTAGTTTTAAAATATTCTAATTGGAGAACTAACGACATTTTAAGAAGCGTTCATGAACAGCGAATTATCAAATATTCGCTTTGCACTCTCATTACTCCCATGTAATTTAATTATTGCATTTTCAATGCAATTAAGACTATTTTTATCAAATCTTGTGCCCTATAAATAGTCGTGTTGTTCACAAATGTTCGCTACATTTCTCTGGACACCATGGTTGCAGTAACGAGTCTTCTGGTGTTAGCCTGCGCGTGGGCTGCCGCGGTTGCGTACCCACTTGGTTCCGACCAGTGCGGGCTGATACAGACCGGTGAGCTTTCATTGTTTTTAGAGATTTTTTCTGTCTTATTACATAACAAGATTTATCTTCAGACACAGGGGGGTAATTGAGTAACACAATATCATTAGGAATGGCTTTCATTTTGACAGTTCAACAACATTAATTGCGTTCTTTACGTTGTTGATCAGACGAATAGCGGCATTACCACGTTGTATGGTAATAATGCTTAGCCTCTGGCCAAGGTCGTGCCTTGCCAGAGGCTAAGGCCAGCCCTTAGCTCATGGGACCATGAGCACTCGGACCCCACGGCCCGAGGGTTTCAACCCCAAGCGGCTCGAAAATATAATTACCAATAAGGCAGCCGCAGCTGCAGCGGCAGCACCAGCACAGCACGCACAGTACCTAATATTTGTTGAAATATTTTGTGAACAGGTTCTGCGATTGGGAACGGGATCCCATTGTCGAAAACTATTTTACAGCCAGGGATAGCCGACTTCGAAGTCCTTATTCCAGTAAGTGTTCTTTATTAAACTATACATGTCTGTAGCCTATAAACCATAGGTTCTCAACCACAGATATAGATAGACATAGATAACGCAAGTATCACGATCTGTATGAAAACCAAGCGTGCCATTTTTTGACTACCTACTATGACGTCACAAGCACTCTTTCTCATTCACGCTCACACAGCCTGTACACAGGACTAAGCGCGAAAGTGGCGGCTTATGATTCTGCATCATAAGCTGGGGCACGCGAAGTAGTTGCTTTTGCGTTATCTATGTCTATCTATATCTGTGTTCTCAACCTTATTTTGCCTACCGCAAACTTTGTGAATATATTTTTTTCTAAAGCACCCCAATTTTTTTCACTTACTATCTGTTTGAAACGGCTATTGCCACGATTATATTTTACATAAATGTGTAATCTTATGTAATCGTAAGATAGGATGTATAATTTCCTCTGGGTGTTATACTGCCCCCCTAAGTCTCAAACGCCCACGAGGGGGTGTTATCACCCACGTTGAGAACCTATGTTTTAAACTTAAATTGTGTCGTTGGCCTAGTGGTGTCTACTTCGCGTCTGTAATGTGTGACTTCTCAGCATCTCATAGCAGCCTGATGTCTCGATTTCTGGCCAGTTGATACCAATATGCTTGCCTCCTACAACATGGGACTTCATCATATCTGGCGAAATGTGGGTTCTAGATATATTTTTTGAAGTGAAAACTTCTTTAGCGGCGTTGAACACTTTTTTTGTAATGGGTAAAAAATTTTAAACTCGCGTCAGGACACGTGACCTGATCGAAAATTCGTAAGACGGTAAGTTTTCACTTCTGCCGGCACTGAGTGCAACCCATTTTTTTTTTATTGCTGAATGGGCCTGCCCTTGACCTTGATCACGCCTGGTGGAAAGCAATGGATGAGGTCTATAGTGGACGAACGTGCCCAGAAAATGACTGTTCACTCTTGCTTTGAAGGCAGATGGATTAAATGTGGAAGGGAACACAGACGCTGGCAGAGAGTTCCACACTTTGTCTGTGCGCATAATAAATGTAGAGGAGAAGCGCTGAATACGACTGGTCGGGATGTCAACCAAGTGTGGATGCCACGCTGCCCGCTGCAGTACGTCTAGTAGTCCGGTAGTAAAAGGGCGATGGTGGGTCAGGTCGTGGAGCTCCTGCGCAAACTCTCCGTCTGTAGAAGATCGACAGGCAAGCAATATTACGCCGATTAGCCACGCTGTGTAGCCTAGCCACCAACGTCTCGTCGCCTATAGGCCTTGGGTATTCTAAACACGTCTCCGTACCTACCCCATCGGGATACAAAGGCGTGATTCGATGTCAAGTTTGTGTTAAGGTTATAAGCTTCCTTAAAGCGTTGTCATATCGACAGGTCTTGTGTTTCTCTCATCCAGCGCAGTGCCAAGACCCTCACCAGTAACGTAACGTAACTTCGAGTCGTTCGAGTAACGTCTCTTGGCTGAAATGATGATGACAATTTAAAATTATGTTTTCAGGACATCCCAAATTGCCCAAATGGACCTACCAGCGTCAGAGCAATAGTGTGTGACTTCGACGTTCTACCTTCGGCCAGTTTTTTGTCTACCAATATTATCAAAGTCCACCGTGTCGGTAGTCTCGCTGGCGAAGGAAGCGTCACACCAACAGTCTATTGTGGAAATGCGCTTCAAAACAATCAACCATTGTTACAAAATAACCAGCTGTGGTTGTCTAACAACCAACTGCAGAACGATGTTACATTAAATTCTCATTTGTGGGGGCAGTCACCTCAATCCGTGTACGGCCAATCGTACCTACCATCTTTAGGCCTTAGCTCTCAGTCTCTATTGGGCCAAACACACAGTCCGTTGTTGGGCCAGTCACAACTCTCCCTCCTTTTGGGTCAATCACCACAGTCCCTTTATGGCCAATCGTCCCTACCACATTTAAGCGTCACCCCCTTATCTCAATTGGATCATGCACACAATCCTTTGTTGGGCCAATCACAACTCTCCCTCCTTTGGGGACAATCACCTCAGTCCGTTTATGGCCAATCGTCCCTACCATCTTTAAGCGTCACCCCCTTGTCTCAATTGGACCATACACACAATCTGTTGGGCCAATCACAGAACTCCGTTTGGGGACAATCACCTCAGTCTCTTTATGGCCAATCGTCCCTACCATCTTTAGGCCTTAGCCCCCTGTCTCAATTGGACCAGACACACAATCCTTTGTTATGCCAATCACAACTCTCCGGCGTTTGCGGACAATCATCCCATCTACTTCTGGGGCAATCATCCCTACCATTGTTAGGGCAGTCACCCCTACTGATGGGCCAATCATCCCTACCAGAGTTGGGAGACTTATCCCTTCTTATGGGCCAATCATCCCTACCACTGTTGCAATTGGGACAATCACGCCAACTGCTTTCGAGTCAGTCATCCCTACCGCAATTGGGACTCTCACCCCTACTTATGGGCCAATCATCCCTACCATTGTTGGGACAGTCACCCCTACTTTTGGGACAGTCTTCCCAACCACTGTTAGGAAATTCACCCCATAATTTGATTGCTCAAGCTTATTAATTCATTGAATAGAAAAACGATCATACTTTTTTGCGACACTTTATTCATTTATTTTAGGACAGAGCATGTTCTATAAAAAAATTTAACCCCAGGGCCATTGAACCATTTTCTTATAATTCAGAATAAATAAAACATTTTGATTGTCTATCCGTAATTATATGCTGGGAGGTGATCCCGTACAAAACCGCAGTTCCTTTTTGAAACACATTTCGGTGGTGTTTGTTACATAACAAATTTTTCTAAATATATATTTTATGCAATACAGTCTATTTATTTATAATTTGTTGTTTTATTGTTACATCTAGTTTTTGTTCGCGGCGTTGCCCGCGTGGTTGTCTAAAATATGCCATGGGAACTTACTACCGTGTTTAAAAGTACGCTATGTGTAATTTAGGATATACCTATAAACTATCTGTGTGCTAGGGGATTGCACATTTTTATATGGAGCCTGGCATACCTACTGTCGCATCATTTTGTTTTTTTTTTTTTAAATTGCGGCCGCTTATGAAACCTATACGTGCATGTTTCCAGTGATGACCTATGGCACTGAATCCTGGTCGCTCACAATGGGCCTTATTAGAAGGCTTAAAGTCATCCAAAGGGCAATAGAGAGGGCTATGCTTGGAGTTTCCCTGCGTGATTGAATCAGAAATGAAGAGATCCGCAGGAGAACCAACTAGGTAACCGACATAACCCGAAGAATTGCCACACTTAAGTGGCAGCGGGCAGGACACATTGCTCGCAGAACAGATGGCCGATAGGGCCGAAAGGTTCTGGAGTGGCAACCGCGTAACGGAAGACGTAGCGTTGGAAGGCCTCCCACAAGTTGGACCGACGACCTTGTTAAAGCTGGAGGAACCCGTTGGATCGGGAAGCACAGAACCGGTCGAAGTAGAGGTGCGAGGTGGGAGAGGCCTATGTCCAGCAGTGGACGTCTTTCGGCTGAAATGATTATGATGAAACCTATATAAATCGATAGCTGACATAAATGGAAACGGAAAATACCTATAATAGGACCAAACCCCGCGAAGGGGTTACGTTTCCGAGATATTAGTAAAGATATTGTGGCCGCCATTTTGAAAAATATCCAAGTGCTGGCAGGTAGGTATGCCACGGATCATCAAACCCCTTCTCGTTCTCATCCAAACCCGTTCAGCCATTTTTGCGCAAATCCGGAACATTCATCCAGACAAACGGACAAAAATTCTTCGTTCGTTGTTTCAGTGTACTGCACTGGAGTTTGCGCGTTGATTGATTGCCCAAGCAAGGACCAATAGACTTAATGCTAAGAACATGTTGACTATTGTTGACCAGCTAACTGTACCCAGATATGGAAATATCAGAACTTTATTTATATGCATTATATTTACATATATATGACTAATACATGCCTGTGTATACGCAAATATGCTTGAAGATTTTAAGAAATGAACGTTTTTTTTTTATTCCTTCTTTTATATAATAATTAAATCATACGGAACATAATTAGTGCACATAACTAATGGTTTAGCAAAACACTGCTAATCCGTAGCGTGACCTATTTTATGTGGTAATTAATATTGGATATTCAATTATTTTTGTTTTACTTTTATTTTTTTGTTTTACGAGAGGCTTGTGGCTGAACAATAACCGCACGGGTCGATCAATCAGTCTGTGGCTGGGTGACCATCTTTAAATACCGAGACCCCACCGTACCTCGGAAAGCATATTAAGCCGTTCGTTGGTCCCGGCTGTCATTCGTTGACCTTTAAGGTCAGATAGGCAGTCGCTCCATGTAAAATACTGGTACTCAGCTGCAGCTGCTGCTGCCGGTTAGACTGGAAGCCGACCCCAACATAGTTGGGAAAAGGCTGGACAGATGATGATCAGTGCTAGAGTTAACATCTCAAGTTTTTCATTGAGGAAAATTATACTCGAATTGGTTCTAACTCTGATCAGGGGGGCAATTCTCGTAATTTTAAGAACATTCAGTCTGATCTGTCTCAATCTGTCAAAAATACCTCCGATTTCCCGACATTTTGAAATTTTTTTGACATTTGTTTGTCGCTGAGATGAGACTGCGACTAGATTTTGAAAGTTTTAAATTAAGTACGAGAATATTGGCCTTCAGGTTTATAACTGTGTCAACATAATTTGAGGGGCCCCTTAGGGCCAAAGCCTGCCGGGTCAGCGGGATTGTCCGAAAAGGTTACCGCTACCCCGGAACATGGGTGGGTTTTAGTCAGTAAGAGTCTGACACTCCCTTCCGCTCCACCCAGTGCGGGAGGGGTCATTTGATGATTTCCCATCCGGAAAAATAAGGTTTATAACTGCCGTAAGCCTCCAGTATTCACCAAAAAATGAACGTCAAGTCAACAAAAACAAGATAACCTATAAACTACCTATAAAACGTTCATAATTTATTGTCGTTTCCCCAAACGCATTTTTTTTACCTTTCCCTTCACCACACTCCAAGTCTCATTCATATGTATCTAGTTTTCTTTGGCAGTTTTGATGGCAAAGAAATTGCACAGGCAAAATTGGACGATTTAAAATCAATGTTTCATCTTATCCCAAAAGACTGCCTGGAATTTTACAAGTCATTAAAAGGAAAGGAATCTGAGGAAGATTTGGTTCGGAGCGGAACCAGATTTCGAGGTGGAGCCGGAGCTGGGTGATGACAATGATGGGGAAGAATACTAATTAGATTTTAAGAACATTTTACTTTCTGAATAAATACGTAAATTACAAAATAATAAATCATTTTTATTTAAATATCAGTTTGTTTCCATTTTTTTTTTGTTACTTGGATCCTTTTTGAGAAAATAAAAGAAACGCTCCTATTACAACCGAATGTTAAAAACGACTCAAACCCACATTTTCCCCAATAACTCGAAAAATGAGTTAGATCGAATATAGCATTGGACTTTGTAACTCTTGATATGTGGGCGTACTACCTCTGCCTACCATCCGGTAATCTAGGCGTGATGTATGTAGAAAAAATGAAACAACCAGATCTGGATAATAATATTTTATATTTACACCCACATTTTTTTTTTTTTTGCTGGATTTTATGTCTATTAATCCAGCCATTTCTGGACATAAAATCTATGACAAAAAGAAATTTTCCAGTTCTATTACAGTTTTATAAAAGCGCTTTTATTTTCAGGTTATTCGATATTTCTTCATGCATTTCAAACAATTTAGCTAAAAGACACCCATTCGTCTCCCAAAAATTAAATAAACCGAAACGCTTTTATGTTTATCCACAGCTTGTTTTTAATTTACAGTATTTAAATGAAATGATATTTACTTTTAATTAATTAATATTAGGTAGTATAATAAAGATTACTTATACTTTAAATATATATTTTTTTTACATTTTAAATTGACAGGGGCTTGGAAATACAATCATACATTTTTCAAAGATTTTAATAAGAATTAAATTTTTGATGCGGATAGTAATTACTTTATAAAAAAAAATGGGTTACCAACTCTGTGTAAGATTTACAGACCGTCGTATACGAATTAGAACATTATCCGTATAACATTAAGGTTTATATTCGAATGAAACTGTTGGTCACATTGGCTTATTCGCTATGAACATTAACTGCCTAAAAATAAGGTTCATATTCGTATGGAACTCTGAGTCAACGTGTAATCTGTAAGTCATAGCAACTTTCAAACATAATTTGTTAAGAGAAGGACATTTTGGAACATTTGATTACATTATTGAAATAACATATGTTATTAAACTTTTAATTATTACAAATATTCCATTTCAGTCAAATAAATAATCGTTTAAAATGTATTAAAGTATCTTCAAACGGTATTGCAGGTAACGAAATAAGCTTAAGCGTCGTACATGCCGTTTTCAACCATATCCTCTAAGGAATACGGGTGGTTTTCGTTGGGTAGCATGTTGGAGATCCATTGTTCCGGTATTGGAATGTTTTCGACGACAAACATGGGAAGCTTTCCACGTTGTTGGGAGTCCTTAACATCCTGGTGTGGCGACAAGAACTGTAAAATATTAACATATTATATTATTAATTCTGCCTCTTTGGTCTCGTGGTCGCAATCGCGACTGCTGGTCCTGGGTCCGATTCCAGGAACGGGCAAAGTGTTATTTAGTTTTTCCATCTGAAAGGGCTTTAAAAATCCGTAGCATACCAACTCTCGCGCCATTTTTAAAATGGCGGCCACGCATTGTACCTATATAAATCGATAGCTGACATCAATGAAAACAGAACACATAATAAGACCAAACCCCGTGAAGTGTCACGTTAGGGAGTCCTTCAAACCGTATTTTGGCCACGCCGGCGGTTTTCAACAGAGTCTTCGCAGCGGGAAATATTGTAGTGTACAAGTGTGTGCGTAGACACAGGTGCACTCTCTCTCATAGTCCGATGGGACGGCAATCCGACCCGACCAGAGAGAGACCAGGCGCAGAACCAACGGCTTAACGTGCTTTCCGAGGCACGGCAGGCAGGCAGCACACCGCCAGCTTCGCACGGCAGGCAGGTATCACACCGCCAACTTCCAAACTCGGGGCTGTTACTAAGAAATTCCTAATGGAAAAACTCAAAAACACTTCAAGTATGTAGTCTAAGTTGCTCCTTGTAGACAAGTTACTCCTTATACGTCAGCTAGCCTGTGAAAGTTCCGTCAAAATCCAGGTACCTAGGTCCAGCCGTTTCTGATTAGCCGGAACAAATAGACTGACAAAATTTTGAAAATTGTTTTTTTGACATTACAAACATACACTTCAAGGGTTAAAAAGGGTCCTAAAACATGCAGTCAAATAGTGACCTCTGCGCTGCCACCGAAGACGCCGTGGAAGTGGCAAAGTTTTGGGCCGACACAATTTGAAAAACTCGAAGAAGATAATAGGGTCCTTCCTGGGCCCCAATTCTGTATGGTAATTATTATTCCCCGCGTAACCTTACCACGAGCAAACCACGTACGGTTGTCAAGCGTGGCATTTTGACAGTTCGGACCACGCCAACTTCGCGTATTTTCGCGCGGTTTCGTTCACTGTGTCATAGAGAATACGTTAGTAGCAGATGTAATAAGCTAAGGATTTGACGTGCTTTCGAAGTAAGGAATCAGGACGACGTACTCCACAAGGCCCTAATTCACTATGACCACCATAGTGATTCAGGGCCCTGTGGAGTACGTAGCCCTAAAAAGATCTTACCTTGAGAGTGTCAGGTCCCCTCTTCTTTCTGAGGTAGTTGAAGCAGCAGGATCGGAAGTGTCGTGTTCCACACGCAGACGCACATTCGCTGCCGCAGGAGTCGCAGGAGAGACTGGCAGCCCAGAGCGTGCTTCCTGCAAGAATACACATACCATAACATGATGCCTGTACTACTTGAAGGGTTAGGCAGAGGTGTACCTAAAGTACACCCCTATTTCACTAGTTATGTTTAAGTCCCATGTAATAGAAGCGACTCCTTTAATAAAGATTGGTCCTTGGCAGATCCCGGTAAAAAAAGGTGGAAAGAGACTAGGGAGGCCTTTGCCCAGCGGTGGGACATTAATTGTCTCAAATTTTGACGTTTAAAAGTGCCTTTTATGTGCCTATTTGAAATAAAGACTTTGGACTTCATATTAAAAAATAAGGTCGAGTTTATTGCCATTAATCGGCACAAATCCAGTCAATCTAATCCTGCCTGCTACTGAGAAATTCCAGATGGAAAATCGATTAACAGTTTGCCCTACCCGGGAATTGAACCCAGGATCAACCAAGATTACCGGACATCAAAGTGAACCATTCACTGCACGGAGCTCGGAATCGCGCTGCATCTTCTGGGAGACGGCACTGCTGACAACACGTGGCGCTAAAAGTGCGCCTGTGTTGAGTGACTGCCTCCAAAGCCGTCTGTCTCTACAGGGTCAAATTAGATTAGCTAGCGAAACTCCGCAGACGTGATGGGTCGATATCTAATTATAATAAAACAATTATTTTTTTTTGTATCACGAATACTGTTGGCAGTTTAAAAAAAAAAAACTATTTTTTTGTGTAAACTTCACAGACATGAACGATGGGCAATAAAACAAAAAAATACTCGTACTTCATGTAACAAAAACCCCCAACGGTCGTTGACCCGAAAAAAAAAACATCATTTTTTTTATCTTATTCTTGTTTGTATTGATCGGTACCCATCACGTCTGCGGAGTTTCGCTAGCTAATTTAATTTAACCTTGCATACGACGATACATCTTCATCTATCTGTCTTGCCTTTTCCCAATCACGTTGGGATCAGCTTCCAGTCTAACCGGATGCAGCTGAATACCAGTATTTTACATGGAGCTGCCTGTCTGACTTCGGCAATCCAGTTACGTGGGTAAGTAAGCACGATGCCTGATAAGACTGGTTGTCAGACTTTCGGGCTTCAGACTACCTGTAATGGCTGTCAAAGATCTACGGATGACAGCCGGGAACAACAGCTTATCATGCCTCCCAGACATGGAGGGTTTCAACATGTAATTGTATGCAAGATTACACTTAAAAGCAAGTATTTTTAAAATTACTAAGGGCTGATTTTTCAATCGACCGATAACTTTTATTCTTTGAATAAAATAGTCATCTGACAGTTTTTGTATTGAAGAACTGTAAAAAATTCAAAATTATTCATCCGATAAAATTATCTGGCTTTGGAAAAATCAGCCCTAAGTAAAGTTAGCGTTTCATACGAACAGTAAACTTGCTTGTATTAGCTTATACGAATATAATTTTTTTTCAGTTATTGATAAAGTTGAAATTCGTATGATCCATATTGTGTCGCTTATTAGAATAACATTGAATAGTTCAAAAATCGCACTATGACATTACTTTGCAAAGTAAAGTAAGCGTCTCACACGATTGGCAACACTAAATTGTACAGCCTTAGGTTTAAAGAATCTTTATTCTCATAAGAACCAGATACAGTTCACTTTTAAGGGATTTAAATAACATAAAAATAATCGTCGTCTCATGACGAAAGCCTCAATGTTCATTTATAAGGCTGTACGAATAATGTGTGAACGAATGAACGGCTGTAAAGTCTATCCGCGTTAGAATAAGGCTCATATTCTTATTGAACACTTACTTTACTGAAATGCGATCTGGCTATGAATACTACATGATAGTCTCTCTAACATAATGTTTGCATCTAATTAGCTAACATAAATACTCTACACATAGAACCACAGAACAGTCATTTATCTAACTAATTTAGGTTTTGACGATCACACATTAAAACGATGTTTTACCCGAATTCGTTTTTAAATGGGATTTTAAATTTTTATATGGAGCCTCACATACTACCTGTCCGCCATTTCGATGATTGAAATAATCACTCTGAATTTTTAAAATAATCAAACATCTATGCAGCAAGATGTACGCAAGTTCAATAAAATATGGATGTCACGTGAGCAACTTTGAACGTTAATTGAAACGAAAAACGATACGTAACGATTTACGGGGTTCGTTTCTATTATGGTTTCTGTTTGCATTGACGTCAGCTATCGATTTATATAGGTTTAAAAAGTGGCAGATATTTTGAAAAAAGAAAGAAACGGGTAGGTGGGCCTTGGACCTTCCGGCAGTAGTGAGGGATATGCTGGCAGAGACAGAGAATTGGACGGAAGTAGCCTCCTTCTGTGAGACCGTGATGAAGGAGGCCGCCGAGCGGGTTTGGGAGAGGGCTGATCCTGCTCGGAGAAGGAGGCGTCGGGGAGGCAACCGCCTTGGCGCCTAATACGCCGAAACCCGCTTAACAATTAAGGTAGGTGGACCTTCAGCGGAGTTGTCCGAAAGGGTTACCGCTACCCCGGAACATAAAGGGCAAAGGAAGGAACATGGGTGGGTTTTAGTCAGTAAGAGTCTGACACTCCCTTACGCTCCACCCAGAGCGGGAGGGGTCATTTAGTGATATCCCATCCGGAAAAAAAAAAAATAGGTATGTGGAGCGACTGCCTATCTGACCTCAACAGCCCAGTTACTGGATAATACGATACCCCTTGGTAAGACTGGTAGTCAGACTTTCGGGCTTCTGACTAGCCGTAACGACGCCGCGCGGGATGCGGGACGAAATGCGCTCGAGCCGATTGTTTCAACTAACTTGTATGGAGCTACATTGGCGTAGCTAGGGATTTTGTCTAGGGGGGGCAACCCTCCTGATATCTAACCACAGTCAATTAATGAGAGGCCAACTCTACGTGTTCCATCTTTTCCTTTTGAGCTACGGAACCCTAATAAAAATCGATTAAATAAATCGATATCTAACATCAATGCAAACATAATAAGACCAAACCTCCTAAAAAGTGTCACGTTTCCTAGATATTAATATGAAATCAATATCAGTGAACGGTTTGCAATGATGTCAGCTATCGTATAGGTTTAAAATGTGGCCGCAATTTTGAAAAAATAAAACAAAATGACGCGACAGTATGTATGCCAGGGTTCGTATAAAAATCTACAATCACCCTTACGCGCCGATAGCTTGTGCTGGGAACACATTGGTTGAACGTAACATGAAATGTACGGCTCGATTCAAACTTTATGACGGATCGGAACATGAGGCGAGTCGCTGCGCTGTAACAAATTCACCTGTCAGCGGGGGTGAGGGGTGAGGTACAGCGAGTTCAGAGCCGTCGTAAAGTTTGACGCGAACGTAGAAAGAAATTCGCTTAGTTGTTACGTGTCATCAATCAGCACCGTAATTGCGTAGCACACTTTCAATAACAATCTGAATCATTATGAAGAATGTTGCTAATCCATTGCTTCATATGTTCGAAATATTGTCTGCTCAACAGCGTAAATAACGCAATGAATGTTGTTGAACTGTCAAAATGAAAGCCATTGCTGTTGTTAGTGTGTTACGCAACTACCCCGCAGTACCCGGCTGCACATGGTGTGAAATCTTACACAAACTTGTGGCACCCTAAACAAACATTCCAGATCTAATGACTAACATATAAAGTACACCTAATAAAATTAGCTACTAACACCTATGTCGCCCTTTGGCCTCGTCCAGGGTAGGGTTACACGTTTAGAGGTATGAGGAACAGGGTGTAAAGTAGTGAACTTTACACCCAGCGGTATCTACAACGCCACATGCGAACAAGCCGTCATACTGACGTCACGCAAATCCTGCATCTCGCAAGCAGAGTTTACCGCGCAATTAGCATAGATACAATTTCCCAACATCAATCGTTGGGCAATTGCCCGCCAGACTCAACACCCGTCTGGCCGGAGGATCCTCCCTTTTACTATGGAGGATGAGTGAACTTTACACCCTGTTCCTCATACCTCTAAACTTTGACTACTGTACCATACCCTCTACTGCCCGCTACAACCACTCGCTCTGTACTGTCACCAGCTAATCGCTTCCGCCACCGCGCCCGCTACCGCCCTCGCCACCCCGCGTTCACTCTGGACGAGGCCTTAGCCCAAGTTCGCACAGACGTAAAAATATCGCGGTGGGATTTTATTGCGCTGGGTTTTCAACCCTCGGCGTTGATCCGAGCATTGAGAATCCAACAGAGCGAATTACAGCACATCAAAAAAACACACTGTTGGATTTTCAACTCTCGGCGCTAAGCAGTGCGTTGAAAATCCAGTGCGCAAAAAAAAAACACCCGTGCCAAACTGGGCTTACACCTATATTACACTGAGACACCATGGTTGCGTGGTCAAGAAAATGTATGGTGGGTTCTGCAACCAACCGGACACCGGGTGAGGTACCCACCCAGTATAGTCTGTACCAAAATTATCTCATGAAAGTGTAGACAAACCTTGTACAGCATAGCTATTCACAATCATCCGACGGGCTATCGTATCGAAAATGCCACATTTCAAAAAAAAAAAAAAATTACGGTCGTCTATTTGATTTAAAAAGGCAAAATTTTCGGGTTTTGCATTTGTGAATAGCGCTATGACGACTCCTACGATGACATTCATTGATGTTCGATACGGTACAGAAGTGTATCGAGTGGTTGGCTATGCTGGCAAAATTCTTATGCAATCACTCTCATAACGGAATTAGTAACACATTCAATATTTAGAAGGTTTCAACCTCATATCTCACCCCTTTTTCCTACAATTATTGTTTGGATAAAATTATCAAATTGTAGGTAATTGAAAAACCATTGACGAAAATTTAATACATAAAATTAACCTCAACTGTTAAATGAAAAACATCTCTAAGATGATTTTAAATTAGAATTTCGGGTTTGAGTATTCAAGTGATCAAATTAAAGCACTCAATTTGTGAGTGGTACTACAAATTGGCCTGCGTTTTCCGATCCATTTGTTTACTTTTTCAGCAGATATTTTTGGAACAGGCTATAGGTATACATTTGGTTGGCAACGCAACTCAAGTATAATTTAATGCTCTAAGCATCTTATTTTCGACTAACCTGAAGAAAAATCAGCTGATGCAGTAGCTTCCTTTTTATGTCGTTTAGAATCTGCCTGCGACCATGTCGCTAGCAAATTAAAGTCATATTAGTTCCATAGATAAATGATTTTATTTCTATTTGTACAAACAATTTTAGAAAGAAAGAAAACACATTTATTTAGCACAGACTAAAAGACACAATACACCAGATACAACACATACCTACATCAGATAAAAAATAAAGATCAAATAAAAAGTGTAATGTCCGATGAAAGAAATTAGCAGGAAAGTGTGCCTCACGCTGCGCCAAAAAGGCCCAGTTCAGCAAAAATGCCAGACAACTAGTGCCTGACACTAGTTTTCAACTGGACCTGATGATGTGTGAGGTGACGCATGTAAATCATGTTCTATTAGATGAATATTTCATGAAATATCAATCATCCCATGTAATTGGGGAGAGCCTATTGCCATCAACTGAACACAAATATTTCTTTAAGGGACATTACATTCATACATCAGCCTATAATGTTCCCACTGCTGGGACACAGGCCTCCTATCGATGAGAGAGAGTGGGCTTTATAATTGACCACACGGGCCCAGTGCGGGTTGGTAGATGTCACATGTCTTCGAAATTTTTGGTTCTAGAACATGCCGGTTTCCTCACTATGATTCCTTCACCGTTTTGAGAGCAGTGGTGATGAAACTATTTAAACTAAGTAAAGCGCCTGCCTAGGTTCGAACCCACGACCTACAACTCGCCTTTAACCTTCGCTGTGGCTGTTATTATTTAGCCACGAGCTCTTCGTATATATCTTGATATATCTGTGATCATAGATTTATGATAGTGTAATTTTGCCCTAAGACTATAAGAAATACAGGTTTTACCAGATGTCATTACTGGTTTATGCACAATCCATATTTCGCCTAAATAAGGCATGCAAATTAGTTACACATTAATAATAATAGTCTAAACTAATTTAATAAAGAGAAAAGATTTGATTTTTTGTTACGCTTTCACGCTAAAACGGCTAAACAAATTTGGATGAAATTTGGCACATGGACCGTGGACAGGATAATTTTTAAAGAGAATTATGCGGGTGACACTGCGGGGCGCAGGTTTTAAATATAACAAAAATAATTGAAAACTTACCAATAAGCAGTAGGGAAACGACGGCAGTAATCTTCAACATTTTTTTACAAGTTTACTTTATTTTCTTGATACTAGATGGCGCTGTCACCAAAGCGGATGCCTGAATGCCGTAGTTCCGATACCACCCCTATTTATATCGGTTGAAGTTTACCGAAGTACTTAAAATGCGTTGTGCGTGTTGCGTGATAAAAATACAAGATTTCTTCTGTTCATTTCTTTTAAGTGTTTGATAAGTCATTGATTATTTTAGGTGGACGAAATGATACCTTATAGTACTTTATAATAAAATATATAATTATTTGCATAAAAAGATGGTAAAAGTACAATTTAGAACAAAACATGTTTTGCCAATATAATAATATAAGCATGCCAACATCTCAGGAGGCTCTCATTGCGCGGCTGGGTCAAGGGTTTGATTCAGAAAGTAGTAGGTACTCCTTGACAGGAGACCCCCAGGGCACAGGGGCCCTTCATAGGAGGTTCCTTTCTCTAGAGCTCTGACCAGCCACAGCTTGGACCCTGTTCCTGATGCCGGTGGGCCACTAATTTTTTATATTTTAAAATGTTTTTCTTAAGTTTTTATAAAAAAAAAAAAATTAAATTAAAAAAAAGTAGTGTTTTCTTATGGGAAATAAAATCTTGAGCATTTTTTACTATTACAGCAAAAGTCTACAACTCCCGGCTGATATTTGAGATTGAAAATGCCAATTACTAACAGCATTTTTATTTTTGTGTACGAAATGAACTGCTAATGGTCACATCAAACACATTTTGCAAAAATTTAACCATTAGTTAAGTTATTTTTAACAATTGGTTGAGTTTAACTACGGCTCAAAAAAAAAGGCACTTAGAGGACCAAAATAGCTAACCTGATACTGTATTTACTAAGTCGAAAGCGACGTCAGACTCAGTTGAATGTAGCTGTTATTATAATTCAGCTAACTCCCTCGTTTTCCGAACTGAATTTAAGGTACTCGATTCGCGACATCATGTAGAAATGTTTCTTAACAGAATTCTTAAGCGGTTTCCATTATTTTTACGGCCGTGTGCTAAAGCCCTTAATGACATAAGTTTTTAGCAAAGATATCAACTCTTTTCCAGTCTTGTCGTGGTCGAGCAAAAACAAGTGATTGGGAATCCACGCGCGACCCTGCTTACCATCTTTATAGGAAAACTTTAAATTAATTTTGCACTTTGTAAATTGAAAAGGTTTATTTACTTCGGGTTAGTAAAGTTTCATTTTTAGAATATAAGGTGATTTTAGAACAGCCGCGTTATTGCGTAACACTAACAATTACACAAATAGCAAAGTCTTTCATTTTGACAATTCGAGAACATTCATTGCGTTATTCAGCCGATCGATTCTGTTAAAATCTCACCGTGAAAAGTTATGTGAAGTGAGCTAAGAGTGAGCTGCAGTGCGATTCTGTAACCATCTCACTGTGAAACTTCGGTGAAGTGAGCGTGGAGTGAGCTGTCATTCCAACTAATGCTAGGGATTGACACTATTGACAGCTCACTTCACCAAACTTTTCACGGTGAGATTTTTACAGAATCGACCGGCTGCAGTGCGATTCTGTAACCATCTCACCGTGAAAACTTCGATGAAGTGAGCGTGGAGTGAGCTGTCATTCAAACTAATGCTAGGGATTGACACTATTGACAGCTCACATCAAGCTCACTTCACTTGAGTTTTCATGGTGAGATTTTTACAGAATCGACCGGCTGTCAATAGTGTCAATCCCTAGCATTAGTTCGAATGAAAGCTCATTCCACGCTCACTTCACCTAACTTTTCACGGTGAGATTTTTACAGAATCGATCGGCAGAATCGCACTGATCGTTGAGCAGGTGAATTTTTAAATCTTATGAAGCAATGTATTAGGAATTTTCTTCAAATTCCATCAGATTGTAACAGTAGTTACGCTTTTCGAAAACAATTTCATGTATGTAAATGTAGGTAAACAAATGGGTCAGATACGTACCTGTTGGAAAACGTACCCGGATGCCTGTAGATGCCAGTTACAACTTGAGTGATTTGTTTATTTGAATACTTATACCTAAAAGGTTTTTCATTTGACACTGCACTAGTGGCCCAGTGGTAACGGCCGCGACATACCGAGTGTAGTTCAAAGGTTCGAACCCAGACAAGCGCTTTACTTTGTGTAAATCAAAACGGTGAAAGGAAACATCGTGACGAAACCGGCATGTCCTAGAACCATAATTCGAAGACGTGTGACATCGACCAACCCGCACTGAACCCGCGTGTTGGATTACGGCGCAGTCCCTCTCACAGGTCCGTGTCCCAACAGTGGAAATATTATAGGCTGAATATCATTGCTGACAGCGGTAAAGGAAAAATCGTGAGGAAACTTCGACTCAATGGGGGTAATAACGCGTGACGACTTCCGGCCACCGTAGGCGCGGGCCTGCGGGCGGAGAGCAATGGGTAGCTCACCGCCCGATCAGGACCAGGCCCGTGCCGCACGGCGCGTAAGTGTTCCACGCGCGCTTCAAAGAGTTGTCAGCATAATTTGAGGGGCCCCTTAGGGCCGAAGCCTGCCGGGTCAGCGGGATTGTCCGAAAGGGTTACCGCTACCCCGGAACATAAAGGGCAAAGGAAGGAACATGGGTGGGTTTTAGTCAGTAAGAGTCTGACACTCCCTTCCGCTCCACCCAGAGCGGGAGGGGTCATTTGATGATTTCCCATCCGGAAAAAAAAAATGGGGTAATAAGGTTAGTATGTAGCATAGTAGAAGTCTGAAATCGCCAACCCGTCTTGAGCAAGCGTGGTGATCAATGCTCGTGGCTTCTCTGTATGAGAAAAGGCCTTTGCCCAGCTGTGGGACAATAACAGACTGGTATAATTTTGTCGAAGTTGAGTTTCTTGCCTGTTCTTCTCCATAGGAACCTACAAACAAACATGACACACGGGTACTTACTTTTGAAATCGATATTCCGAAGCTAAAAGTCATGGAACACAATATGACATCGGATATCTTTGAAGAATAAAGAGGGAATGTCTGTAACCACGGATAATCCTGCAACTTGTTTGTGGGATGCTTTTACAGTCTATTTGAATACTATAAAGTGTTTCGCGGGTAGACAGAATGCCTCCCACATAGACTTACTCCCACATTTATGTAATTTCTGACTTTATCTTGGACATTACTCACAGTGACTCAGCAGTGGTGGCCATGAGGAAACGACCGCGACTTACGAGGTGGGTCTTAGGTTCGAACCCAGACAGGCGTTTTACTTTCTGTAATATTTCATCACCACTGCTCTCAAAACGGTGAAGGAAAACATCGTGAGGAAACCGGGCATGTCCTAGAACCAAAAATAAGAAGACATGTGACATCTACCAACCCGCACTGGGCCCGCGTGGTGGATTATGGACCACTACCTCAAGGGAGGAGGCCTGTGTCCCAGCAGTGGGGACATTATAGGCTGACTATGATTACTGACAGCGGTGTGGGGCTTGTGGCTAAGTAATAACAGCCGCACGGGTCGATCGATCAGGTTAAGCTATGCTTGGCGCGGTTGGTCCGTGGATGGGTGACCATTTTAACATACCAAGACCCCTCCGTGCCTCGGAAAGCACGTTAAGCCGTTGGTCCCAGCTGTCATTCGTGGATCTTTGACAGTCGTTACGGGTCAGAAGCCCGAAAAATCTGACAACCAGTCTTACCAAGGGGTATCGTATTACCCAGTAATTGGGTTGCGGAGGTCAGATAGGCGGTCGCTCCATGTAAAATACTGGTATTCAGCTGCATCCGGTTAGACTGGCAGCCGACCCCAATATAGTTGGGAAAAGGCTCGGCAGATGATGATTACTGACAGCGGTAAAGGAAAAATCGTGAGGAAACCTGGATTTAATGGGGGTAGTAAGGTTAGTATGTAGAATAGTAGGAGTCTGAACTCGCCAATCTGCCTTAAGCAAGGGTGGTGATTACAGATTTATAAACTAAAGGGAGATATGCCAAGGGGGCGTGGCGCGTGCGAACAATGTATGCACAAAACAGAAACAAACGCGGGCGCCGTTGATTTGTCAATAAGAATTGTCAATGTAGTTGTGTGTCTCAACGTTGCGATCTGCGTTACGCGATTGGGTCGCGTTGAGTGTGGTGACTGTTATAGTATGAGTGAGCGCGTGTTTGTATTGTAGTGCATATGTAGTTGAAGGCGACAGTTCGGCAGCCACACCATATCTCCCTTTAGTTTATAAATCTGTGGTGGTGATCAATGCTCGTGCCTTCTCTGTATGAGAAAAGGCCTTTTCCCAGCTGTGGGACAATCATAGACTGGTAGTGGTTTTCGTTTATTTCGTTTAATGGTGCTTTAAAATATTGTGCTTTGTTTTCGTCGCACATTTGTAGCATCAGCTACACAATAACTCTGCAACAGCTACACAATACGCGTCTTTACTAATGTACCTTTTGGGGACGCCAGTGACGTCACGGACCTGTGTATAATTAGGAAATTACATTTTCAAGTGACTACCGCTAAATATACCTTACCAAGACACCGCTACTCGGGTATGTTTAGTAGCACCAGTTTAAAGTGAATCATTACTAAATATACCCTACTTCAATAAAATAAATTGCGAGATTGGTGCATAGTGCAAGTATTTAGGGTGACGGGTAGACGTAATCGACGGAGCCCTCTACAGGGTCTACGGGGGCTCGTTCGCTGGCTTTGCCCGGTCACTTGAGCCCCCGTCATCTCCTTCGTGTTAGGTTCCTTCCCCTTCGAACCTAACCTGTCCGAGTCAGGGTGCCACAAGTCCCGAGCTCGCTTCGCTCGCTCTTGGACCGACACTTACGAGCACAAAACGGTCCAGCACGGCTATGGATGTCTGTGGTAATATACAGTATATTTAGTAGTACGTAATCACGAAGCGCTAGGTCCTAAATATACCCGATTATGATGCTCCAACTTGGGTATATTTAGTAGTTAGAAATTTCGAAAGCCTCATGCTAACTACATACACCCGACCAAAACCCTATGAGGAGTTTCCACAAGGTACATTTAGTAAAGAAGCACGCAATACGTCATAGCATTTTCCGTAGCAACATCTACGCAATGCCTCGTAGTACGTTCGTAGCGACAGCTACGCTATACTTCGTAGCATTTTCCGTAGCAGCAGCTACGAATATCCCTGTAGCGTCTCGTAGCAAAAGCTACGCACAATAACACATGCAGTTTGGTTTAAAATTTTACCCGATTTAAAAAAAAAAATTGATTCGTATGTTCAGTTTGGTTATAGTTGTAATGGCAATCATTCCATTAGGTTAGAATAGTTTTTTTTATTTAATTATTTAATTGATCTTTTATACAGGGTTATTGGTAAAACATTAACCACCTCTCAGGAGTATATTACTAACATCATAAACAACAACTTTTGTTCCATGACTTTTATTTATTCATCAGACTTTCATACAAAAATATTTCAATTCAACTAATTGAAATATTATTTTCTGTCACGAACTCTACGCGAAGTAAATAAAAAGGCTAGTTAAGTAAACTAACTGCCGTGTCTAGTACAAAGATCAGAATCAGAGAGACTGTGTTAAATGGTCAGATGCACAATCAGTACAGTATGGGCTAGATGGGAGTGAGGCAGGGGGGGTTGACCTTTTTTTTTCTGTTGGGAATTCATCAAATGACCCCTCCCGCTCTGGGTGGAGCGGAAGGGAGTGTCAGACTCTTACTGACTAAAACCCACCCATGTTCCTTCCTTTGCCCTTTATGTTCCGGGGTAGCGGTAACCCTTTCGGACAATCCCGCTGAAGGGGGTGGTGACCTCACCCAGTCTTTTTTACTTGTACATAGACCGGCTGGTTGGTGAGCTGAGCAGCACTATGGTTGGTTGTTCTGTGGATGGAAGGATGATTAACAACATTAGCTATGCTGATGACATGGTGCTGCTCAGCTCATCAACCTGTGGACTAAGGAAGTTGGTGGCCATATGCGAGAGGTATAATGCCACTAAAGGTGAGGTGGTGGTTTTTAAAGTTCGTAATAATATCCCCACGAATATACCACCAGTGACGTTACAAGGAATACCATTAAAAGTCGTCACTCAATTTAAATACCTCGGTCATGTGGTCACGGATTCTCTCACGGAAGACCAGGATATAGATAGGGAGCGCAGGACGTTGGCAGTCCGATGCAATATGCTTGCCCGCAGGTTTGCGCGGTGCACTGAGGAGGTAAAACTGACGCTCTTCAGAGCCTACTGCCAGTTGTTTTACTCGTGCAGCTTGTGGGTTAGGTATACGCAGACAGAAGGCTTACAACGCTCTGCGCGTGCAGTATAATAATGTGATGAGGACATTGTTGGGGCTACCTCGGTTTTGCAGTGCATCGGGCATGTTCGCGGAAGTGCGAATAGATGACTTTCATGACATCATACACAAACGGTGTGGCGGCGATTTCGGGGTAGCCCTAACAGTATTTTAGCTACACTGGCGGACAAGGTTCACGGACCTTTTATTAGACTCTGGGCTGGCAGACATGTGAGTGCACATGTTCTTGTAGCCAATTAGTGTATTTTTTAATTATTGTTATTTGTTATTTACCAACATAGGATAAGTTCATACTAACTCTATACTGGTCTGAAATAAAAAGTTTGAATTTGAATTTGAAAATTCGGCGGAGGGGAGCGGGGGTTAGATAGAACAACGAAATCTTAAAGGTTTGTTTTTGGTAATTGTTTTATGTTTTGTAAAACATCATAGAACAAAAGTTGATAGTGTGACAGTAGGTATACCACGGACCGACAAGGTCCTTTGACTAAATCAAATATCATTTATTTCAGGCAATTATTAAACCCATACCATACACACACATACTCTTAAATACCATAGGCATGAACATAATAATAATAACACAGATCGATCAGAGCGGCGCGCAATGATTGTTGAAATAACCGTCCCGCGTGATGAGAACCTCGTGAAAGCCGAGAAAGATAAACAAATCAAGTATCTTGACTTGGCTCGCGAGGTTGTCGACATGTGGGATGTGGACTCAGCGATCATTGTGCCGATAGTCGTGACAGCCAATGGCTTAATAGCCAAGAGACCAACATCTGAGGAGGCTCTCGTTGGGCAGCTGGATCAAGGGCTTGATTCAGAAAGCGGTACTTCTGGACACGGCTCGCATTGTCAGGAGGTTCCTCTCTCTGAAGCCCTGACCACCGGTAGCGGTCTAAGCTACCGGTGGTCAGGGCTCCAGAGATGTTTCCGATACCGGTGGGCTACTATTTTTTATATTTTTAAATGTTTTTATACTTTTTATATTCTAATATTTAAAAATATAATTTATATGTTTACATTGAAATAAAGAAGATAAATAACACAGATAGAATATTAAAATAAAACAACTAAAAGTATATAATAAAAGTCTTTTGCCTCTCTTGCAAGATGGACGACACGGTACAGGGGGGTCTACTACGAAGTGCAAAGTGCGAATGATCGGATCGGACCGACACATGGCCGAACCGAATATTATTGAAAAATGCGAAAAAATTCGGATCGGCTCAGTTGGGTCGGGACCATAGCCAATATTCGAAAGAGTGTAGGATCGGGACCGACCGAACCAAATAGTAACTTCGAGCAGGAAACGGCCGAACATTCGGCCGATACCACTTCGGAGTAAACCCCCTGAGCTTTTACAATTTCATTCCTACTCAGGGTTACCCTTGTGTGGAATGATACTCTGGAGCTAACTTAGCAGCGCGGAATGTTGCCCACGGCGTACATGTCAGTCGCCCGACACCGCCAGAAGCCTGGAGAAGAAGAATGACAGCCTGATTCAAATGTGAAAATAATAAAACATCTCTGGAATGTCTTTACAATTTATTTATAAAAACATAATACTTATAAACTAGTTTTATTAAATTTATAATTAAATTTTAATAAATATGATACAATTGTAGCCGTATCTACAACGCCACATGCGATCAACGCGTCATACCTGACGTCGCAAATCCTGCATCTCGCAAGCAGAGTTTACCGCGCAACTAGCATACGTACAGCTTCCCGACATCAACCGTTGGGCAATTGCCCGCCAGACACAACAGCCGTCTGGTCGGAGGATCCTCCTTTTTCTGTAGAGTATGAGTGAGCTTTACACCCTGTTCCTCATACCTCTATACATTTTTTTGTAAATTTTCACAAGGGTAAATGTCACTACACTAGCGCCTTTCGCGGCTACAAGAGGAACTAAACCAAGACCGCCATTACTTAGATAGTAAAATTAAAATAATTACAACATTTCCTAGTTAAAATATAGAATTCGAGCCTAGTCTTAAATACCTAAATATAGTAAAAATATATAATTCGAGCTAGAGGGAAGTCAGTTATCTTTATGGTATAACAAACTGGCATACTGACATCAGCGCCCCAATTATGCAATACACTTTAAACCTAATCCATCGCTTCATGTGTTTGAAAAATTCGTCTGTTCAACAACGTAAATGACGCAATGAATGTTGTTGAACTGTCAAAATGAAAACCATTGCTCCTCTTAGTGTGTTACGCAATTACCCCGCTGGGTTCTGAACAGCTGACGACATTATAAATTAACTAAAACACTATCACTATCTCTGCACTTCATCATACTTGTGTATGTATTTTTTATTGTATTTTTTTTTTAGTATGATGTAATTATTATTATTCTAGTGATATTTATTTTAGAAGTATGTATGTATGTTTATTTGTATGTATGTTAGTATTTTCTCGCAATTTTTGTTTAGTTTTTTTAAGTGAAATGTTTTTGATTGTATGTATTATTTTTTGTCTCCTTTACTATTTCACACGCTGTCTACATCTCTGTATCTATTGTCCCGTCTCGGGTGTGCTGGAAGAGATTTCTTGTGAAATAAGCATCACCTCTGTACCTATTTTTTCTGTTCTGTTTTTCTTGTCTGTTTACATATGTGTGTACATAAATGGTAAAATAAATAAATAAATAATAAATAAAATGCTCTGAATTAACAGGAGCTAATCAAATCACTTGGCTAAGATTGAGAACATGTTCAGTTCAAACGCGGAAATATCGCGCACTTGATTTTGAACTCTCGGTGTTGAGCCGAGCGTTGAAAATCCAACAGAACGACACGCACGCGAGAGCACAGCGGACGAGCGAGAGTACAGTCCCCAGCACATCGAAGCTACCCAAAACTGTCAAATTTTCCCAATCAACCTTGGGCCTTAATGCTTTAGCGATAAAGTTGAAAATCTATTGAAGAAAATTGACAGATTGTAGTAGCTTGATGTGCTGGCGTCTGTTCATGATTCTGAACCCCCGCATTGAAGGTGTTTTGAAGGTCCGTGGCACAGGTAACCTACCTGTCCATTTTTAACAGACTTCAAAAAAGGAGGAGGTTCTCAATTCGACAGTATGTTTTTTTTTTTGGGTGTTTGTTACGCGATTACTCCGCCAATTGTGGACCGATTTTCAAAATTATTTTTTTGTTCGAAAGGAGATACTTCTGAAGTGGTCCCATAGTCACCAAGACAGGATCTGATGATTGGATCCTGGAGAAATCGAGGGCAACCCTCAAATTTTATGGGCCCACACATCGTTTTTTTAAACCAAAATTACTGGTGAAAATTACAACTTAAAAGTGAAAAATAAAAACTTTTTTCCAAAAAAAAACCGACTTCCAAAAAAGACACTACAAAGTGAAAAAGTCGCTGGCAAATCAACAAAAATGCGAACCCAACGACACCGACTTCCGAAATTAAAGTTAGTTTTCACTTTGTAGTGTCTTTTTTGGAAGTCGGTTTTTTTTTGCAAAAAAGTTTTTTTTTTTTTTTCAATATGTCGGCCACGCATTGTACAGCCGCCAGCACATCAAGCTACTACAATCTGTCAAATTTCTTTAATACATTTTCAACGTTATCGCTAAAGCATTAAGGTTCAAGGTTTATTGGGAAAATTTGACAGTTTCGGGCAGCTTGACCTGCTGGCGTCTGTACCTATACAGCATAAATGTTCAACCAGTACGCAAACTGTATGAATTCAGCACATGATTCTAAACCCCCTTTTTTTTTTTTTTTTGGGGATGGGAAATCATCAAATGACCCCTCCCGCTCTGGGTGGAGCGGAAGGGAGTGTCAGACTCTTACTGACTAAAACCCACCCATGTTCCTTCCTTCGCCCTTTATGTTCCGGGGCAGCGGTAACCCTTTCGGACAATCCCGCTGACCCGGCAGGCTTCGGCCCTATGGGGCCCCTCTGATTATGCTGACATCTCTTTGAGGCGCGCGTGGAACACTTACGCGCCGTCCGGCACGGGCCTGGTCCTGATCGGGCGGTGAGCTATTCTAAACCCCCTAGCGTAGAAAAAATTCTTAAGAAAAAAAAAATACAACTCTCATAGAAAAGCGCAATACCAACGAAGTTAAAATGAATGGCAGAACAATTTTTTTTTAATTACTAACGAATAATTTCGACGCAGGTTCAGAACCAGTCTACTCCGAAGTGGTATCGGCCGAATGTTCGGCCGTTTCCTGCTCGAAGTTACTATTTGGTTCGGTCGGACCCGATCCTACACTCTTTCGAATATTGACTATGGTCCCGACCCAACTGAGCCGATCCGAACTTTTTTCGCATCTTTCAATAATATTCCGTTCGGCCATGTGTCGGTCCGATCCGATCATTCGCACTTTGCACTTCGTAGTAGACCCCCTGGGCTTAAAATGTATCCTGTATAAATCGATAGCTGAAACCAAAACAAACAGAAAACATAATAAGACCAAAACCACTAAAGTCTAATCAAATTTATGTTTCAAATTGATATTATTTCAAGTTAAATAAATATCAACTTTATTTTAATGGAAAATTGAAGTTGATTTCAGAGTGACCAGCACTATTGAAAAAGTTATAAAAATGTTTGAAGTTGAAGCGTAAACTGGACTTTATTGTGTAGGAATTAAAGTTACTTTTCCATAAACTCATATTTGTTTACATTTTTGGCAAATAAATCGCGAATGTAGATTACTGGGTTTGGTCTTATTATGTTTTCTTATGTCTATGTTAAAAAAAAACAGTTTTTTTGGTGTGTTAACTTCACATACGTGATGGGTATAAATATTTAAATACGATAAAACAAAATACAACATATTTTCTCAACTCATACTTCAAGTTACAACACTACTAGCGGTCGTTGAGCCCCAAAAAAGCATCAATTTTTTATTTTATCGTGGTTAGTTAACGATGCCCATCTCGTCTGCAGTTTCTCTAGCTAATTTAATTTGACACTATAAATGGATAGCTTACATCAATGCAAACAGAATACATAATAGGACCAAACTCAGTGTCACGTATCAGAGATATTAACGTTCAAAGTTGATCACGTGACATCCATATTTTTGAACTTGCGTACATACATCTTGTTGCATAGATGTTAGATTTCTTTAAACATTCAGAATGATTATTTCAATTTTTTTTTTCTGTTTGCTTTGGGGACAGCTATCGAATTATCCAAGCTGTTATTTTGCATCCTCGTCAAATGACAGGAGGCTGTTATGAAAGACACAAATAATCAAATAAAATTACGTTCCCCGGTAAATAATGAATACATACTTGTTTTTTTAGTTATTTAAGTTTGACATTGGCGCCGATTCCCTTGTTCACAAACTAAACTAAATTTAAGTTCAGTGCATCTTTTTCTTTATATTTCATTAAGAAAAGGACAGAAGATAGATAGAAGAAAAGAGAGAGAGATGGGGGGGTGGTGTGGTGGGTGGGTAGATGGATTAGTTTAGTCCTGTCAAATTAGTCAGCGCCGGACGTAAATTGACGTATTTTTAGTCGCCATGTTTTAAGCACGTGTAAACTGTCTATGGAGTATCTTAATTTGACAGGACTAAACTAATATTTGTCTTCTGTCCTTTTCTTAATGAAATAGAAAGAAAAAGATGCACTGAACTTAAATTTAGTTTAGTTTGTGAACAAGGGAATCGGCGCCAGTATTTCAGAGTAGACCACTTGCAAAGAACAGAATCGCGTTATGGTATCGTATAAGCTGCCGCGTTTTTATGTGTGTGTAAACGGGCAGTTACAGTGCGGTCACACACAGGCCGCGTTTTAAAATGCCTGTCCCACACATGCCGGTTTCCGAAAATTAGAAAAAACAAACAAAAATACCTACTTAATTTAATATTGATTCGTGTCGAGAATTAGTAGCATAGTTACCTCCTTGAATTTGACGAAGATGCAAAACGACACCTTGTAGAGGGATACATGCATGGCCGCCACCATTTAGAAAAAAAAAACAGAATTTTGGACAAATAGGTATGCCAGGCTCCATAATCCCTGTTTTCGTCTATTATTAAAAACAAAAACTAGCTCTGCCATACATTTTGACCGCAAAAGTATTGCTCTTGTCCATGAACCAGCTGATTTTGTTTTGATACCGACGAAAAACGTAGGTATGTGAAATAAAATATTTTCATTTCGAAATTCCATAACAGTAGAAGTTTTTTTACTACGTCCATCACCCCAATTGGTAACACACTGACGACACAATCCTAAGAATTTTTAAAGGAATTCATAATCCATTGCTTCATATGTTCGAAAACTTCGTCCGCCCGACAACGGAAATAACGCAACGGATGTTGTTGAATTGTCAAAATGGCAAAAGGCATTGTCACTTTCAGTCTGTTAAGTAAGATACTCAACGCAAGCATTCGCTTTACAAAGTTTTGAGCACAAATCCACACTCCGGGCTGAGAAATTCCAGACGGAAAAAAACCATTAACACTTTGCCCAACCAACATGAAAAACCTTAGGAAAAATTAATCATTTTCATCATCCACCATATCTAATTCACTTTTAATTTTCTTAGCTTTTTCATGGCGCTTCGCATGCAGCATCAACTTGCTCCTCGTCATGAACCTTTTATTGCAAACCGTACACAAATGAGCTCTGTCGCCGACATGCATTTTAACGTGCATAACCAAATTATTCTTCTGCGTAAAACTCTTCGAACATATCTCACAAACATGAGGTTTAATACCGAGATGAATTTTCTCGTGACGATCTAAGTCTGCTTTCCTGTAGAAAGAAGCCCCACAATCGCCACAGTTGAAGTTTTTTATGCCTTCGTGAGATAGCTGGTGAATGCTGAGATGGCCGAGCTGTGTGTATGTTTTACCGCAGATAGGACACATGTACGGTCGTTCACCGGTGTGTGTCCGGATATGTTTTTTTAGTTCGTACCTTGTAGCGAACGTTTTTGGACAGTGTTCACAGTTGGATCTCTCTTTTGGAACAGTGCGTTTTCTTATTCGTCTGAAAATATAAGGTTAGGGTTAAATTGGCACCGATTCGCTTGTTCACAAACTAAATTTAAATTCAGTGCATCTTTTTCTTTTTCGTCTAAACTTGTCTATGGAGTCCATAGACAAGTTTAGACGTGATTAAAAACACGGCTTTAAAAATACGTCAATTTATGTCAGGCGCTGACTAATTTGACAGGACTAAACTAATATCTTCTGTCCTTTTCTTAATGAAATAGAAAGAAAAAGATGCACTGAATTTAAATTTAGTTTTGTTTGTGAACAAGGAAATTGGCGCCATGGCAACCATTTTTGACGTTCACAAGTGCCTTTTATGTGCCTATTTAAAAATAAATGATTTGACTTTGACAAAAAAACGTGAGAAAATTTGAATTTCGCGGGCCTCCCTAGAGATTTTTTTTTTTGTGATTTTTTTTAAGTAGAATCTTACTTTTTCTTCTTTCCATCTTCCTGTTCTTCATCAGATATCTCTATTACTTCACATTTTATTACTACTTCTTCCACCTCTTCAGTCTCCATTTTAATTCCTGAAATAAAAAAGAGTTTATTTTTATTTTTATTGCAAGCCTAGCTTCCACCCGCGGCTTTGACTGCGTCGTATGTCGATAAAAGATAGCTCATGCCGTTCCATAGGGTTCAAAGTATCCCCATACAAAATTTCTTCAGAATCAGTCTAGACGTTACGGAGATTAGCCGGAACAAACAGACAGAAACAGACAATTTAAAAAAAATGTTTTATGTTCAGTATATTCTTTCATATGCATTTAGTAAGTAGAAATTTCTCTAAGGTCATCAAAAAAAAAAATACTACTACATGGTTGAACGGTATGGAACAATCACAGATTTATAAACTAAAGGGAGATATGCCAAGGGGGCGTGGCGCGTGCGAACAATGTATGCACAAAACAGAAACAAACGCGGGCGCCGTTGATTAGTCGTGAACGCAACTACACACGGAGCGCATCACTTGTTTTCGTAAAAATGCCAAGCTATTCGGTGGTGATTTGTAAAAATCGAAGTGTCACAAAAAAATAAAACTCTTAGAGTGTGCGCGAGCGCGTGTTCGTATTGTAGTGCATATGTAGTTGTAATTTTTGAAGGCTACAGCCGGACTCGAACAGTTGGGCAGCCACACCATATCTCCCTTTAGTTTATAAATCTGTGGGAACAATTGTTTTTGAAATTGTTCAGTTTAGAATCATGTACTGAATCCTTTGTAACCGGTTGCGAGTCGATGTACAGACGCCAGCAGGTCAAGCTACCCGAAACTGTCAAATTTTCCCAATCAACCTTGAACCTTAATGCTTTAGTGATAAAGTTGAAAATCTATTAAAGAAATTTGACAGATTGTAGTAGCTTGATGTGCTGGCGTCTGTACTTATTGCCACCCTGTATAGTATCATGCCTGTCAGAGGTGTAATAAATATTTTTGCTGACTATAGTAGTTTCAGTAGGTATCTATATATATATATATACGATAGACCCCTAATGGGACCTACTAAAGCCATTTACTGTCCACAGCAAAAGCTCAATAGTAAATTGCCCAACCTGCGAGTCAAACCCAGGACCCTTGTTAAAACATCTGCATTTGCAACAAGTAGATGAATGAGGCTGTAATTAATTTATTTATTTAAATACAATATAAGCTGACAGTATATGAACTGAACACATTGCTTATATTCTCTTCTATATGCTGACTAAATGAAAGTGGAACAAAAATTTACATATGTATTAGAATACATTTTAAATTAATTTATTTAACTTAAGACTGATTTTTCCAACGCCAGTTAACTTTATCGGTGGAATAATTTTGAATTTTTGACAGTTTCCATAAAAATACTGTCAGACGTCAATTTTATTCCACGAATAAAAATTCCAGTCCATTGAAAAATCAGCCCTTAGAGTTTAAATCCTACTAAATATAAACGCGAAAGTTTGTAACGATGGATAGATGTTTGTTACTCTTTCAAGCAAAAACTACTGAACGGATTTGGATGAAATTTGGTACACAGATAGTTTATAACCAGGAATAACACTGGATAATTTTTACCCTGATATTCCCACGGAATCGACACTTATGCGGGTGAAACCACGGGGCGCTGCTAGTCATCATCTGCCGAGCCTTTTCCCAACTATGTTGGGGTTGGCTTTCATTCTAACTGGATGCAGCTGAATACCAGTATTTTACATGGCGCGACTGCCTATCTGACCTCCACAACCCAGTTACTGGGTAATACAATACCCCTTGGTAAGACTGGACCTATTAGTAGGATTAAAAAAAACTGCTACATTGGTCTAGTGGTTACAAGCACTACTGCTGAGCATAAGGTCCTGGGTTTGATTCCCGGGTGAGGTAATGTGTTATAGTTTTTCTGGAATTCCTCAGTAGCAGCCCAGGGTCTGGATTTGCGCCTGGTTGATGGCATTAGGCTGGCCCCATATTACATGGGACTTAAAACACAGATGGCGATATGTGTGTGTACTATAGGTAAACCTCTGTCGAAAAACTTAATCAGGCATGTCAGAAGTTCATCACCTTATGTATTAAAGGCTTACAAGAAGATTAGTTTTCTACAGACTGAATTATTTAGAAATTTGCATGTTTCTTCGAACCTATGAACAATTACATCAACGATACGTCTGATTTTGGGAAAAATCTTCAAGAGTTATTGTTTTTTGTCTTTTGTTAAAGTTCCTAATTAAGCCAGGAATCAACCTGAATCAACTTTTTATCCAGGTACGCGTTGCAGTTACCCTGGGATGCTAGTGAAACCGCGGGCAAAAACTAGCAAAATGCAAGTAAACAATATGTACCTAAGGTTTGTATGAGTTTTCCTATCACAATGTATGTTTATAGTGGAAAAATGCTTTTATTTTATCACTAGATCAATGGAAGACATATTACAATGTTCCAAAATGAATAATTAGAAGGAATAAGCCATAATTACCTGCTATAAGTACTCAATGTTTACTGAAGCCAATGTAATCAAACAAAAATACAAAAATTATTGTTTGTAAATGATTGTTTTATAACATTTTGCCACGAATTTAATATGTAAGCCGGATTTTTAAAACGATTTTAATTTACAGCGTATTTATATAGCCTTTCTGTGGATTTAATTAAACCTAATTATTTCCGAAAAGAAACTTCGATTTATTTTATTTTTGTCAGAAAAACTCGTTTTTAAATATGAGCGAGATGAAAGATACATTATTTGAGAAGTGTGAAGGGTTAAGCATGATACAGAAAAATGCTTCATATTAAAAATTATTGGAACGAGTTGAAAAAAAAAATGTGACATTGACAGCACCACGGTTTGACAGCGTTTATTGTGTTGCCACTCTTTATTCTTCAAAATTACTATATCTATTTTTTTTGTGTTAGACATAAACAACTTTAAACTCATATAATATGCACTTGATTCATAATGACATTAAAATGATATATAGCCATTAAATACAACTGCTATTACAGTTGCTTATTAGAAATTATACTTACACTGCTACAGGCGAAACAAATCCAACGGAGTCGGCCGGCACGACAAGAAATGCATCCGTAAACATAGTATTTATTTTCCTTTTGCAACATTTAATTCGCGTTTAATTATTGCAGAAATAAATTATACAAAAAAAAATAATATTAGCGTATTAGTTTTATTTAAAAGAAAATATCTTGTACATCATTATAATAGGATAAAAAAATAACATACTGAATACGGAATGCATACTAATTCAGAGAATAGTTACATGCTTTCGCTGCAATGTGTGGTAATCGAATGCCTTTTAACTTCAACGTTTTATTTAACAGTAAAACTGCAGAGCGCTTCAAATTCATTACATCAGTCTCCATAATTTATCTCAAATACTATGTAATTATTAAAATTAAAATACTTCAAACGTGGTTACGAAACCCAGAAATGACTCATTTTCTAAAATAACGTTCCAGTCATTAATCAGTTTAAACACATTTAATTTAAATAAAAGTAGGTATGAGTAAAAAATACAAACACCTATGTTATTGGCCTTCTAAAAATAAGGCGGTTAAATTGAGAATACGTTAAATAGTATGGAACAGTGATGTCATGTTTAGGACTATTGAATTTGTCAGGGTTACAGATAATCGGGTCACAGATGATGTCATACTAGAGGGCCATTTGCACACTTAGCTTACACTCTGCAACTAGCTCGACGCTTTCTTTTTGTAAAATCTCGAAAAGAAAAATATTATTAGGGTCTTGCTCATAATACAGCTTCGTGAAATCACGTATTTTACTAATCGAAATTTTATGATTATAATAAGTAAAGAATTGAAGTAGTTCATGATTATTTAAAAACAAGTGTAGATAACAATATAAGGTCTGACAAGGATGTCAAAGTCAAAGTTGACTTGAGGTTTTTATTAGCAACACAATATGATCATCATACTGATAAATTATAGGTAACGGCCGTAAGTTACGAGTTGTAGTTCGGGGTTCGAACACAAACAGGTACTTTACTTTGTGTAAATTATTTCATCACCACTGTTCTTAAAACGGTGCAGGAAAACATCGTGAGGAAACCGGTATTTTATTTATTTTAGGCGACGAAGGCCCTAGATAAATACCTTAACCTAAACATACATAATCTTAATTAAAATATATTTTTTTTATTATAGCTTCCTATACGTGCTGGTATGTGATAATTGTCCGCGGAAGCGACGGAGCATCATCGGATTCCTGTTGTAGTGGCTTCGCCAGGGCTGCAGACACTGGCAGCGCGACGGGGCGAGGAACTCGGGCGGCGCTGCGTGGAGGAGCGATGACGGGCGCGAGGCTGAGGGGCACGCGGGCGGGGCGCTCTGCAACCTCAGCAAACGACGGGTACGCTGGCGACGAAACTGCTGACGCGGAATTTGACGACGATACATCGAGGCCCGCTCCGCGACACTAGTTTACGTTAAATGCATCGACTGATGACCTAGTTACCGCCACACTGTTGCGCAACTCGCTAAATTCTTTGCGCAAATCGGCGACGGTGTTTTGGGATGCATCTAACTTTGCTAGAACATCCGCGAGGCGAGCCTTCAGAAAGACAATGTCCTTCAGAAGGCTTGTTACATCTACGGGTGACAGCTTGTGCAGCTCCTTCGCCACAAACGACCCTTCCGTTCCTACGACGTTCGTTCGACGTTCCTTCTACAAAGCCTGGAGCACAGGCGTAAGGTAGCCAGCCTTTCGGTATTCTATAGGATGCATTCTGGAGAGTGTGCGCGGGAATTACATGACTTAATTCCGCCATCACCGTTCCATCATCGGACAACCCGTCGCACGGCGAGTTTCCACCCTTACGTTGTTGAAACTGCTACGATCCGGACGAAGCGTTTCGCCTCGTCGTTTATACCGCGAACATCGAAGGACTGGAACAATTTGCCTGCAGTGGTTTTCCCGTCCGATTATAATTTAAGTGTTTTCAAGGCTAGAGTGAATAGGCTCATAATAAATTAGTGCGCTTTACCACCAACGATTGCATCACTGCTTTCCATCGGGCGGAATCGCAGTCAAGCACTAGGTTATACAATTTTAAAAAAAAAGTCGGCACGTCGTTAGGGTCGGTCTCCCTTGAACAGCTTGATAATGTCTTGCAGGCTTCTCTTAGTCCCGTCACGCCAGCGGGACACCATCTGCCGATCGATTCTGTAAAAATCTCATCGTGAAAAGTTAGGTGAAGTGAACTGTCAATAGTGTCAATCCCTAGCATTAGTTGGAATGACAGCTCACTGCACGCTTATTTCAGCTTAGTTTTCACGGTGAGATGGTTACAGAATCGCACTGCTGGTCGCGCATGTTTAGCACATTGAACAACAATAGCTTTGGCTGCAGCTATGTCATCCTCGCTGAAGTTCGTTGCGCAGATTTCGACAGCGGATACCTCATCCATCACATCCAGCTTCTGCTGCAGGAACGCTAGCAGCTCATTCGCCACAAGTTCATTACTCATGGCGAAAAAATTACGAGCGACAGCTTGTGCCGCGCTAGTCAATATACAGAAAATGCAAACACGTGCGCATCGAGACGCGGCACCAACAAGACTGTGACATCTCTGTCATCATAACATCTACGAACCCGCACTGGGCCTGCGTAATGGATTACGGCCCACCCCCTCTCACCGACAGGAAGTCGGTGTCCCAGCAGTGGGAACACTATAAGCTGATTATGATTATGCTATACTGATAAATATGTACGCTGGCGTCAAGTGGAGTTCAGGACTTGCGTTTCTGAACTTTTGTAAACGTTGTATGTACTTAAGTAGTTCTTAAATACTTAGCCCTAAAAAGTACAGTAGGAATTACAGCTACCCTGTAATACCACTACAGTGCATTGTAAGTTTATGAGCAATTTGCATTATCAACCAGCACGGCAAAGGAATTTCATTCAATCCGTTTATTTCTGCATACCGCCTGAAGCGTAGAAAAGAATGAAATAGGTTTCAATTTGCTGGGAGTTTTTGTCAAAAGAAATTACAAAGTTGACTATATTACGATGGCAAATAGTCCACTCAGTCGTTCATTCATTACCCATGACGTCACCGCGGCGTGGTGTAGCCTAAGTGTGTTGGTTCTGTCGACAGCTTTAATTTTAAGAATGACGTTATTATTTCCACACAGGTTTTCGTGGTTCGCGGGTGCACGATTACACGAATTAAAACAATTTTCTCTTTAATTCTACGTGTGCTAGTGAAAAAAAGATGTCGTATTATCAACAACGGACTGTCGGTGAGTGATATTTTGTTTTTATTATTGATCGTGAAAATTGTGGCTTGTTTTTTTTTTATTCTGGCTGTATATTTCGGCATTCGTCGTCAATAAAACCTTAGTTCTCCGATTTTCATTCCTTCGTCAAATATTTTTCTTTTTATGTTAAGTTAAATTAGTTGTAAACCAAAAATGATGTTGTAAACAATGCTAAAATTAATATAATAATAAATGCAGTGATTTGAACATCGGCATAATTTTGTGTACTTTATTGTAAGTTAAATAGTATCTCAATTGTATAGACTAGTAGAACAGCTGTTTGTCACCAAGGCCAGGAGGTGCATCACTCGACTTACCTGCTGTGTCAATTAATACGACCTTGTCTATGATCGGTGCCTTATTGACACAAAAAATAGTGCATTTAAAATGACATCATGTGTGTTCACTACCTATACATATTTAGCCGTTTCATTTTCCGGTTATTAATCAAAGTTATGGATAATGTGGCAACATCTTCATATTTTTATAGACGCCAAAAATAGGCGACCTCATTTTTCTAAAGAAATCGTACCTAGTTGACTATTCTGCTATCTTTATTATAGATACAGCTAAATAAACAGTTTATACAGTTAAATAAAGTCCTAGAAGAGTTGTTCTGGGTTTATTAGAAGTGGCCTATTTTTCCCAATCATTATTTAGCTCTGGCAATAGTTTTAGCCTATTTTCGGCATTGTATTATGAGAAGAGGCTAAGTTTTGTTGACATTGATAAGTATGTCACGTTACGAAGAGGCTATGGATACAAATAGGCCATCTTTAGTTTTCGGACCAGATAATAATATAAGTGAACACCTAAGCATACAATGGGTCAATCGATCAGGTTAAGCTACGCTTACCGAGGTCGGTCCGTGGATGGGTGGGTGACCATCTCTACATATCGAGACCCCTCCGTGCCTCGGAAAGTCCCGGCCGTCAATCGTAGAACTTTGACAGTCGTTACGCCAAGTCAGAAGCCCAAACGTCTGACAGCCAGTCTTACCAAGAGGTATCGTGTTATCCAGTAACTGGGTTCTGGAGGTCAGATAGACAGTCGCTCCTTGTAAAATACAGGTATTCAGCTGCATCCGGCTAGACTGGAGGCTGACCTTAACATAGTTTGAAAAAGGCTAGACAGATGACCTAAGTATACAAGTCAATTTATGCAATAGTTACCAGAATAGGTAATGTTATGATACACTAGAAGAGGTAGCATGTAGCAGTTACACCGCTTCTTGCCTGACTTAATTAAGATACAATTTATCAATGAGATGCAATCCTAAATGCTCAACTTTCCCAAGGCACAAATTCAGTAATATACGACTTAATCAGCCTATATTCCCGCTGCTGGGACACAGGCCTCCTCTCTGTGAGAGGGAGTGCGCTGTAGTCCGCCACGCGGGCCCAGTGCGGGTTGGTAGATGTCACATGTCTTTTTTTTTTTCTGGGTGGGAAATCATCATATGACTTCTCCCGCTCTGGGCGGAGCAGGAGGGCGTGTCAGACTTTTACTGACTAAAACCCACCCGTGTTCCTTCAGTTGCCTATGCCAGGGACCACGGTATCTCTTTCGAACAACCCGCGGCCCTGGCAGGAGATGTCACATGTCTTCGAAGTTTTTGGTTCTAGGACATGCCGGTTTCCTCACGATGTTTTGCTTCCAATTAGCAACTACAATCCGGCCGTCGAGAGAATGCGCTCCTGACACCTGTCAGTGCGACAATTCTAGTAGCTAATAAAGATCAAATTCGCAAAACACGTATTCGTTTGTATGAAACTGACAGGTGTCAAGAACGCATTCTCTCGTCGGCCGGAATGTAGTTCAGATGTAATGATTGGATTACGTATATTCGTTGCACCGCTGACGTTTGCGTAAATCCAATTATGTTGCAAAGTTTACCTATTTACTTGTCTTCTTTGGAAGTTTATATAATTCTTCTGTACGCCTTTATGTTATAATGTGTGTATCGCTGGTCAGTTTCCCTCAGTCGTCAGTTTATTTATTCCGCTAGTTTCGTTGATTAGTCAGTTTCACTGATTCGGTCAGTTTTACGGGTGAGATAGTTGCGTTAACTCGACAGTTTCCATACTGAACTCTCACAATTGGACTCGGAAGGTGGCGCTGTTCAGGCAGGACAACGTCTGTCAGGTCCACTAGTCAAGTCTGCATAAAGATCCTGCATGGTTGGTCTCGTGGTCGCAAGCGCGGCTGCGGAGCGTGGGACTGGGGTTCTATTTTGGATTCCTGATTTGTCATTGGGTTTCTTAATTGGGAATGTCTTAGTAACAGCTTGGAGTTTGGAAGTCGGCGGTGTGATACCCCTGTGTCTCAGAAAGCACGTTAGGAATGTCTTAGTAACAGCTTGGAGTTTAGAAGTCGGCGGTGTGATACCCCTGTGTCTCAGAAAGCACGTTGGGAATGTCTTAGTAACAGCTTGGAGTTTGGAAGTCAGCGGTGTGATACCCCTGTGTCTCAGAAAGCACGTTAGGAATGTCTTAGTAACAGCTTGGAGTTTGGAAGTCGGCGGTGTGATACCCCTGTGTCTCAGAAAGCACGTTAAGCCGTTGGTCCAACGCCTAAACTCTCTCCGGTCGTGTCTGATTGCCGTCCTATCGAACTATGAGAGTGACGGAAGAGAGAGTGCACCTGTGTCTGGCGCACACGCTTGTGTACTACAATATCTCCCGCGCCGAAGGCTGGTCTCGGCTGAGATTGGTCGCCGTAACCGAAATTCGGTTTGAAGGATCCGGTAGGTGGCGCTTTTGGGCAGAAGAACGTCTGTCAGGTCCTCTAGTCAAGAATAACGATTGAGCTGAGTAGGCACGACGGGTAGACTTGGTGAAGGTGCTTGATGAGATCAGCACCGACTCTCAAAGTTCTACGAATGACAGCCGGGACAAACGGCTAACGTGCTTTCTGAGGCACGGAGGGTTCTTGGTATGTAAAGATGGTCACTAATCCATTGACCAACCGCGGCAAACGTAGCTTAACCTGATCGATCGACCCGTGCGGCTGTTATTACTTAGCCACAAGCTCTACGTCCAACAATAGATGTCTTGTCTGAAATAATAACTAGTAGATACAACGAAACGCCATTTTGTTGAAATGCACTTTTTGCGTCGCGTTATTAAAATTTTATTCAACTTATTATAACTCAACTAATTAACTAATTACATTCGACTAATTATTCATTATCATTGCGGGCTTAACCACGAGGAACGTTAGATTATCTCGGATGTTCTGCGAGATACTAATTAGCCAGCGAATCTCTACAAACGTGACGATAAATGATTTATTTTCTGTTAGTAGGTTTGTAAACAGGACAGGACTAAACTAATATTTATCTTCTGTCCTTTCCTAAATTAAATAGAAAGAAAAAGATGCATTGAACTTAAATTTCGTTTAGTCTGTGAACAAGAGAATCGGCGCCACTATCTTTTCCGGTATACCTAACCAACAAAAAGTCTAGACAAAATGTTTGCATTCGTTATCATTGAATTAATGCACGTAATTGGGTTACGTCTCAAGCAAGGCATGCAAAAATGTATGATAACTGATAAGGGATTATTTTGAGTACTTAGTCGCTTTGTTTACTATTTTGTATTTTTAAACATGCTGAAATGAGCACAAAGAGCAAAGAACTCCATGATAATTGCGTAACACACTTTCAAACACGAACCATGGTTAGAAGGCCAATTTTCGTAACTTAAAACGTTCAAAATCTAATCGCAGTGTCATCTCGGCGACTAACAAATGTCAAAATGTAGGGAAATTTGAGGTATTTTTGACAGATTGAGACTGAGATCAGTCGGGTAATTCTCGTAATTTTAAGAATGTTCACGGTCTGATCTCAGATAAATTCTCGATCATCAAAAATACCTCAAATTTCCCTACATTTTGACAAGATTTTGACAGTTGTTTGTTGCTGAGATGAGACTGCGACTAGATTTTGAACGTTTTAAATCACGAGAATTAGCCTTCCGACTGTGAACGTTCTTAAAGTTACTAGAATTGCCCCTGTGAATCATTTTGAAGGATATGCTAATCCATATGTTCGAAAAATCTGTCTGCTCAACAACGTAAATAACGCAATGAATTTTATTGAACTGTCTAAGTACAGCCGCCAGCACATCAAGCTACTACAATCTATCAAATTTCTTTAATAGATTTTCAACTTTATCGCTAAAGCATTAAGGTTCAAGGTTGATTGAGAAAATTTGACAGTTTCGTGTAGGTTGACCTGCTGGCGTCTGTACATGAAAGTCGTTGCTACTGTTAGTGTGTTACGCAATTACCCCGATAGTTCCCTGAGACAGTAAGAGGGGGTCGCTGCAGGCCACGTAGCAGATGGCGGGACGAACCGGATAGTTCCGTAAGAGCTGGAAGGAGGATGCGCGGGCTTGCGAAAGATCGAAGGAGTGGAGGGTAGCCCTTTGCCCAGGAGTGGAACAGAGCAGGCTACGACAAAAATAAACCATGCTGAAACAATACTTAAGTTACCGAGTATCAACTCTTTGGTAGATGCGTTTCTCATTCAAAGGAAAACTAAATATTTTTAGGCAATTCCCTCTGTCGTCAACGCGTGTCGCACGTGTTGAAGTTTAGTAAGAAACCGATGGATATTTTCGAATAAAATTTAATTTATTTAATAGTAAACAAACAGTTAATTTATCAAATTAAGTTTCATTCGAAAGCATCCATCGGTTTCTTACTAAATTTCAACTATATCTAACGACCCTGGTTACTTATCTCTGGCGACTGTACACTTATACAAAGTGCCGATTATTTTTCGTAAAATCGTTTAGGGTTCCATCGAGGGGCTCGTGTCTAAGTAATAACAGCCGCACGGGTCGATCGATCAGGTTAAGCTACGCTTGCTCGTTAGTCCGTCGAGTCGATGGCTGACCATCTTCACATACCAAGACTCCTCCGTGCCTCGGAAAGCACGTTAAGCCGTTGGTCCCGGCTGTCATTCGTGGATCTTTGACAGTCGTTACGGATATTCAGAAAACCGAAAGTCTGACAACCAGTCTTACCAAGGGGTATCATATTACCCAGTCACTGGGTTGTGGAGGCAGTCCCTCCATGTAAAATATTGGTATTCAGCTGCATCCGGTTAGACTGGAAGCCGAACCCAACATAGTTGGGAAAAGGTTAGGCAGATGATGACGTGTAAAAGTGATTCCGATATCCTATTAAATTACACACCGACGATAAAAGACAAGTCTGTAAAAAAGAAAGACACAGCTCTACACGCCCACATTCTATCGACTAGACAATGCTATCGACTTAACAAGGCCTACTGTATAATCGATGTTATACTCCTTGACCTCCTATGGAAATAGGTTAATGGCGGACCTGAATACATCGCACCTACCTGTTACGAACAACACGATATCAACGTCAGGTAAATAAAGTATTAGGGTTATGGATTCTTCACATTTCTTAGTACGAAGAAGTAATGCTTCGCTGGGGAGTTTGTTGCGTCACTTCTTCCCAGCGAAAGCACTAGGCAGTGGTGAAGGGCGGGCGTTTTGGGGGATTGTCTCATGTAATTTTGACGGTCGAAAAGTGCCGATTTATGTATTTAAACTTTTCGCACAAAAAGTCATCATAAGCATCCTGTAGGGATGTTAAGTTGATGGACTTGAAGTCTAGACGCCTGTTACTTGAGATGATGTTTCTATATGACATGTAGCAGCAGATATGACTGCTCAGATTTGGTAAATAAATTAAGTTATGTTGTACCTAGAACTGTTGTGGGACGCGGGGTGCGCGCACGTCCACTATTCGCCATCCCATCTTGCCGCACTAATGCTGGAGTTCGCGCACCTCTACGTCGTATAGCAGATAATTATAACACAAATTTCTCGGATATTGATCTATTTACATTATCATCCAACAAATTTCGAAATACTGTAATCCGAAAATTAACAAACTAAAACTATATAACTGTAACATATAATAAAACAAAATATCAATCACTCGCATGCCTAGTTAGTTTCTTATATAAAAAAAAATGGAATAGGTAACATTTGGATAACGTTGTGAGTTACACATACACTATATACTTTAGATACTAAGGACTATTAATTAAGAAACCTTTGTGTAACTGTTTGTTTTCCCAAAGAAAAATAAATAAATAAAAAGGTACAAAGGCGGACTTAATGCCTTAGACATTCTCTACCAGTCAACCAAGGGTAGTGAAGAGATTAGATGGCAGATGCTGATTGTCAGCCTAATTTGAATAAATGACTTTTGAGTTAATTACTGCATCGTTGTGAGTACTATGTCTATGTAGTAAAAGTGGCCCCGCTTGAGACATATATAAATCGATAGCTGACATCAATGCAAACAGTAAACATAATAAGACCAAACCCCGTAAAGCGTCACGTTTCCGAGATATTAACGTTCAAAGTTGATCACGTGACATCCATATTTTTTTTAACTTGTTTTTGAGTTTTTCTAACTGAACAGACAGCTGTGCTGCTGGGGAGTTTGTTGCGCCATTTCTTCCCAGCTAAAGCACTAGAAAGTGGTGAAGGGCGGGCGTTTTGGGGAACTGTCTTATGTAATTTTGACTTTCGAAAAGTGCTGATTCCCAGCCTCATTTGAAAAGATGACTTTTGATTTAGTTTTATTTTTTTTTATTTTGATACTTCACTGCGATACATCGCGGGTTTTTGGGGGTTTGCCTTGACGCCTGGTCTCCTAATGTTTTGTTTTTTTGGTTCCAGGTCCCATGCCACCGCCGACGCTGTCAGACAAGCTTCGTCTCTACCATGTGGATATGAACCCTTACGGTCACAGGGTCCTATTGATCCTGGAGGCTAAGAAGGCGAAATATGAAGTATACAAACTAGACCCCCTGAGGCTACCTGAGTGGTTTAGGAGCAAGAATCCGAGATGTAAGCACAAGATACGTTTTTATTTATTATCTGGTAAAAGCATCATGCTGAGACAGGAGCCTTTTGGCCTCGTATAGAACTTTCTGTTTCATTTTTCCTTTTATTACTTTTTTTTTATATATAATTGGTTTTATGTTTATTTTTATCTGTGTTTAGTTTAGTTTATAATCCTGTACGAGTCGCAATAACTACTTTTTCTTTCTTTCTTTCTTTCAAAAAGGCAAGAGAAGCTTAACTTTCGCCCGCAGCTTTGCCCACGGGGAGGTCTGAAATCATCCCACGGGAACGTACTACCAGGATAAAAAGTATCCAATGTCCTAACCCAGGTCACGGTTTACCTGTGTGCCAAATTTAATTAAAATCCGTTCAGCCGTTAGGGCATGAGACGGTAACAGACAGACAGAGTTACTTTCACAAATGTATATATTTATAAAAAGTTATTAACTGTCCCATATAAAACTTCAATACCCACTCGACTCAAATGTCCGGGACGGCTAATTATTTTTAGGGTTCCGTACCCAAAGGGCAAAAACGGAACCCATTACTAAGTCTCCACTGTCCGTCTGTCTGTCACCAGGCTGTACATCATGAGCCGTGATGGCTAGACAGTTGAAATCTTCACAGATGATGTATTTCTGTTGCCGCTATAACAACAAAAAATAACTAAAAACAGAATAAAATAAATATTTAAGTGAGCCTCCCATAGAACAAACGTGATTTTTGCTTGATGATCTGCTCCAGACCCTTAAATTTGACCACGCATTTCTGATAAACGCTGTATATGTGCCATCGTTCAGCGCCCTACTATCCTATTGATACAAACATCGTCAAACTCACCAGCTTACAGCAGTCCACTGCTGAACAAAGGCCTCTCCTATTGCACACCATTCAACTCGATTTTTGACAACTCTCATCCAGCTGCTACCAGCCACCCTGCGAAGATCGTCGCTCCACCAAGCCTGAGAGCGTCTTTACACACGTAAAAGTAATTGTATCTTTTTATTTTCAGTAAAAATACCAGTCCTAGAGATTCCCACTGACAATGGGGACAAATATTTATTTGAGAGTGTGGTGATCTGTGACTACCTCGACGAGAAGTATTCCAGGAATCAGCTCCACTCCCGGGACGCGTACGTGAAGGCCCAGGATAGGCTGCTCATTGAGAGGTTTAATGAGGTAATCATTTCATTTGTTTGTGGCTAAGTAATAAAAAACAGCCGCACGGGTCGATCGATCAGGTTAAGCTACGCTTGCCGCGGTTGGTCCGTGGATGGGTGACCATCTTTACATACCAAGACCCCTCCGTGCCTCGGAAAGCACGTTAAGCCGTTGGTCCCGGCTGTCATTCGTGGGTCTTTGACAGTCGTTACGAGTCGTCAGAAGTTCTAAAATCTGACACCCAGTCTTACCAAGGGGTTTCGTATTACCTAGTAACTGGGTTGTGGAGGTTAGATAGGCAGTCGCTCCATGTAAAATACTGGTACTCAGCTGCATCCGGTTAGACTGGAAGTCGACCCCAACATAGTTGGGAAAATGCTTTGCAGATGATGATTATTTCTTTGATAGATTCTTTTATACATATTTTTTTAATTTGAGAACGTTATGCGCCTTGTAGACCATTTTCTATTTTATTAAGTACCTGGTACTACACTGTCCTCCTATTAACACTGTTGCTGATTCTGGTTTTCTTTTTAATTTTCAGTTAATAAAAGGCAGTTTAGAATGTTTCGATACAAACTTTGCGTTCGGGAGTGAGCAAATCATACAAACACTAGATATCTTCGAAAAGGAATTAGCATCAAGAGGTAAGGGTCTTTCTTCTTCATTTTATGAGCATGAGTCGAGTCCTGGGTTCAATGCCCAGTTCGGACAAAATACTATTGACTTTTTTTCTATTCTGATTTACTTAATGGCGCCGATTCCCTTGTTCACAAACTAAACTAAATTTAAGCTCAGTGCATCTTTTTCTTTCTATTTCATTAAGAAAAGGACAGAAGATAAATATTAGTTTAGTCCTGTCAAATTAGTCAGCGCCTGACGTAAATTGACGTATTTTTAATCGCCATGTTTATAATCACGTCTAAACTTGTCTATGGAGTATCTTAATTTGACAGGACTAAACTAACATTTATCTTCTGTCCTTTTCTTAATGAAATATAAAGAAAAAGATGCACTGAACTTTAATTTAGTTTAGTTTGTGAACAAGGGAACCGGCGCCAATAGCAGCCCGGATTCTAGATTTAGCCAGCCAAAGCTGTAGCCAGAGCCAAATCCCCAGTCTGTTGTACTCTAAAGGTGCTGAATGCCCTTCTGGCTGCCAACCCTGAATGCGAAGTGTTTGCGGATTAATGGAGTATAATTATACAGATATATCTGGTGTTCCGTGAGAGAAAGTCTGCAAAAGAGTCCACTGTTCCTTGTTAGCTTTAAATTATATTATATTATTGTCAACGTAATGATTCTCTTTATGTAATTTATTATAATTCGTGTTGTACAGTTTTAATTAACTATAATTAAACTAGCTGCGCCCCGCGGCATATGTTTCGGTCCCGTGGGAATATCAGAATAAAAAGTATCCTATATGTTAATCCTGGTTATAAACCATCTGTGTGCCAAATTTCATCGAAATCCGTTCAGTAGTTTTTGCGTGAAAGAGTAACAAACATCCATCCATCCACCCATCCATCCATACAAACTTCCACGTTTTATAATATTAGTAGGATATGCTAACTATTAGGACCACTAGACAAACGACGTACCTAATACTCTATGGTCTGATTCCAGGTACAAACTACTTCGGAGGTCACCGTCCTGGTATGCTGGATTACATGATATGGCCCTGGGTGGAGAGGCTGTACCTCCTCCGATGTGTCAACCAGAGGAAGTTCGATGAAAAAAGAGGGCTGTTCCCTAATTTTGTAAGTACACTTTGATAATATTACCTGTTGTGTTAAGCGCGACTGCTGAGCGTGGGGTCCTGGGTCCGATTCTCGGGCCGAGTCGTGTTTCATAGGAAATTTCTTAGTAACAGCCAGGAGTTTGGAAGTTGGCGGCGTGATAAGGCCTCGGAAAGCACGTTAAGCCGTTGGTCCTGCGTCTGATCTCTCTCCGGTCGTGTCGGATTGCCGTCCCATCGGACTATGACAGTGAGGGAAGAGTGAGTGCACCAGTGTCTGCGCACACACGCCTGCAGTATAATATCTCCCGCTCCGAAGGCTGGGGGTCTACTCCGAAGTGGTATCGGCCGAATGTTCGTCCGTTTCCTACCACGAAATTACTATTTGGTTCGGTCGGTCCCGATCCTACACTCCTACACTCTTTCGAATATTGACTATGGTCCCGGCCCAACTGAGCCGGTCCGAACTTTTTTCGTATTTTTCAATAATTTTCGTTTCGGCCATGTGTCGGTCCGATCCGATCATTCGCACTTTGCACTTCGTAGTAGACCCCCTGGTCTGCGCTGTGATAGGTCGCCATGGCCGAAATCCGGTCTGGACGACTTTATTTTATTTAATACCTGTTCCAAAGATTTAAATCGTTACTTTCGCTACGTCATCTGCCTAGCCTTTTCCCAACTATGTTGGGGTCGGCTTCCAATCTAACCGGATGCAGCTGAATACCAGTATTTTACATGGAGCGACTGCCTATCTGACCTCCACAACCCAGTTACTGGATAATACGATACTCCTTGGTAAGACTGGTTGTCAGACTTTCGGGCTACTGACGACCTGTAACGACTGTCAAAGATCCACGAATGACCGACGGGACCAACGGCTTAACGTGCTTTCCGAGGCACGGAGGGGTGTTGGTATGTGAAGATGGTCACCTATCCACGGACCAACTGCGGCAAGCGTAGCTTAACCTGATCGATCGACCCGTGCAGCTGTTATTACTTAGCCAATCGTTACATTCGCTACACCGCGTAAAAAGATGGATGTTTTGATACCTCTGACACACACAATGACTTCACTGACAGAAACGCTATATAATATACTAGCTGCGCCCCACGGTTTCACCCGCATAAGCCTCGATCCCGTGGGAACATCAGGATAAAAAGTATCCTATGTGTTAATCCTGCTTATAAACCATCTGTGTGCCAAATTTCATCCAAATCCGTTCAGTAGTTTTTGCGTGAAACAGTAACAAACAAACATCCATCCATAGAAACTTTCACGTTTATAATTTTATAGTAGGATATAATCTTGTCATTTAATTGTGTACTTCTTGGTTTTCCAGGCAGACTGGGGTGATCAAATGCAGTTAGATGACGTTGTGAAGAAGCACGCCAACTCGCCACAAGAATACTTTGATTATTATAAGAATGCTAGAACACATTCTATGGGGTACTATTTATAAGTCCAAAACAGTATATTATATAATATCATTAGTATTTTTATGCCTACATCATTATCTGCCTAGCCTTTTCCCAACTATGTTGGGGTCGGCTTCCAGTGTAATCTGAAAAAAGCTGAATACCAGTATTTTTCATGAAGCGACTGCCTTTCTGACTTTTTTATATTATACTGGCTACCATCAGTAGCGATTTGTCTTTAACTGCAAATAGGTTATTAAGTTCGGTAGTTAACGTGCTTTCCGAGGGACGTCTTCATGATCTTTTTTTTTTTTTTTCTGGTGGGAAATCATCAAATGACCGCTCCCGCTCTGGGTGGAGCGGAAGGGAGTGTCAGACTCTTGTTCCTTCCTTCGCCCTTTATGTTCCGGGGTAGCGGTAACCCTTTCGGACAATCCCGCTGACCCGGCAGGCTTCGGCCCTAAGGGGCCCCTCAAATTATGCTGACATCTCTTTGAGGCGCGCGTGGAACACTTACGCGCCGTCTGGCACGGGCCTGGTCCTGATCGGGCGGTGAGCTACCCATTGCTCTCCGCCCGCAGGCCCGCGCCTACGGTGGCCGGTAGTCGTCGCTCGACTCCCGACGCCCGGGGCGTCTCCCGCGGCGGCTGGGACGGGAGGCTCTTTCCCTCATCCGTCCCGCCACCTCCTTCGCTAGCATGACTGCTTCGCAGAAGGAGGCGACTGCCTCCCACTGCCTCTCGCTCCGGACCATGGCCATGGCATGGTCGGCATGGTCTTCATGATCTTCAATTCATCATTCAGCTGAAAGAAGCGCATTGCTGGACACAGGCCTTTCCCAAGCATAGCCACATCCACCGGCCTTGTGTTAACCATATTCAGTCACCAGTATCATCATGATGTATTATAATGATAAATCAACTTTAGGCTAAAAATAGGCCGATTTTTCGATGGGTGCACAATATGTAATTTTGGCCTATAATGGGCATATAAACGTTAAAAAAAGGGATTGAAGATTTTTATATGGAGCCTAGAATACCTACTGTCCGCCATTTTTTTTTTTCAAAATGCCGGCCACGCGTGGATGTCTATATAAATCGATTGATATAGGTATAAAGCGTGGCCGCCATTTTGAAAAAATGGCGGACAGGTATGCCGTGCACCTTCAAATCCCTTTAGTTTAGACGTTACGAAGTCATAATAACTTAAGTAGTATTTTTTATTTAAAATATTTTTACGAAATCTCAAATTTCTTGTTTTTTTTTATCAAATGCATTTTTATTAAGGGCATATCTTTTTGGAGTGTTCGTCAAAATTAAGTCTGGCATTTGTATTTCGCATTTAAATTTAAAAAAAAAAAACTTCTTGTTGTGTTGTTGTAAGTTTTTGTGTAGAAAAAAATTGGTAAGTATGTACTTAAAAATGATATTTCTGAACGAAGTTCCTTTGCAAATGAGAGGTAGGCCAAAAAAGTGCAACATTTTGACAGCCACACGACACTTTTGCTATAGTATGTGTGTTTACAAGAGTACATATGTCTTTGTACTATAACTACTGTATAATTAGCCTATAATGTCCCCACTGCTGGGACACAAGCCTCCTCTCTGTGGTAGGAAGTGGACCATCCACCTCACGGGCACAGTGCGGGTTGGGACATGTAACATGTCTTCGAATTTTTGATTCTAGGACATGGCCGGTTCCGAGTTACTGTAGTAATTATTCACTAATTACAATTTTATTACCATTCCTTAATAAATGAAAAAAATTTAAACGTTACAACGTTAGTGATTATTTAATTGTGCCTGTTATTTTAAATACATCACATACAGTGGAAGGAACTTCGTTCGAACCGACGGGGTAGTTGCGTAACACACTAACAGTAGCAATGGCTGTCATTTTGACAGTTCAACAACATTCATTACTTTGTTGAGCAAATATTTTTTTCGAACACATAAAGCAATGGATTAGCAATATCCTTCAAAATTATTCAGATTATTATTGATACTGTGTTACGCAATTAGGCGTATATCTCACTAGGACACCATGTCAGCGCAACCAGCAAAATATACACAGCTTTATGGTGAATATCTCACCAGGCGTCCAATTGGTTGCGCAACCAACCATACAATTTTAGCAGTGCGGCCATGGTTGCACCGCCACTGGTGTTCTAGTGAGATAGGGCCCTTAGGGTGAAGGTGTCCCACAACACCCGTCGTTTTTTTATTTTAAATAATCATTGGTATTAATGATCTGTGCTTAACATGTAAAAATTGATCACAAATTACCAGTAATAGTTACTGGAAACTAATTTAAATTGTCTTGTCATTTACAGAATGAGTGTTCATTTCGTACTCGTTCATTCCGGACCTATTTATTATGTAAAATAGGCCGAAAAGGGTTAAAAGGGGTGAATGAGCACAAAATAAAATCTCTGTTTCTGCGTTGCAATTAGCAATATTATTAGTCTATTTCTTGTACTAACCCTATATATTACATAGATACGAGTAGGTACGTTGCATACAAAAGTGTATTTGTTTTTTTTTTTTGTTTCATTACATATAATAGTAATTGGCGCCGATTCCCTTGTTCACAAACTAAACTAAATTTAAATTCAGTGCATATTTTTCTTTCTATTTCATTAATAAGAAAAGGACAGAAGATAAATATTAGTTTAGTCCTGTCAAATTAGTCACCGCCTGACGTAAATTGACATATTTTTAGTAACCATGTTTTTAATGACGTCTAATTGGTCTATAGAGTACCCTAATTTAACAGGACTAAACTAATATTTATCTTCTGTCCTTTTCTTAATGAAATAGAAAGAAAAAGATGCACTGAACTTAAATTTAGTTTATTTTGTGAACAAGGGAATTGGCACCATTAGATATTTACGGTGCTGTTCTACAACTGTATAGAATGCGCACGTTACAGCCCGATGCAAACTTTAGGTCGGCTCGGAACATGAGGCGAGTCGCTGCGCAGTCACAAATTCACCTGTCAGCGGGGGTGAGGGGTACTGCGCAGCGAGTAGCGCCCTTCATAGCCGCAGGTTGAGCGGGTTCATTTGTTTGCCCGCCACGCATTCGTAGTACAGTTGTACCTTTTATTTTTCTGTGTTATTTTTATATTATCTTTTAAAATAGGTACTTAGTGCTCTTTTTATATAAGATTAATATAATTTCTATTTTCTTGTTTTACGATGACAAAATATAGGTACAGACGCCAGCAGGTCAAGCTACCCGAAACTGTCAAATTTTCCCAATCAACCTTGAACCTTAATGCTTTAGCGATAAAGTTGAAAACCTATTAAAGAAATTTGATAGCTTGATGTGCTGGCGTCTGTACATAATATTATTTATATATTTAGTTGTAAGTTAATAAACAATTTAAACTTACCCGTTCCATTTATTGAAATCAATCCAAATTATTTCACCCTCTTAGATACTACTACACACGTTGACACAAGGAGCATAAATCGCGAAATTCAAATTAACTTACGTTTTTTAGCAAATTTCACGAATTATAATCATAAAAATCATCAATACAACTCTCTAAGTTCATATTACTCTATTGAATGACTATTTCATGAAATCATGACATTTGAGGCCAATATTTATTATTCAGTAAATTCTTATTTTTTACGGTCGTGAATCATATTTTAATCACCATACATACAACCTGACACTGGCATGCAAATTGCAAGAAACGTAAGAAAATTTCAATTTCGCGGGCTACTTTAGCGCATTCCAATTAAAAAAAACTTAAATTCATTAATTCACTGACAGACAAGGGTAAAAACAAATGGGTCTCTAAGCATAAAATGCACAAGAGTTACTTTTCTATCTAACGTAGGTAAGCGTTAAGGATGGAGTTTTGAAAGTTCATCCCTTAGGGGGGTTAAATAGAACAGAATTTCCTTTTTTGAAGTAACTAAGACTCAACAAGATTGTTAGTAAAACTTACGAATATGTTCGTAAGCACAGACACTAAACAAAAGCAAGAAAAACAAAGATTAGGGTTGGTCACCATTGTGACATCCCTAGAGAGACGGTACGCATACACCAGTGACCCACGTACACACAGTCCAAGCGACTCGCAACCACGCTTGAGACACTGCTGGAGCCGCCCCACACCAAATAGGGATTAAAGTTTGTGTGGTAGTTCGTGATTTTTGCCGATGGGAAATCCCATGGGCCACAGCTTGTTGAATGATAAGTTATGTCTCTAATGTTAATGTTCCCTCATTGATTTCCACTGTTGAGACTCGAAACTCCTCTCGTTTTGATCCCGCACCACCCACACAGGACAGAGTAACGAGGGCTTTCTTTGTCTTTCTATTCATGTAAACAATTGGTCGAAAATAAATCATAAAATTCCATTTTAATTAAGCTGCAATTTGCAAATACCTACAGCTAAAAGTCTCCATGCCACTTACAAAACTTGAAGATAAATCTGCATTGGCAAGAAAATAAAACGCAACTAAAAAGCACAAACTAAACGAAAATCACTGATAAAAATTGAATAGAGGATTTCGAACGAAAAGTGAAACGTCAAATCCTTTATCACAAAATTTTCAGTATATTGCTGCGAAAGTGCGAAGAGGATTTTAACAAACTTATCAATTTATTTATGTAAAATACATTAAAAATGCCGCTAATACGATCCGCAAACTTTAATTTATTTGTTGAAATAGTCGTGCGTATCATTTTAGTGTCCACCTTCTGGTAAGTCGTCTCCATATGTTGTTATAATATTTACAAACATATTTTGGTAATTTATCAATGAAATATGTGTTTATTTGCCATAAATTCTACATCAAATTGTTTTTCCATAGTCCTACTATAGTTCGAGGAAGTATTTTATCGAAAAATATCAATTTTCTGATAAGAAATTGTAAAAATATTTTAGGGTTTTTTTTTATCGTTCGTCGCACCACGATTTTACCGTTGTACGCTTACGAATAGATAAGTGACATCATCAAAACCGTATCGGTTTAATCCCGCGGCTGTTATTACAAACACTAATTAAATGTGGTTTAACTTATTAATAATTTTTTTATTAATGTTATTATAACTAAATATAATTACATATTATGAATGAGAATTTGATTGATTCAGAGAAATGGTAGGTAGAGGTGTATAGTACACCTGCATTTCTTCATGAGTCATGTTCAGTCCAAAGTGATTTGAGAGCCTATGGTCATAAACCGCCCCACAAACCCAGACTCCAGGCTGCTAATCGCAATCTGTTACCATAGATTCGGTACCTGATTATGAACCCCTTGCCTATTGGTCTCGTGGTCACAAGCGCGACTGCTGTGCATGGGGTCCTGGGTACTATTCCCAGGTCGGGCAAAGTGTATATTGAGTTTTTCCATTGGAAATTTTTCAATAGCAGCCCGGAGTTTGGAAGTTGGTGGTGTGATACCCCCGTGCCTCGGAAAGCACGTAAAGCCGTTGGTTCTGCACCTGATCTGTCCCTGGTCGTGTCGGATTGCCGTCCCATCGGACTATGAGAGTAAAGGAATAGAGAATGCGTCTATGTTTGCTCACACACTTGTGCACTGTAATATCTCCTGTGAATCTGGCTAATCTTCATTGAGATTGGCCATCGTAACCAAAATCGGTCAGGGGGATTATTATTATGAACCCCTGCATTGAAACTTATTGTTGGTTATTAAAAAAAAGGGTGTATTCTTATTTATTACCTTCCAGTTACATGGAAACTATGCAGCCGTTCATTCGTGTGATACAGAAAGCGGAGCTGGAGTCTGATTTCATGTATCCCCACATGGACTCATACGTGACAGGGTCCATGCTGTGGACTACAGTTCTGGCAGTGCCCTGCGTGCTGTCACTAATGGCTTGGGCTGTTTGTAATGACTGCAACGATGCTTTTGAGGTAGGAGAGTATTTTTATTTTATAGTGTTCATGTGGGGCTCGTGGCTAAATAATAACAGCCACACGAGTCAATTGAATGTTAAGCTACGCTTGCCGCGGTTGGTTCGTGGATGGCTGACCGTCTATAACATGTTGAGACTCTTCCGTGCGTCGTTAAACCGTTGGTCCTAGCTGTCATTCACAGATCTTTGACAGTTATTACGTGTAGAAGCCCAAAAGTCTGACAGCCAGTCTTACTAAGGAGTATCGTATTACCCAGTGGCTAGATTGTGGAGGTCAGATAGGCAGTCGCTCCATGTAAAATACTGGTATTCAGCTGCATCCGGTTAGACTGGAAGCCGACCCCAACATAGTTGGGAAAAGACGTAAGTACGGATTTTAATGATGTTTAATCTTTTCAGATCCTCCTGTCCTGGTCCCTAGCTCTTGGGATAAATGGAGTTCTGACAGACATGATCAAATTGATGGCTGGTATGTATTCATTATGTAATTACAGGCACATCAGACGTTTCAGGTTTGTCTCTAGAAGGTAGCGTACCTGCGATGCCTCTTCTGTATCTATGGAATTCTGCAGTACCTGCTACTGCAGCCGATCTATTCTGTAAAAATCTCACCGTGACTGCTTGGGTGAAGTGAGCTGTCACTCCATCAGATGATAGGATGATCAGAGCAGTGGTGGCGCAGTGGTAATGGCCGCGACTTACGAGTTGTAGGTCGTAAATTATCGTTTTGTCATGTATACATACAAAGATTCAATTCGATACGACAATTAGAAGTTGGTTAAAATTGACTTCTATGATTTTACTACATTGTTTGTTAGTTAGTTTCAAGTGAAACTAATAAAAATTGCTTTTATACAACCTTTCAGGGCGACCGAGACCCGATTTCTTCTACCGCTGCTTCCCAGATGGGGTGGAAACTAAATACCTTCAGTGCACAGGAGACCCCAATGAAATCATGGAGGGCCGGAAGTCGTTTCCAAGCGGACACAGCAGTCGTAAGTAACTATAATTATCTATATACGAATATTATAAAGCTGAAGAGATCCGTAAGAAAACCGACATAGCCCGAAGAATTGCCAAACTTAAGTGGCAGTGGGCAGGGCACATTACTCGCAGAACAGGTGGCCGATGGGGCCGAAAGGTTCTGGAGTGGCGACCGCGTACCGGAAGACGTAGCGTTGAAAGGTCTCCCACAACGTGGACCGGTGACCTGGTGCAGGCCGCAGGAATCCGCTGGATGCGAGAAGCACAGAACCGGTCGAAGTGGCGGTGCTTGGGGGAGGCCTATGTCCAGCAGTGGACGTCTTTCGGCTGAAATAATGATGAAGATGAAGAAGGTTTTGTATGTTTGTTTGTACGCGCTAATCTCTGGAACTACCAGTCGGATTTGAAAATTCTTTTTGCACTTGATAGTCCAATTCTTGAGGAAGGCTATGGGCTATTTACCATCCCGCTAAGCTACTTGGGACAGGAGCAAAAAAAAAAAAAAGAAAGAATGCTAAGCGAGGACGATGTAATAACGCAGGTAGGCGATACGATGCGACGGGGTAGTTCGGGAGAACAAGAAAGGGTTTTGAAGATTTTTATATGGAGCCTGGCAAACCTACTGTCGCACCATTTTGATTTTTTTCCAAAATGGCGGTCACGCATGAAACCTATTTATATCGATAGCTGACATTAAAGCAAACAGAAATATATATTACAATAGAATCAAACCCCGTAAAGTGTCACGTTTCCGAGATAATAGACAGATATATACATCCTAATTTTTTGAACTTGCATACATCTTGTTGCTTCCGTTTGCATTGATGTCAGCTATCGATTTATATAGGACTAGCAGCGCCCCGCGGTTTCTCCCGCATTAGTTTCGATCCCGTGGGAATATCGGGATAAACAGTATCCTATATGTTAATCCTGGTTATAAACTATCTGTGTGCCATTTTTCATCCAAATCCGTTCAGTAGTTTTCGCGTGAAAGAGTAACAAACATCCATCCATCCATCCTCACAAACTTTCGCATTTATAATATTCGTAAGACACAAGAGAGGCCGCCATTTTGAAAAAAAAAAAACAAAATGACGGACAGGTAGGTATTCGACGGAGCTTCAAAGCCCTTTCACGCGGACGAAGTCTTGGGCAGAAGTTAGTTTGAAATAGATGCTTTGAGTTTGAGTATCATTCATTGTGCAAACACTTTTACACGCCAATCATATTTTAAAAACTAGATGAGGTCGGCGTTTATCTGACTAGTCTGACAAGAAAGGCCGAAACAAACTCAGAGGTCACAGTCTCTTTTAAAGTCCAGACATAATCTTGGTCAGATCATATGAAGACCATGTAGATCGATGTCTGAGATGGTCTTTTGAGGAAAGAACCACACAGATTCAGTGGACCTGTCCAGTCAGTGCACGCATTTGTCAGAAAGCGTGCAGCTCAAGTCAAGACTTAAGGAGCTCAACGATTCGACGAACAATACCAAAAAAAGGACATTTGGGTAGGCCGCATAAATTACTAACTGCCAGACCATGACAAAACTAACAGAACAGGGAGAAAAATAAATAAAATGACCCACATAGACTTTTTTTTTTTTGGATGGGAAATCATCAAATGACCCCTCCCGCTCTGGGTGGAGCGGAAAGGAGTGTCAGACTCTTACTGACTAAAACCCACCCATGTTCCTTCCTTTGCCCTTTATGTTCCGGGGTAGCGGTAACCCTTTCGGACAATCCCGCTGAACCCACATAGTCTTCACATTCAAAAACTTAAACCACATTGTTTTTTTATCTTCCAGTGTCCTTCTGTTCCCTGGGCGTGGCGTCAGCCTGGCTCTGCGGCAGGCTCGGCGTGTTGTCTCGACGTAGAGGCAGCGGTCTGCGTGTGATCGGATGCCTCATGCCTCTTCTGATAGCGGGCAGCATTGCCTTGTCCAGGAGCTGCGATTATCACCATCATTGGCAAGGTATGTCATCTGAATTTGTCGACATATTCGCCAAAAGTGTAAATGTAACTTTAATTCCTACACAATAAAGTTCAGTTTACGCTCCAACTTCAAACATTTTTATAACTTTTTCAATAGTGCTAGTCACTCTGAAATCAACCTAATGACCATTAAAATAAAATTGATATTTGTTTAACTTGAATGAACGTCAATTGGAAACAAACAAAATTTGAATATATCATCGTTAATTTCCTGCCCTTATCCATTTATTTGGGATCGGTCCAACATGTCTTTTTCTTCCATAGTTCTTTATTACCCGAGGGGCTCGTGGCTAAGTTAAAACAGCCGCACGGGTCTGTCTTCAAGGTTAAGCAACGCTTGCCGCGGTTGGTCCGTGAATGGGTGACCATCTTTACAAACGGAGGCCCCTCCGTGCCCCGGAAAGCGCGTTAACCGTTGTCTCTGCTGTCATTTTTAGATCTTTGATCATGTTTTAAACCCTTTTTTCCAGATATTCTGGTTGGCTCCATCCTGGGTTACTCCGTCGCAGTCTTCTGCTATCGCCAGTACTACAACCCTCTTTCATCAGACCTGGCTGGCATACCCTACATAGTTTCCTGCGTTAACGCAGCCAAATTCTTCAACGGAAAGCCGGACAGCCCAGTTAAGGATGCGAAAGAGGAGGCCACACCATTGCTGAACGGAAAGAAAGATGACAAGTGGATATAAATACTATATTCTGTATATCAGGTTTATAAATGACAGTACCAGCGGGATAATTGAGTAACACACAAAAAATTACAATTGATCTCAATGGCTTTCATTTTGACAGTTCAACAACATTCATTGCGTTATTTACGTTGTTGAGCTGATGAATCTTTCAAACGTATGAAGCCATGGATTTGCAATGTCCTTCAAAAATCTCGGATTGTGATTTAAAGTGTGTTGCCCAATTAGGGTGCAGGTTTTTAAAGGAAATTCCAGGGGGTCTACTCCGAAGTGGTAACGGCTGAATGTTCGACCGTTTCCTGCTACGAAGTTACTATTTGGTTCGGTCGGTCCCGATCCGACACTTCTACACTCTTTCGAATATTGACTATGGTCTCGACCTAACTGAGGCGATCCGAACTTTTTTCGCATTTCTCAATAATATTCGGTTCGGCCATGTGTCGGTCCGATCCGATCATTCGCACTTTGCACTTCGTAGTAGACCCCCAGGTTTGTAAAAGTAAAAACTTTTTTTTTTTGGGCGAAATACTAGAGGGTCGTTTCCTGTAGTTTTAAGAACGATCGTTTCCTAATGTCAGTCTCATACAGACAATTATTGTTTTTTTTTTTTTTGTTTTAATATACTTTGCCCCACACCAGGAGTTACTCCTGTATCGTGGGTGCGTTTACAAACATTTAAACTCACATACACAAACAGCCAAACCCGGAACAACTACCTGTAGGCAATACAAATATTTGTTCCGTGCGGGAATCGAACCCGCGACACGCAGCGCAGCAGTCGATCGCTCAGCCACTGCACCAACCGTGTCGTCAAAATACCTCGAATTTTCATAAATTTTTGACAAGTTTTTGACATCGATTGTCACAGTGTTGACACAAAATTCAACTTTCTTACTTTTTTTGTAATTTGCAGGTCAGTCTCAGGTTGTCGATCTAAATATAATTCACGGCCAAAACAAATATTTATTTATAGAATTATAATCATAAAAATCCGACAGGTTATCGTATGGAAAATGACACATTTCGATAACCTGATTTGCCTTGCCCCGACAGCAAACAGCGGTCGGAAGAATGCCGGTTGTCTATTTGTTTTAGGGCTGATTTTTCAATCGACCGATGAGTTTTATTCGTGGAATAAAACTGACGTCTGACAGTTTTTGTATGGAAGAACTGTCAAAAATTCAAAATTATTCCTCCAAAAGTTATCTGGCGTTGGAAAAATCAGCCCTAACAGTAGGAATGGCTTACATTTTGACAGATTTAAAAAAGGGCCAGAATTAAAGTGGTCTTCACAGCCGTTGGTTTTGGTATGACAGTGTGCGGCCTGGCGGCCTAACCCATAATGACTTACATAGGCAAATCTGATAAAGAAATTGTGGGCTTTCCCTAAAACTGATGATTTTTCCAACGCCAGATAACTTTTGGAGGAATAACCGCCGAGAAAGGTATCTGGCGTTGGAAAAATCAGCCCTTAAACTGACAAAATTTGCAGGTGAACTTGTGAACAGCCAGGGACTCTTACGATAATATTGATCGATGATCGATACGGTACGGAAGCGTATCGAGTAGTTGGAATAGCTATGCTGCAGCATTTTATTTTTGGATTGTGATATTGTTTTAAATTATACAGGGTTATTGGTAAAACACCAACAACCTCTTAAGAGGTCATTGTCCGAAAGGGTTACCGCTACCCCGGAACATAAAGGGCGAAGGAAGGAACATGGGTGGGTTTTTGTCAGTAAGAGTCTGACACTCCCTTCCGCTCCACCCAGAGCGGGAGGGGTCATTTGATGGTTTCCCATCCGGAAAAAAAAAGAGGTCATTGTGCTCATCATTATGAACAACTTTTACTATGGGACCAAACCAGAAATTGCGAAAAAAAAATCAGCTGTTCCCTACATTTTGAAGAGTTAGACGAACATAAATGTAGGGAACAGCTGTTTTTTTTTTCGCGATTTCTGGTTTGGTCCCATAGTAAAAGTTGTTCATAATGATGAGTACAATGACCTCTTAAGAGGTTGTTGGTGTTTTACCAATAATCCTGTATACTTAGTCATGTAGTCACCCATTTATTTAATATTATACAGTTCAAATTTTTTATAAATAAATTTAAATGTTTAACAGTTCCCGTTCAAATAATTTACTTTAATTAGTGAGTTGTATTTTTTAAATTTTATTACTAAATAATATAATTTATTTTACCATTATTAAACGACTTATTTGACCGTAATATATTATTTTATTGATAAATAGCTCAATTTTATTTTAGTTAATTTTTTAGCGAATTTTATTTCATTTAGTTAAATTGCTTTTCATTTATATTTTAGTTATAATGTGTGTTATTTAACAAATTAACGAAATTTTAAAGTTATTTTTTTTTATTTGTCGACAATTTTACTTATTATTGGTATATTTATATTTACTTGTGTGCTTTTTAGTGGTAATATTTTAAATATACACTCAGGGAAATCCATTGATAAGTAAATTGACGCGTTACGTCAACTATATCTAACGAATACCATTCCAAACAACTAAAAAAATGACAGTTGTGATGTTAATGTCAATTCGCTTAACAGATAATTTCCCTGACCTTACAAATATTTCTGGTCATAAAATTTTTACCATAACAGAGTATGGAGGTACAGTCGACTGCCTGTCCATGGTAACAATTTAACTTCGACAGCGCTTTTATTACGTAGCATAAAGACCCCGTTCGCATAAACGCTTTTCTGGCGCACTGGATTTTCAACTCTCGGCCTTAGTCGAGCGTTGAGAATCCAACAGAACGCGTCCTGACGGCGTTAAAAGGCGCACCATTGGATTTACAACTCTCGGCGTTAAGCGGAACATTGAGAATCAGGTGCGCGATAAAAAATAGTTCCGTTGAAAAAGCGCCCATATACACGAGGGCTAAGGCTGGTTTTCGTAGATCAAGTTTTCTATTGACATGCAGTTTGACAGTTTTTTGTGATTAAAAATTAGATTACCAGGTCTAAGTTTTTTTATTATATTTTATACTTAGTTTTTAATTAAAAAAAATGTAATCACATATGACATATGTTTTCATGATATTTTTTATTGTATGGGTCAGATTTGACAACAGTTTAACAAGGATCTTATGAATCGTGGCCAAAATTGGAACTAACACCGCCATTTTGATTTTTCAATGTAATTTTACAAATCGCCTGCCTCGATGGTCGCAAGCACTACTGTTGAGCCTCACGCTCAACAGTAGTGCTTGCGACCTCTTGGAATCGATTCCCAGGTCGGGTGGAAGTGTTGTTAGTGGTTTTTCCCTTAAAAAATTCTCAGTAGCGGCCCGGAGTATGGATATGTGCCCGGTTGATGGCAGTAGGCTCGTCCTTGCATGGGACTTATATAACTAGCGATGGGTCGGTGAACTATAGCTACACCTCTGCATAACCCTTCAGGGATGCGGTGTTATGTTATGTTTATTTCACAAAACAATTTTGCAAGTGCTTACTGACAACGCTCCGCTGTCAGTGTCATTAAGGGGCTGCCCAAACGTACGACACTAAAACGCATTTTTTTTTTGTCGCATAGTTAGTTGTATTACATATTACAAGCAAGAAAAAAGTTTAGTGTATTGTCAAATTTACAAAGAAAATACTTATTTGAAAATATTTGACAAACTATTAAATTGTAACATGATGAAACAGTCGTAAAACAGAGCTCAAAAAATATTTTTCGTCCAAAATTCTCAAAATTTTGAGCGTAAACTATCATATTTTATGTAATGATAATAAAGAGAATTCAATCAGCTAAAGAAATACCTAAAAACTATTCCACTGAGCTGAACATTTACTTTTTAATTTAATTAATACTGCAAAATTACTTTTATTTTTTGTGGTCATTCGATTCAACTAACAAAAATCAAAAGTCAATTATTCAAATTAGGCTGAGAATCAGCACTTTTCGAACGGCAAAATTACATGAGACAGTCCCCCAAAAACGCCCGCCCTTTACCACCTCCTAGTGCTATCGTTGGGAAGAAGAAGTGGCGCAACAAACTCCCCAGCAGCACAGCTGTCTGTTCAGTTAGAAAATAATTAATTGTATACAATGCTAACATAAATCGAATCGCTGTTTTGAAACTTATTTGTTGCCGCGATACTCTATTGTCAATTACCTAAAAAAATGCTTCATATCGCCTCTTAAGTCGTCAAAAGATCCTTGTCGTACTGTACCTGATATCTATTTGTTTTAATTTAAATTGTGATATTTATTTAGGTATAAGACAAAATATCATTAAATGATAAAAAATAAAGTTGTAGTAAAAAAATCTTTTAGTATGAGAATAGTTCACGTTTTTTAAAGGTACGAGTAGGTACCTCATTTATTGTTTTTGATAACAAATAGTACCTGTTTTGTCAAATAAAAATTACTACATGAACATGTAAAAAAAAAAATTGCGAGGTGTCGTGGGACACCCGGTTGTGACGAAGTTTCTGTCGCTGTATACAGGTGTCCCAGATGTCGACGTCAAGCCGGAATCGGGTAATAGGCCAAGTCGTAATAGTTATCAGAAAAATATAAAATTCCGGCCTGACGTCGAGTTCTGGGACATCCTGGGGGTTTCAGAATCATGTAAGTACTGAATCTATGGTTACACGGTGCGCGTCGATATCCCAGCCACCCTGTATACAAACACATACGCTTGCAAACTCACATCACATACATACATAGTAATATATCAAAAGTGTCGTGGCTGTCAAAATGTTAGACCTTTTTTTTGTCAAACTCTCATACACCGAGTGTGAAGAACTTGCGACAAGAAACTTCGTTTTTTCTTTTCCTAAAAGTAGACCATAGGTATTTTTAGATCAAGGTAATAGCACTACTTGTATGAGCGAGCGCGAATCGCGCGATTATTTTGTCACAAAAATCCAACGTAAATATGGTAAATAGCAGCGATTTTCTCACTGCCCTAAAAACCAATAAGTTGCATTTCTGCGACAAAATCATCGCACGATTAAAAGTCGTAGTGCGCGCTCACTCTAAAAGCACGATTTAAAAATTTATGCGATCACTTTAAAATAGATCTTTGTACAATTTTCATTAAAAACATAATAAAAGTCGTTATTGAATAGAATTTAACATTTTGACTGTAAGTGGTTTTGGATATCCATGATATACCAAATACAGTACAAAATAGTCCGTTCCAAAAGTCACTGGTGATAATGTAAACAAACGGTGGATGTGAGAAAACGTTCCTGTGGATGCTAATTTGTAATCAAAATCAAAACTCATTTATTCAAGGTAGGCTGAGAATCAGCACTTTTCGAACGTCAAAATTACATAAGACAGTCCCTCGCCACGCCCGCCCTTCACCACTTCCTAGTGCTTTCGCTGGGCAGAAGAAGTCGCGCAACAAACTCCCCAGCAGCACAGCTGTCTGCACTTCCAAATGGAGTGCTATGATTTGTTGATTTGAACCTGAAATATTAATTTTAAATAACCTTAAAGATGTTTTTATTATGGCTAGACTAAAACATCTGTTTATTTAAATTTGACGTTAATTTTATGACTTCAATAAAATTTTCGTTGATGATTTTTCAATTACATCATCTGAATAGCCTTTTCCTAAATATGTTGTGGTTGGCTTCCAGTCTAACCGGATGCAGCTAAATACTGGTGGCACAGGTCAGGTAGGCACCTGACCTTCACAAACCAGTTACTGGGTAATATGATACCCCTTGGTAGGACTGGTTGTCAGACTTTCTGGCTTCTGACTACCCGTAACGACTGTCAAAGATCCGCGAATGACATTTCATAATATTCAAACAATGTTTGTTGGGAAAAGTGGTGAGATATAAAATTCAAACCTTCTAAATACAGATTAATGTATTACCAATTCCCTTTACAGAGTGATTGCTTAAGAATTTAACATGAACAGGGATTGTTTACAATTTCAGCAGATACTTTTGGAACAGATTATAAGTACTGAAACTTGAATTCAAAATCTCAGATAATTATCAAGATTTGGGACATGAACTCAATGTCATATATGACAAAGTTCAAATTCGATAGCAACCAAAACATATTACGACCTTTTTATTATATGTAAATGGTCATTCAAAAATCAACTTAGAATACATACCGCTAAAGTAGATAGTTGAGTAACTGGCAATGAATGTAAATCTAAAATTCGAGTACCTATTTTGTAATTTAAATTTTGTATAGTACGACTGTATATTTAATGTAGAATCATTATGAATCAGTCAGAATCTTATTTATAATAAAATTTACGTACCTACTTAATTTTTTTTTAAACTATTTTTATAACGTTTTTGACTGATTATTACAAATATGTATGTACACAGGCTCCTAGCGAACCAATTCGTAGTTTTACTATTTTTAATGACGACACCACAGAGAACAGCAAAGCCGACCCGAATCAATTACTACACATTCGGCTTTCATTCGGTTAATGCTGATCGGCATCTACCTGCACCATCTCCACGGTCGAGAAAATCGCGGCGATAGTCATGCGGTGCCATCAGATCATCGCGTGGAGATTGATTCATAGTTTCTATTGACTTTGATGGCACGGCGAGAAAGTCGCCGCGATATATATTCTATATTTGGCTAGTGTTGATCTCTATTGAAGATTCTCTATTGAAATCTGTGTATTTAACATCATAATAAAACATAGTCGTACAGAAGGCTTTTGAAAACTAGAAAATAAATAGATTAATTGGTGTCCAAAATATCATATAATAATTTATCATTGTATGTACTTACCTAAAATGTAATATTTTGAAGAAATTCCTACAGAAATAAACATTCCAAAATAATAATAGAAATTGTTTTATTTTAACATTTACTTCTGCCCGCGTGTTCGTCCGTGTTTTAAAACAACATGGGATACATCATCATCTGCCAAGCCTATTCCCAACTATGTTGGGGTCGGCTTCCAGTCTAACCGGATGCAGCTGAATTCACGTATTTTACATGGAGCGACTGCCTATCTGACCTCCACAACCTAGTTACTGAGTAATACGATACCCCTTGGTAAGACTGGTTATCAGACTTTCGGGCTACTGACGACCCGTAACGACTGTCAAAGATCCACGAATGACAGCCGGGACCAACGGCTTAACGTGCTTGCCGAGGCACAGAGGGGTCTTGGTGAAAATGGTCACCCATCCACGGACCAACCGCGGCAAGCGTAGCTTAACCTGATCGATCGACCCGTGCGGCTGTTATTACTTTATACTAAAAGAAGAAATTTCACGAAAAAAAGGCAGAAATA
>OU426943.1:10223148-10225648 GCA_911387795.2 Apamea monoglypha | reverse complement strand
ACAACAACAAAGCCATCAGATTCAATAACAATAAAGTAGCAAATTGGAGCCAGTTTCATGAGAAACTGGCCCAATTAAAAGCTGATTCCAAATTAAATCCTCATATACAAAAAATTAAATTCAAAACTGTTTTAGTAAGTAGATCAAACGATTATATACATTTAGATAAAAGAAAAAACATTAAAAACAAACTTACCATACCGTTGTGGTCCGACGAGCTCGTTGACGTTGAAGTTACTATTCAAAATTCAGTTGTGAGTCCGCCAGGATTGCCTGAAAATAAACACAAGAAATTAAATAGAATATTAATAGTAAAAATTTATAGAATAGGAAATAAATGTGAAAATTTAGAATAAGAAATATAATGTCTATATGATATATTATATATATATATTAGGATAGCCATAGCATAAATATAGTTTGAATTAAGTTACAGATAAAAACACTATTATAATTAGCGTAGGAAGTCTAGAAACACATAAAAATAGAAAAATTAAAAAATAATATAAAGAAATTAGTTTAAATATTTATTAGGCAGTAAATTTTATGGAATTAATAATATACGCAGAACGAAACGAGCTGAATGATTCCAGGACCAGGTCACTTCCTAAAACGAGACAAAAACGGGAAAAATATTATTATAATTAAGTAGGTAGACTAGAACACATTAAAATAAAAAATTAAAAAAAATAGAATATAGAAATTAGTTTAAGTATTAGTTTGGTAATAAGTATTACTTATTAGGCAGTAAACTAAACATAAAAACATCAGGTAAAATAAATTTAGTTTAAATAATATACCTAGAAAGAAGTGAGGCGAATGCTTCCAGAACTGTCCGCTTCCGCTGCTTGGTTTTATTAAACGTGAACAGGAACAAGCATGATTTACGTCTAAAAAGGGCTCTGATCACGTCAGAGGAACACTAAGCAAGGGCAGGAGTGGGTTTTAGCCGGTAAGAGTCGGCACTGCCCAGACTGGGTCATAAGTGAGGCAGTCTGGGCGTCCATGAGGATTTCCCACTCCTGCCAAAACAAAAAAAAAAAAAAAAAAAAAAAAACCTAACCTAACCACCTAACCTAACCTAACCTAAACCTAACCTAACCTAACCTAACCTAACCTAACCTAACCTAACCTAACCTAACCTAACCTAACCTAACCTAACCTAACCTAACCTAACCTAACCTAACCTAACCTAACCTAACCTAACCTAACCTAACTAACCTAACCTAACCTAACCTAACCAAACCTAACCTAACCTAACCTAACCTAACCTAAACTAACCTAACCTAACCTAACCTAACCTAACCTAACCTAACCTAACTAACCTAACCTAACCTAACCTAACCTAACCTAACCTAACCTAACCTAACCTAACCTAACCTAAACTAAACTAACCTAACCTAACCTAACCTAACTAACCTAACCTAACCTAACCTAACCTAACCTAACCTAACCTAACCTAACCTAACCTAACCTAACCTAACCTAACCTAACCTAACCTACCTAACCTAACCTAACCTAACCTAACCTAACCTAACCTAACCTAACCTAACCTAACCTAACCTAACTTATTTTTATCTCAAAATTTTCAGCTAAATCTACCTAGTTTTTAATCTCAATTGACACTTACCTGCCTTACCTGTACTCCGGTGCGCGTTCAGCGAGCTCGAGTCCCGTTTGGTGGGTGTTATTCGAGGTTTTTACACACATTTCGGTCGTAAAATACGTTTTTTCAGTAAAACTCCAGATTTTTGTTCGGACTAAATTCCAGAAACACCATATAACGCTAGCCCGCGCCGAGACGCGTCTTTTGACACCTCGCCCGCGCGCCTAGCCCACATAGAACATCAAAAATTTTGCCCTCCCACCCACCCTTTTGTTACTGGCCAGGTAAACTTTTCAGTTTTGTTGGAATTTTTCTGAAATTTTTAATTCTTCTACGTTATTGTTCTTTTTAAAAATAAGGGAATTGACGGTCCTTAAGACACTTTTGGTGCCATCTGTTTACACTACGGACAAATTTTAATTACCTGACCATATCATATTCCAAATTTTTGTTGCTTCTGGCTGATCCCCCCTTTACAGGGACACAGAAGCAACGCTAGTGTCCTCTGACCGGTCCTTATATGAACTTAACGTTCACCAAGGCCACCACCATGTTCCGCACACCCGGCCAAGAGGGACGCGAGCTCACCGGGCCCCAGGCGATCACCGAGCTCGATGGAGAAGGCTGGACCCTCGCTTCCCAGTGTGAGGCGAAGCATTGGGGAGTGGGAGGCCGGGAAGTCTGAGCTCCAAGTCAAGTCCTCGACCATCCCAAGACGTGACACCACACCACCTGTTCCGACAACAGGGCCGCCAAAGAAGCCGGAGTCGAGATACCCCAACCTTACAGCGGAGGCGAGAGCTTGCCTGAATAAGGCAAAACTTCATTTGGGCAACTCTCGAAACCTGAAAACGGAGTTAAAGGCTGGGGTTCTCGACGCGATCAACCGGCTCT
>OU426943.1:6973957-7137948 GCA_911387795.2 Apamea monoglypha | reverse complement strand
AGGCCCCCTCTATGTTGGCGCCTAGGACGAGTAAACAAACTGTTTCCTGGCACCGATGGAATAGCCAGAGTCGCCGATGTCAACACAGCCAAAGGTACAATTCGTCGTGCACTCAATCGCCTCTGCTTACTTCCAACTAGAGATGAGTGATTGTTGAAAGCTGGAACTAGAGCTTTCAACGGCCGGGAGGATGTCTACGCCACTGCTTGACCAATCATCGTCGCTCAAAATCGCGTCGTGTTTGCGGTGCATCGGTTGACCAATGACCGCTCCCGAATATGGCGACATATTCAACAGCCAATCGTCGAAGCGGATGCTCACGCGATCGTAGCTCTCATAAAAAAGGTAGATTTAACAAAAAAAATTGAAATTAAAAATAAGTTGGTGTTTTTTAAAGGAATTTTACGGAAATTTTTTGCACGTCACTGAAAAAAAGTATTTTTCGCGGTAATTGCTGAAAACAGCTTCAAATTGCGGCACTGGCTGCTGCTACGCGGGCTGCTGCTACGCGGGCTGCTGCGCCGCGGGCTGCTGCGCCGCGGGCTGCTGCTCCTTCACTCCTACACTCTTTCGATTATTCACTCCTGTCCCGACCCAACTGAGCCTATCCGAATTTTTTTCGCATTATTCAATAAAAAATGGAAGATTTAACAAAAAAAAAATTGAAATAAAAAATAAATTGGTGTGTTTTAAAGGAATTTTATGGAAATTTTTTGCACGTCACTGAAAAAGGGTGTTTTTTGCGTTAATTGCTGAAAACAGCTTCAAATGTAAAAACCTGGAATAACACTACCAAACGGGACTCGAGCTAGCAGAACGCGCACAGGAGTCCAGGTATGGCAGGTAAGTATCAATTAAGATTATAAAAAAGGTAGATTTAACAAAAAAATTTGAAATTAAAAATAGGTTGGTGTTTTTAAAGGAATTTTACGGAATTTTTTTGCACGTCACTGAAAAAGGGTGTTTTTTGCGTTAATTGCTGAAAACAGCTTCAAATGTAAAAACCTGGAATAACACTACCAAACGGGACTCGAGTCAGCAGAACGCGCACAGGAGTCCAGGTATGGCAGGTAAGTATCAATTAAGATTATAAAAAAGGTAGATTTAACAAAAAAAATTGAAATTAAAAATAAGTTGGTGTTTTTTAAAGGAATTTTACGGAAATTTTTTGCACGTCACTGAAAAAAAGTATTTTTCGCGGTACATGCTGAAAACAGCTTTAAATTGCGGCACTGGCTGCTGCTACGCGGGCTGCTGCTACGCGGGCTGCTGCGCCGCGGGCTGCTGCGCCGCGGGCTGCTGCTCCTTCACTCCTACACTCTTTCGATTATTCACTCCTGTCCCGACCCAACTGAGCCTATCCGAATGTTTTTCGCATTATTCAATAAAAAATGGAAGATTTAACAAAAAAAAAAATTGAAATAAAAAATAAGTTGGTGTTTTTTAAAGGAATTTTATGGAAATTTTTTGCACGTCACTGAAAAAGGGTGTTTTTTGCGTTAATTGCTGAAAACAGCTTCAAATGTAAAAACCTGGAATAACACTACCAAACGGGACTCGAGCTAGCAGAACGCGCACAGGAGTCCAGGTATGGCAGGTAAGTATCAATTAAGATTATAAAAAAGGTAGATTTAACAAAAAAATTTGAAATAAAAAATAAGTTGGTGTTTTTTAAAGGAATTTTACGGAAATTTTTTGCACGCCACTGAAAAAAAGTATTTTTCGCGGTAATTGCTGAAAACAGCTTCAAATGTAAAAACCTGGAATAACACTACCAAACGGGACTCGAGCTAGCAGAACGCGCACAGGAGTCCAGGTATGGCAGGTAAGTATCAATTAAGATTATAAAAAAGGTAGATTTAACAAAAAAAATTGAAATTAAAAATAGGTTGGTGTTTTTAAAGGAATTTTACGGAATTTTTTTGCACGTCATTGAAAAAGGGTGTTTTTTGCGTTAATTGCTGAAAACAGCTTCAAATATAAAAACCTGGAATAACACTACCAAACGGGACTCGAGCCAGCAGAACGCGCACAGGAGTCCAGGTATGGCAGGTAAGTATCAATTAAGATTATAAAAAAGGTAGATTTAACAAAAAAAAATTGAAATTAAAAATAAGTTGGTGTTTTTTAAAGGAATTTTACGGAAATTTTTTGCACGTCACTGAAAAAAAGTATTTTTCGCGGTAATTGCTGAAAACAGCTTCAAATTGCGGCACTGGCTGCTGCTACGCGGGCTGCTGCTACGCGGGCTGCTGCGCCGCGGGCTGCTGCGCCGCGGGCTGCTGCTCCTTCACTCCTACACTCTTTCGATTATTCACTCCTGTCCCGACCCAACTGAGCCTATCCGAATGTTTTTCGCATTATTCAATAAAAAATGGAAGATTTAACAAAAAAAAAAATTGAAATAAAAAATAAGTTGGTGTTTTTTAAAGGAATTTTATGGAAATTTTTTGCACGTCACTGAAAAAGGGTGTTTTTTGCGTTAATTGCTGAAAACAGCTTCAAATGTAAAAACCTGGAATAACACTACCAAACGGGACTCGAGCTAGCAGAACGCGCACAGGAGTCCAGGTATGGCAGGTAAGTATCAATTAAGATTATAAAAAAGGTAGATTTAACAAAAAAATTTGAAATAAAAAATAAGTTGGTGTTTTTTAAAGGAATTTTACGGAAATTTTTTGCACGCCACTGAAAAAAAGTATTTTTCGCGGTAATTGCTGAAAACAGCTTCAAATTGCGGCACTGGCTGCTGCTACGCGAGCTGCTGCTACGCGGGTTGGTGCGCCGCGGACAGCTGCTACGCGAACTGCAGCTACGCGGGCTGCTGCTACGCGGACTGCTGCTACGCGGGCTGCTGCTACACGGGCTACTGCGCCGCAGGCTGCTGCGCCGTGGGCTGCTGCGCCGCGGGCTGCTGCTCCTACACTCCTACACTCTTTCGAATATTCACTATGGTCCCGACCCAATTGAGTCAATCCGAATTTTTTTCGCATTTGTCAATACTATTCGGTTCGGCCGTGTGTCGGTTGGATCCGATCATTCGCACTTTGCACTTCGTAGTAGACCCCCAGGTATGGCAGGTAAGTGTCAATTAAGGTTATAAAAAACGTAGATTTAACAAAAAAATTTGAAATTAAAAATAGGTTGGTGTTTTTAAAGGAATTTTACGGAATTTTTTTGCACGTCACTGAAAAAGGGTGTTTTTTGCGTTAATTGCTGAAAACAGCTTCAAATGTAAAAACCTGGAATAACACTACCAAACGGGACTCGAGCTAGCAGAACGCGCACAGGAGTCCAGGTATGGCAGGTAAGTATCAATTAAGATTTTAAAAAAGGTAGATTTAACAAAAAAATTTGAAATTGAAAATAGGTTGGTGTTTTTAAAGGAATTTTACGGAATTTTTTTGCACGTCACTGAAAAAGGGTGTTTTTTGCGTTAATTGCTGAAAACAGCTTCAAATGTAAAAACCTGGAATAACACTACCAAACGGGACTCGAGCTAGCAGAACGCGCACAGGAGTCCAGGTATGGCAGGTAAGTATCAATTAAGATTATAAAAAAGGTAGATTTAACAAAAAAATTTGAAATTAAAAATAGGTTGGTGTTTTTAAAGGAATTTTACGGAATTTTTTTGCACGTCATTGAAAAAGGGTGCTTTTTGCGTTAATTGCTGAAAACAGCTTCAAATCTAAAAACCTGGAATAACACTACCAAACGGGACTCGAGCCAGCAGAACGCGCACAGGAGTCCAGGTATGGCAGGTAAGTATCAATTAAGATTATAAAAAAGGTAGATTTAACAAAAAAAAAATTGAAATTAAAAATAAGTTGGTGTTTTTTAAAGGAATTTTACGGAAATTTTTTGCACGTCACTGAAAAAAAGTATTTTTCGCGGTAATTGCTGAAAACAGCTTCAAATTGCGGCACTGGCTGCTGCTACGCGGGCTGCTGCTACGCGGGCTGCTGCGCCGCGGGCTGCTGCGCCGCGGGCTGCTGCTCCTTCACTCCTACACTCTTTCGATTATTCACTCCTGTCCCGACCCAACTGAGCCTATCCGAATTTTTTTCGCATTATTCAATAAAAAATGGAAGATTTAACAAAAAAAAAATTGAAATAAAAAATAAGTTGGTGTGTTTTAAAGGAATTTTATGGAAATTTTTTGCACGTCACTGAAAAAGGGTGTTTTTTGCATTAATTGCTGAAAACAGCTTCAAATGTAAAAACCTGGAATAACACTACCAAACGGGACTCGAGCTAGCAGAACGCGCACAGGAGTCCAGGTATGGCAGGTAAGTATCAATTAAGATTATAAAAAAGGTAGATTTAATAACAAAAATTGAAATTAAAAATAACTTGGTGTTTTTTAAAGGAATTTTACGGAAATTTTGTATTTTTCGCGGTAATTGCTGAAAACAGCTTCAAATTGCGGCACTGGTTGCTGCTACGCGGGCTGCTGCGCCGCGGGCTGCTGCTCCTTCACTCCTACACTCTTTCGATTATTCACTACTGTCCCGACCCAACTGAGCCTATCCGAATTTTTTTCGCATTTTTCAATAAAAAATGGAAGATTTAACAAAAAAAAAAAATTGAAATAAAAAATAAGTTGGTGTTTTTTAAAGGAATTTTACGGAAATTTTTTGCACGGCACTGAAAAAAAGTATTTTTCGCGGTAATTGCTGAAAACAGCTCAAATTGCGGCACTGGCTGCTGCTACGCGGGCTGCTGCTACGCGGGCTGCTGCTACGCGGGCTGCAGCTACGCGGGCTGCTGCTACGCGGACTGCTGCTACGCGGGCTGCTGCTACACGGGCTACTGCGCCGCAGGCTGCTGCGCCGCGGGCTGCTGCGCCGCGGGCTGCTGCTCCTTCACTCCTACACTCTTTCGATTATTCACTACTGTCCCGACCTAACTGAGCCTATCCGAATTTTTTTCGAATTTTTCAATAAAAAATTGAAGATTTAACAAAAAAAAAAATTGAAATAAAAAATAAGTTGGTGTTTTTTAAAGGAATTTTATGGAAATTTTTTGCACGTCACTGAAAAAGGGTGTTTTTTGCGTTAATTGCTGAAAACAGCTTCAAATGTAAAAACCTGGAATAACACTACCAAACGGGACTCGAGCTAGCAGAACGCGCACAGGAGTCCAGGTATGGCAGGTAAGTATCAATTAAGATTATAAAAAAGGTAGATTTAACAAAAAAAATTGAAATTAAAAATAAGTTGGTGTTTTTTTAAGGAATTTTACGGAATTTTTTTGCACGTCACCGAAAAAAGGTGTTTTTTACGTTAATTGCTGAAAACAGCTTCAAATTCAAAAACCTGGAATAACACTACCAAACGGGACTCGAGCTAGCAGAACGCGCACAGGAGTCCAGGTATGGCAGGTAAGTATCAATTAAGATTATAAAAAAGGTAGACTTAACAAAAAAAATTGAAATAAAAAATAAGTTGGTGTTTTTTAAAGGAATTTTACGGAAATTTTTTGCACGTCACTGAAAAAAAGTATTTTTCGCGGTAATTGCTGAAAACACCTTCAAATTGCGGCACTGGCTGCTGCTACGCGGGCTGCTGCTACGCGGGCTGCTGCGCCGCGGGCTGCTGCGCCGCGGGCTGCTGCTCCTTCACTCCTACACTCTTTCGATTAATCACTCCTGTCCCGACCCAACTGAGCCTATCCGAATTTTTTTCGCATTATTCAATAAAAAATGGAAGATTTAACAAAAAAAATTGAAATAAAAAATAAGTTGGTGTGTTTTAAAGGAATTTTATGGAAATTTTTTGCACGTCACTGAAAAAGGGTGTTTTTGCGTTAATTGCTGAAAACAGCTTCAAATGTAAAAACCTGGAATAACACTACCAAACGGGACTCGAGCTAGCAGAACGCGCACAGGAGTCCAGGTATGGCAGGTAAGTATCAATTAAGATTATAAAAAAGGTAGATTTAACAAAAAAAAATGAAATTAAAAATAAGTTGGTGTTTTTTTAAGGAATTTTACGGAATTTTTTTGCACGTCACCGAAAAAAGGTTTTTTTTTACGTTAATTGCTGAAAACAGCTTCAAATGCAAAAACCTGGAATAACACTACCAAACGGGACTCGAGCTAGCAGAACGCGCACAGGAGTCCAGGTATGGCAGGTAAGTATCAATTAAGATTATAAAAAAGGTAGACTTAACAAAAAAAATTGAAATAAAAAATAAGTTGGTGTTTTTTAAAGGAATTTTACGGAAATTTTTTGCACGTCACTGAAAAAAAGTATTTTTCGCGGTAATTGCTGAAAACAGCTTCAAATTGCGGCACTGGCTGCTGCTACGCGGGCTGCTGCTACGCGGGCTGCTGCGCCGCGGACAGCGCTACGCGAACTGCTGCTACGCGGGCTGCTGCTACGCGGACTGCTGCTACGCGGGCTGCTGCTACACGGGCTACTGCACCGCAGGCTGCTGCGCCGTGGGCTGCTGCGCCGCGGGCTGCTGCTCCTACACTCCTACACTCTTTCGAATATTCACTATGGTCCCGACCCAATTGAGTCAATCCGAATTTTTTTCGCATTTGTCAATACTATTCGGTTCGGCCGTGTGTCGGTTGGATCCGATAATTCGCACGTTGCACTTCGTGGTAGACCCCCAGGTATGGCAGGTAAGTGTCAATTAAGGTTATAAAAATGGAAGATTTAACAAAAAAATTTGAAATAAAAAATAAGTTAGTGTTTTTTAAAAGAATTTTACGGAAATTTTTTGCACGTCACTGAAAAAAGGTGTTTTTTGCGTTAATTGCTGAAAACAGCTTCAAATGTAAAAACCTGGAATAACACTACCAAACGGGACTCGAGCTAGCAGAACGCGCACAGGAGTCCAGGTAGGGCAGGTAAGTATCAATTAAGATTATAAAAAAGGTAGATTTAACAAAAAAAATTGAAATTAAAAATAACTTGGTGTTTTTTAAAGGAATTTTACGGAAATTTTGTATTTTTCGCGGTAATTGCTGAAAACAGCTTCAAATTGCGACACTGGCTGCTGCTACGCGGGCTGCTGCTACGCGGGCTGCTGCGCCGCGGGCTGCTGCGCCGCGGGCTGCTGCTCCTTCACTCCTACACTCTTTCGATTATTCACTCCTGTCCCGACCCAACTGAGCCTATCCGAATTTTTTTCGCATTATTCAATAAAAAATGGAAGATTTAACAAAAAAAAAATTGAAATAAAAAATAAGTTGGTGTGTTTTAAAGGAATTTTATGGAAATTTTTTGCACGTCACTGAAAAAGGGTGTTTTTTGCGTTAATTGCTGAAAACAGCTTCAAATGTAAAAACCTGGAATAACACTACCAAACGGGACTCGAGCTAGCAGAACGCGCACAGGAGTCCAGGTATGGCAGGTAAGTATCAATAAAGATTATAAAAAAGGTAGATTTAACAAAAAAAATTGAAATTAAAAATAAGTTGGTGTTTTTTTAAAGGAATTTTACGGAAATTTTGTATTTTTCGCGGTAATTGCTGAAAACAGCTTCAAATTGCGGCACTGGCTGCTGCTACGCGGGCTGCTGCTACGCGGGCTGCTGCGCCGCGGGCTGCTGCGCCGCGGGCTGCTGCGCCGCGGGCTGCTGCTCCTTCACTCCTACACTCTTTCGATTATTCACTCCTGTCCCGACCCAACTGAGCCTATCCGAATTTTTTTCGCATTATTCAATAAAAAATGGAAGATTTAACAAAAAAAAATTGAAATAAAAAATAAGTTGGTGTGTTTTAAAGGAATTTTATGGAAATTTTTTGCACGTCACTGAAAAAGGGTGTTTTTTGCGTTAATTGCTGAAAACAGCTTCAAATGTAAAAACCTGGAATAACACTACCAAACGGGACTCGAGCTAGCAGAACGCGCACAGGAGTCCAGGTATGGCAGGTAAGTATCAATTAAGATTATAAAAAAGGTAGATTTAATAACAAAAATTGAAATTAAAAATAACTTGGTGTTTTTTAAAGGAATTTTACGGAAATTTTGTATTTTTCGCGGTAATTGCTGAAAACAGCTTCAAATTGCGGCACTGGTTGCTGCTACGCGGGCTGCTACGCCGCGGGCTGCTGCTCCTTCACTCCTACACTCTTTCGATTATTCACTACTGTCCCGACCCAACTGAGCCTATCCGAATTTTTTTCGCATTTTTCAATACAAAATGGAAGATTTAACAAAAAAAAAAAAATGAAATAAAAAATAAGTTGGTGTTTTTTAAAGGAATTTTACGGAATTTTTTTGCACGTCACTGAAAAAGGGTGTTTTTTGCGTAATTGCTGAAAACAGCTTCAAATGTAAAAACCTGGAATAACACTACCAAACGGGACTCGAGCCAGCAGAACGCGCACAGGAGTCCAGGTATGGCAGGTAAGTATCAATTAAGATTTTAAAAAAGGTAGATTTAACAAAAAAATTTGAAATTAAAAATAGGTTGGTGTTTTTAAAGGAATTTTACGGAATTTTTTTGCACGTCACTGAAAAAGGGTGTTTTTTGCGTTAATTGCTGAAAACAGCTTCAAATGTAAAAACCTGGAATAACACTACCAAACGGGACTCGAGCTAGCAGAACGCGCACAGGAGTCCAGGTATGGCAGGTAAGTATCAATTAAGATTATAAAAAAGGTAGATTTAACAAAAAAAATTGAAATTAAAAAAAAGTTGGTGTTTTTTTAAGGAATTTTACGGAATTTTTTTGCACGTCACCGAAAAAAGGTGTTTTTTACGTTAATTGCTGAAAACAGCTTCAAATTCAAAAACCTGGAATAACACTACCAAACGGGACTCGAGCTAGCAGAACGCGCACAGGAGTCCAGGTATGGCAGGTAAGTATCAATTAAGATTATAAAAAAGGTAGACTTAACAAAAAAAATTGAAATAAAAAATAAGTTGGTGTTTTTTAAAGGAATTTTACGGAAATTTTTTGCACGTCACTGAAAAAAAGTATTTTTCGCGGTAATTGCTGAAAACACCTTCAAATTGCGGCACTGGCTGCTGCTACGCGGGCTGCTGCTACGCGGGCTGCTGCGCCGCGGGCTGCTGCGCCGCGGGCTGCTGCTCCTTCACTCCTACACTCTTTCGATTAATCACTCCTGTCCCGACCCAACTGAGCCTATCCGAATTTTTTTCGCATTATTCAATAAAAAATGGAAGATTTAACAAAAAAAATTGAAATAAAAAATAAGTTGGTGTGTTTTAAAGGAATTTTATGGAAATTTTTTGCACGTCACTGAAAAAGGGTGTTTTTGCGTTAATTGCTGAAAACAGCTTCAAATGTAAAAACCTGGAATAACACTACCAAACGGGACTCGAGCTAGCAGAACGCGCACAGGAGTCCAGGTATGGCAGGTAAGTATCAATTAAGATTATAAAAAAGGTAGGTAACGTCACTGAAAAAAAGTATTTTTCGCGGTAATTGCTGAAAACAGCTTCAAATTGCGGCACTGGCTGCTGCTACGCGGGCTGCTGCTACGCGGGCTGCTGCGCCGCGGACAGCGCTACGCGAACTGCTGCTACGCGGGCTGCTGCTACGCGGACTGCTGCTACGCGGGCTGCTGCTACACGGGCTACTGCACCGCAGGCTGCTGCGCCGTGGGCTGCTGCGCCGCGGGCTGCTGCTCCTACACTCCTACACTCTTTCGAATATTCACTATGGTCCCGACCCAATTGAGTCAATCCGAATTTTTTTCGCATTTGTCAATACTATTCGGTTCGGCCGTGTGTCGGTTGGATCCGATAATTCGCACTTTGCACTTCGTGGTAGACCCCCAGGTATGGCAGGTAAGTGTCAATTAAGGTTATAAAAATGGAAGATTTAACAAAAAAATTTGAAATAAAAAATAAGTTAGTGTTTTTTAAAAGAATTTTACGGAAATTTTTTGCACGTCACTGAAAAAAGGTGTTTTTTGCGTTAATTGCTGAAAACAGCTTCAAATGTAAAAACCTGGAATAACACTACCAAACGGGACTCGAGCTAGCAGAACGCGCACAGGAGTCCAGGTATGGCAGGTAAGTATCAATTAAGATTATAAAAAAGGTAGATTTAACAAAAAAAATTGAAATTAAAAATAAGTTGGTGTTTTTTAAAGGAATTTTACGGAAATTTTGTATTTTTCGCGGTAATTGCTGAAAACAGCTTCAAATTGCGGCACTGGCTGCTGCTACGCGGGCTGCTGCTACGCGGGCTGCTGCGCCGCGGGCTGCTGCGCCGCGGGCTGCTGCGCCGCGGGCTGCTGCTCCTTCACTCCTACACTCTTTCGATTATTCACTCCTGTCCCGACCCAACTGAGCCTATCCGAATTTTTTTCGCATTATTCAATAAAAAATGGAAGATTTAACAAAAAAAAAATTGAAATAAAAAATAAGTTGGTGTGTTTTCAAGGAATTTTATGGAAATTTTTTGCACGTCACTGAAAAAGGGTGTTTTTTGCGTTAATTGCTGAAAACAGCTTCAAATGTAAAAACCTGGAATAACACTACCAAACGGGACTCGAGCCAGTAGAACGCGCACAGGAGTCCAGGTATGGCAGGTAAGTATCAATTAAGATTATAAAAATGGTAGATTTAACAAAAAAAAAATGAAATTAAAAATAAGTTGATGTTTTTTTAAGGAATTTTACAGAATTTTTTTGCACGTCACCGAAAAAAGGTTTTTTTTTACGTTAATTGCTGAAAACAGCTTCAAATGCAAAAACCTGGAATAACACTACCAAACGGGACTCGAGCTAGCAGAACGTGCACAGGAGTCCAGGTATGGCAGGTAAGTATCAATTTGACGGCACGGTTGGCGCAGTGGTTAAGCGATTGACTGCTGCGCTGCGTGTCGCGGGTTCGATTCCCGCACGGAACAAATATTTGTATGACCTACATGTATTTGTTCCGAGTCTGGGTGTTTTTCTATCTATAATATGTATGTATTTACAAAAAAAAATTGTATATAAGTAGTTTATCAGCCATCTTGTTACCATAACACAAGCATTAGGTTGCTTAGCTTGGGACAAATGGTGCTGTGTGAAATGTCCAGGGATTTATTTATTATTTATTATTATAATTAAGATTATAAAAAAGGTAGACTTAACAAAAAAAATGGAAATAAAAAATAAGTTGGTGTTTTTTAAAGCAATTTTACGGAAATTTTTTGCACGTCACTGAAAAAAAGTATTTTTCGCGGTAATTGCTGAAAACAGCTTCAAATTGCGGCACTGGCTGCTGCTACGCGGGCTGCTGCTACGCGGGCTGCTGCGCCGCGGACAGCGCTACGCGAATTGCTGCTACGCGGGCTGCTGCTACGCGGACTGCTGCTACGCGGGCTGCTGCTACACGGGCTACTGCGCCGCAGGCTGCTGCGCCGTGGGCTGCTGCGCCGCAGGCTGCTGCTCCTACACTCCTACACTCTTTCGAATATTCACTATGGTCCCGACCCAATTGAGTCAATCCGAATTTTTTTCGCATTTGTCAATACTATTCGGTTCGGCCGTGTGTCGGTTGGATCCGATAATTCGCACTTTGCACTTCGTGGTAGATCCCCAGGTATGGCAGGTAAGTGTCAATTAAGGTTATAAAAATGGAAGATTTAACAAAAAAATTTGAAATAAAAAATAAGTTAGTGTTTTTTAAAAGAATTTTACGGAAATTTTTTGCACGTCACTGAAAAAAGGTGTTTTTTGCGTTAATTGCTGAAAACAGCTTCAAATGTAAAAACCTGGAATAACACTACCAAACGGGACTCGAGCTAGCAGAACGCGCACAGGAGTTCAGGTATGGCAGGTAAGTATCAATTAAGATTATAAAAAAGGTAGATTTAACAAAAAAAATTGAAATTAAAAATAACTTGGTGTTTTTTAAAGGAATTTTACGGAAATTTTGTATTTTTCGCGGTAATTGCTGAAAACAGCTTCAAATTGCGACACTGGCTGCTGCTACGCGGGCTGCTGCTACGCGGGCTGCTGCGCCGCGGGCTGCTGCGCCGCGGGCTGCTGCTCCTTCACTCCTACACTCTTTCGATTATTCACTCCTGTCCCGACCCAACTGAGCCTATCCGAATTTTTTTCGCATTATTCAATAAAAAATGGAAGATTTAACAAAAAAAAAAATTGAAATAAAAAATAAGTTGGTGTGTTTTAAAGGAATTTTATGGAAATTTTTTGCACGTCACTGAAAAAGGGTGTTTTTTGCGTTAATTGCTGAAAACAGCTTCAAATGTAAAAACCTGGAATAACACTACCAAACGGGACTCGAGCTAGCAGAACGCGCACAGGAGTCCAGGTATGGCAGGTAAGTATCAATTAAGATTATAAAAAAGGTAGATTTAACAAAAAAAATTGAAATTAAAAATAACTTGGTGTTTTTTAAAGGAATTTTACGGAAATTTTGTATTTTTCGCGGTAATTGCTGAAAACAGCTTCAAATTGCGGCACTGGTTGCTGCTACGCGGGCTGCTGCGCCGCGGGCTGCTGCTCCTTCACTCCTACACTCTTTCGATTATTCACTACTGTCCCGACTCAACTGAGCCTATCCGAATTTTTTTCGCATTTTTCAATAAAAAATGGAAGATTTAACAAAAAAAAAAAAATTGAAATAAAAAATAAGTTGGTGTGTTTTAAAGGAATTTTATGGAAATTTTTTGCACGTCACTGAAAAAGGGTGTTTTTTGCGTTAATTGCTGAAAACAGCTTCAAATGTAAAAACCTGGAATAACACTACCAAACGGGACTCGAGCTAGCAGAACGCGCACAGGAGTCCAGGTATGGCAGGGACGTATCAATTAACCTCTCGAATGTCTTATGTTACACAGTCCGACATAAGAAAAAATGCTCCAAGTGTCTTATGTCGGACAGTTACACTTAAGGGCTTGGTCAGGATTGGTCGCTAAATATCTGTAGTTGTGTTGCAAGTAGCAATATGTTCTGTATTTATATGAAAGAAATGGTTCATTCACTCTTAATTTTAATATTTTTCAACAGTAGAAACATTATTTTGAACGAACTAAAAAATAAATAAGTTCATCTGACATTCCACTCACGGCCAACGTCAAAGAGGTTAAATTTGTGCGAAACGAACGGAGTAATAAACTATGAATAGAGGCAGCAAACGGTAAGTTTTCTTATAAAAATCTATATAGAATTACTGAGAAATAAGTGTAGATTCCGTATTGAGTAATTGTTTTTCAAAAAGTAATGATTATATAGGCGAAAAAAGTAACGAAAGTTTAGACTTAACATTTTTTTTCCATAATGACCGTTGTGTTATAACATGTTTTTGCTACAAATATTCTCGTAAATAGTTTGAAATACATTTAAGTAGTTAGCATATTTACCTATAAACAAAATAAAAGTAATATATACTTATACCATCACGTATTGACATCATTATTGTGTGTCATAGAATTCAAGTCGTAAAATTGGCGCCAACCAAACGGTTGGCGGGACAAAGTACGGTCTGCAAAAAAACTTATTATTTTTTTTTAGATTATTATTTTTAAATGATGGTTGGATTTTTATTATTATGTAAACATTTGTTATCAATTTATATCTGAATGTCTTACATGGAGTTTATGTTCTCGATTTTTTTTTTTTTTGTTATTATTATTATTTTTTGTTTACTTAGGCCGGTAATGTGGTCGGGTTAGCTGATCAGGCTTTATACAATTAGTGAACTTTAATATTGTTTTTAGAATGGCGAAATACGCCGCTACGGAACGGTCCAGGAGTGTGACCCCCGTAGCGGATACAGTACGCGGACCGAACCGGCAAAGCGCGGCTCGGCGGGCCCTTTTATTAGAAAGGCTTAGGGCCACCCCGGTACGCGACCTAGATTCCTCACCGCCACGGTAAGTTTCTTTTTCATAGCGTTACCTATTTAGTTAGCTACAGTTCCGTTATATTTATTTAGTTACAGTGGAGTAATTTGTATTTTTTACTTTAGCCTCCACGCGCTCCCCGTTCAGGCGACACCTGGAGGATCGCTCAATGTTCGCGGCGACTCCGTGCCGCTCGAGCAGACCCCAGGTGGTCGCCTGCGCATCGGAGAAGCTAGACAAGCCAGGCAACCCAGCCTGGACTTGTCTCTCTGGTAAGTTAACTCTCCTTCCTAGAGTATCGCCATGGTACGTAGGTGGTAACGAACATGGTAATATGGTTATATTTTTACGATACTGTATTTATTCACAGTTCTGACGTGGTTGAGCGTGTGGAGGCATTGGACATGTCAGAGGACGAAGCAGCGGAGCTGCTGCAGTCGGATCCCTGGCATGTGAAGAGGTGGATGCGGGACCTGCCGGGGGCCAGCGAGCTGCCGGGGGCCAGCGAGCTGCCGAGGGCCAGCGACACGCCGGGGGCCAGCGACACGCCGAGCAGCAACACGGTTTTTCTTGCTCCTCTCGCGCCTAGCGCCAGATCTGAAGTGATTGTCGCTGCCGAAGTTGACGTACGTCCATCAACTTCGACGGTGACAACACTTTCACAGACGGTGCCTAGGCGTGATGGCAGTGAATTGGACAGCGATTTCGATGACGAATTCGATGTCCCAGTCATGCCAGTTGTCGGGAGGGATCTTCCTGACACCGAGGAGTTAGACGAACCGTTAAAAGATTTGGTAAACGAGATCGATACGGGGATGGATGACGCTGCCGATTCTCTTTTGGGTACGTCGGCTATTTTCACGTGGTCACTGGACTTTGATTCGTTTAGGGGTGTTCGTGGGGAGTTCTCAGGTCCTACCCCTGGGCCAATCAAAGACTACGAGACGCCTTATGATGCCTTCACCGACATATGGGATGAGGATATCATAAGGTTGATCGCTACGGAAACTAACCGATATGCCCATCAGACAATCGAGACCATGCGTAACGCAGGGACTTTGAAACCATCATCTCGCCTTCATTCGTGGACTGACACTAATGCAGACGAAATAATGGTTTTTTTCGCGATGTTGATGTATATGGCTATCGACCCGCGTACGTCGATAACTGAATATTGGACATCAGACGAAGTTCTCCATTTACCTGGGTTCAAAAGTCTTATGTCCTTTAATCGGTATACTCTGTTGAATAAGTGTCTTCACTTTGTAGACAATGTCGCTGTCCAGAGTCAGCAGTTGTCTCAATCTGGAGTATCTTCTTCAGCAGGGGTGTCACGTAGGCTGGGTAAGTTGGCACCTATTATTGAACATCTCGGAAAAAAGTTCAAAGCCTTGTACAACCTAGGACCTGACATCAGCATCGACGAGTCTTTGACCTTATTCAAGGGCCGCTTGTCTTGGGCCCAAACAATAAGGTCAAAGGCTGCGCGATTTGGAATCAAGTCATATGAGCTATGTGAGTCCCGCACTGGCTATATGGCTAGGTTCCAAATCTACACGGGCAAGGATGACAGTTCCGACGGTGATCTATCACTGGGCGTTGATTTGGGGGGGAAGAGCACGAAAGTGGTTCTTGAACTATTGCAAGGTCTTGAACATCGGGGGCATTGTGTGGTGATGGATAATTATTATAATTGTCCATCATTAGCACGATACCTCAAGAGTTTGGGCTTTGATTGTTTAGGAACCCTTCGTGCAAACCGTCGAAACGTCCCTAGTGACTTCAAGGTGTCGAAGAAAGTGAAGAAGGGGACTATTATATCTCGCCATTCTGGAGATGTGTCCATCATTGCATGGATGGACTCCAAGATGGTGAATATAATATCCACCTATCACAGACCCGATACCTATAATGGAACTAGGGCTGGTAAACCGACGGAGAAACCGGTATGTATAAAAGATTACAACAAATCCATGGGGGGTGTTGATCTCAAAGATCAAAAACTCTCCATGTATCTGTTGGAGCGAAAGAGAGGCGTGAAATGGTACGTGAAAATGTTTAAAAGGCTACTGAATGTGAGTATACATAATGCGCTTGTGATGTACCAAAGTTCTCTGAAACGTACTGATAAATTGCCCGTGACGCATCGTGAGTTCCGCTATGCGCTTGCTGAATCTCTACTTAAACGGCATCGCCCCTGTTCAATAGGGATCAGTCAGGCACCAGTGGAAAACGTGAGGCTGAGGCGAAATATCATGCACGAGCCAGAGCACTTGATGGGACGTGAGAATACAAAGAGATGTGTGATTTGTCAACGCCAGAAGAAATCCAAAGCCGTTCACTCAAGGTGCATCACGTGTGACGCATATCTTTGTTTTGGGGACTGTTGGAGAATTTGGCATTCTGCAAAAGAGCTCCCAGGCTTAGATATACGTGGGCGAAAACGGAAGCGCAAAGAGTAAACGTTTTTGGGGTGTGGATGTGGATTACGACTGTGTTTGAATGTGATCGTGATCCGGGGCTCTCGCATGAGGGTCACGTTTTGACGGGACGCCTAACCGTTTATGTATCTCGTTTACTACTTCTTTCGTTGCTGTTATCGGGGGCGTTACAGCTATCGGGGACGAAACGGTAGCGTGGTAGCGCCTTTTGGTGTCTGCATTGATATCTGACTGATATCAGTCTGGGTTTGTGCATTGTGAATGATGTATTACGGGACACATATCAGACTGGGTTTGTGTATTGCGAATGATATCTTACGGGGCAGATATCAGTCTGGGTTTGTGCATTGTGGATAATATATTACGGAACAAATCTGATTTTGTAAATAAAACCCACGATATGTACGGCACAAACCTTTTTTTAAACATTTGTAAATTTTGCTATAGTTTGGCTAAAGTCAGGACAAACCCTTCAGTATACTAGCTGTTACAATAAAGTGTACCTATCCGGGTACGGCACAAACCTTTTTTTAAACATTTGTAAATTTTGCTAAAGTTTGGCTAAAGTCAGAACAAACCCTTCAGTATACTAGCTGTTACAATAAAGTGTACCTATCCGGGTACGGCACAAACCTTTTTTTAAACATTTGTAAATTTTGCTAAAGTTTGGCTAAAGTCAGAACAAACCCTTCAGTATACTAGCTGTTACAAGAAAGTTTACCTATCTGGGTACGGCACAAACCTTTTTTTAAACATTTGTAAATTTTGCTAAAGTTTGGCTTAAATCAGGACAAACCCTTCAGTTACAATAAAGTGTACCTGTCTTATTTTTTCACAACATAATTATGTTCTTATATGTACGAAAACATTTGTAAATTTTGCTAAAGTCTGGATAAAATCTAGACAAACTTTTCACTATAATAGCTGTTACAATAAAGTGTACCTATCTTATGGTTTTTTTGTGTACAAAAATGTATATTTTTATTGTTTTATTATTAAATAGTTATATACATTCCTTGAAAAGAAAATGCATTTTATTTCAAACCTCTCTAAGCCCTTTCTTAGATTTGCTGTTAGTAAGTAAATAAGTGAACAAATAATTATTATTAATTTATTTTCAAACATAAATAGCAACAATCATTAGGTACTTTGAGATAATAAAGGTTTGCGGGGAGGGCTGTTCCTTACACAATGATGTAGTTTCGCTTTAATAGCAGCTTTTATCATTGCTTCTTGCCAAATTTCATGATCATAGGTCAACGGGAAGTACCCTGTTGGTTGCGATTCCCTTTGCGAATGTATGAGATATGTGTCATAAACGTCTATATCTTTTGATTGCATAAGCAAGGTTGACGCCACATCAACAAAACAGCGGACAAAAAGTAATCCGTATTTTTTTCTTTTTGAGGTACGGAACCCTAAAAATGAGCTATAAAAAGACTTGATCAAAACCACGAGCGAATCCGAGGGCAACAACTAGTACATATAAATAAATCGGTTCATAATTCATTTAAGTAAATATATCTACAATCTACATTCATAAAAAAAAAAAACAGTACAGACGAACCTCCTACTATCGTAAAGAAGTCGGTAAAATAATTTACATTATTTAGAATAAATTGACATGACAAACACAAAATGTATCAACAATAATCATATTATCAAGATTTCCTTGAAAATAATAGTAAAATAATAATACTGAATTATTTTCGTTAGAGTTTTTTTGCAAACTTTACCGGGCATGCAGTATGGCCGCCGGCGCACGCCGGCGTTCGCAGAATTTTTATCGGTTGACAGAATAAGTTGTTGTGTCATGCAAATAGTGTATTTAGTAGTGATATTTAGTATGTTATGAATGTGTAAACATATGTGCCATCGTATTCTAGTGTAGTTTTAGTGAATATATTTGTGGATTAGACGTATTGTGATAATGTGTGTAGGTTAAGTGAATGAATATTATCAAAATGAAAACATATCACGTCACTGCAATGTCAGGTCAGTTTTATTTCACTACGTAGCTGTTTTATTAGATAGGAAAACTAATGAGGATTACAGGAAGGTATCGTTTATAATTTGTTATTATCGATTTAACAGTATAATCTTCCTTTTTCTGAAGGCCTACCTAAAGTTATTACCTTACTCGTAAAAGCGTTGACATTGACGTAATGTGCGCGTACGGAGGTCGACACTCGAAAGGTTAAGATTATAAAAAAGGTAGATTTAACAAAAAAATTTGAAATAAAAAATAAGTTGGTGTTTTTTAAAGGAATTTTACGGAAATTTTTTGCATGCCACTGAAAAAAAGGTATTTTTTGCGGTAATTGCTGAAAACAGCTTCAAATTGCGGCACTGGCTGCTGCTACGCGGGCTGCTGCTACGCGGGCTGCTGCTACGCGGGCTGCAGCTACGCGGGCTGCTGCTACGCGGACTGCTGCTACGCGGACTGCTGCTACGCGGGCTGCTGCTACATGGGCTACTGCGCCGCAGGCTGCTGCGCCGCGGGCTGCTGCGCCGCGGGCTGCTGCTCCTTCACTCCTACACTCTTTCGATTATTCACTACTGTCCCGACCCAACTGAGCCTATCCGAATTTTTTTCGAATTTTTCAATAAAAAATTGAAGATTTAACAAAAAAAAAATTGAATTAAAAAATATGTTGGTGTTTTTTAAAGGAATTTTATGGAAATTTTTTGCACGTCACTGAAAAAGGGTGTTTTTTGGGTTAATTGCTGAAAACAGCTTCAAATGTAAAAACCTGGAATAACACTACCAAACGGGACTCGAGCCAGCAGAACGCGCACAGGAGTCCAGGTATGGCAGGGACGTATCAATTAAGATTATAAAAAAGGTAGATTTAACAAAAAAATTTGAAATAAAAAATAAGTTGGTGTTTTTTAAAAGAATTTTACGGAAATTTTTTGCACGCTACTGAAAAAAAGGTATTTTTTGCGGTAATTGCTGAAAACAGCTTCAAATTGCGGCACTGGCTGCTGCTACGCGGGCTGCTGCTACGCGGGCTGCTGCTACGCGGGCTGCAGCTAAGCGGGCTGCTGCTACGCGGACTGCTGCTACGCGGACTGCTGCTACATGGGCTACTGCGCCGCAGGCTGCTGCGCCGCGGGCTGCTGCGCCGCGGGCTGCTGCTCCTTCACTCCTACACTCTTTCGATTATTCACTACTGTCCCGACCCAACTGAGCCTATCCGAATTTTTTTCGAATTTTTCAATAAAAAATTGAAGATTTAACAAAAAAAAAATTGAAATTAAAAATAAGTTGGTGTTTTTTAAAGGAATTTTACGGAAATTTTGTATTTTTCGCGGTAATTGCTGAAAACAGCTTCAAATTGCGGCACTGGCTGCTGCTACGCGGGCTGCTGCTACGCGGGCTGCTGCGCCGCGGGCTGCTGCGCCGCGGGCTGCTGCGCCGCGGGCTGCTGCTCCTTCACTCCTACACTCTTTCGATTATTCACTCCTGTCCCGACCCAACTGAGCCTATCCGAATTTTTTTCGCATTATTCAATAAAAAATGGAAGATTTAACAAAAAAAAATTGATATAAAAAATAAGTTGGTGTGTTTTAAAGGAATTTTATGGAAATTTTTTGCACGTCACTGAAAAAGGGTGTTTTTTGCGTTAATTGCTGAAAACAGCTTCAAATGTAAAAACCTGGAATAACACTACCAAACGGGACTCGAGCTAGCAGAACGCGCACAGGAGTCCAGGTATGGCAGGTAAGTATCAATTAAGATTATAAAAAAGGTAGATTTAACAAAAAAAATTGAAATTAAAAATAAGTTGGTGTTTTTTAAAGGAATTTTACGGAAATTTTGTATTTTTCGCGGTAATTGCTGAAAACAGCTTCAAATTGCGGCACTGGCTGCTGCTACGCGGGCTGCTGCTACGCGGGCTGCTGCGCCGCGGGCTGCTGCGCCGCGGGCTGCTGCGCCGCGGGCTGCTGCTCCTTCACTCCTACACTCTTTCGATTATTCACTCCTGTCCCGACCCAACTGAGCCTATCCGAATTTTTTTCGCATTATTCAATAAAAAATGGATGATTTAACAAAAAAAAATTGAAATAAAAAATAAGTTGGTGTGTTTTAAAGGAATTTTATGGAAATTTTTTGCACGTCACTGAAAAAGGGTGTTTTTTGCGTTAATTGCTGAAAACAGCTTCAAATGTTAAAACCTGGAATAACACTACCAAACGGGACTCGAGCTAGCAGAACGCGCACAGGAGTCCAGGTATGGCAGGTAAGTGTCAATTAAGGTTATAAAAATGGAAAATTTAACAAAAAAAATTGATATTAAAAATAAGTTGGTGTTTTTTAAAGGAATTTTACGGAATTTTTTTGCACGTCACTGAAAAAGGGTGTTTTTTGCGTTAATTGCTGAAAACAGCTTCAAATGTAAAAACCTGGAATAACACTACCAAACGGGACTCGAGCTAGCAGAACGCGCACAGGAGTCCAGATATGGCAGGTAAGTATCAATTAAGATTATAAAAAAGGTAGATTTAATAACAAAAATTGAAATTAAAAATAACTTGGTGTTTTTTAAAGGAATTTTACGGAAATTTTGTATTTTTCGCGGTAATTGCTGAAAACAGCTTCAAATTGCGGCACTGGTTGCTGCTACGCGGGCTGCTGCGCCGCGGGGTGCTGCGCCGCGGGCTGCTGTGCCGCGGGCTGCTGCTCCTTCACCCCTACACTCTTTCGATTATTCACTACTGTCCCGACCCAACTGAGCCTATCCGATTTTTTTTCGCATTATTCAATAAAAAATGGAAGACTTAACAAAAAAAAAATTGAAATAAAAAATAAGTTGGTGTGTTTTAAAGGAATTTTATGGAAATTTTTTGCACGTCACTGAAAAAGGGTGTTTTTTGCGTTAATTGCTGAAAACAGCTTCAAATGTAAAAACCTGGAATAACACTACCAAACGGGACTCGAGCTAGCAGAACGCGCACAGGAGTCCAGGTATGGCAGGTAAGTATCAATTAAGATTATAAAAAAGGTAGATTTAACAAAAAAAATTGAAATTAAAAATAAGTTGGTGTTTTTTAAATGAATTTTACGGAAATTTTGTATTTTTCGCGGTAATTGCTGAAAACAGCTTCAAATTGCGGCACTGGCTGCTGCTACGCGGGCTGCTGCTACGCGGCCTGCTGCGCCGCGGGCTGCTGCGCCGCGGGCTGCTGCGCCGCGGGCTGCTGCGCCGCGGGCTGCTGCTCCTTCACTCCTACACTCTTTCGATTATTCACTCCTGTCCCGACCCAACTGAGCCTATCCGAATTTTTTTCGCATTATTCAATAAAAAATGGAAGATTTAACAAAAAAAAAATTGAAATAAAAAGTAAGTTGGTGTTTTAAAGGAATTTTATGGAAATTTTTTGCACGTCACTGAAAAAGGGTGTTTTTTGCGTTAATTGCTGAAAACAGCTTCAAATGTAAAAACCTGGAATAACACTACCAAACGGGACTCGAGCTAGCAGAACGCGCACAGGAGTCCAGGTATGGCAGGTAAGTATCAATTAAGATTATAAAAAAGGTAGATTTAACAAAAAAAATTGAAATTAAAAATAAGTTGGTGTTTTTTAAAGGAATTTTACGGAAATTTTGTATTTTTCGCGGTAATTGCTGAAAACAGCTTCAAATTGCGGCACTGGCTGCTGCTACGCGGGCTGCTGCTACGCGGCCTGCTGCGCCGCGGGCTGCTGCGCCGCGGGCTGCTGCGCCGCGGGCTGCTGCTCCTTCACTCCTACACTCTTTCGATTATTCACTCCTGTCCCGACCCAACTGAGCCTATCCGAATTTTTTTCGCATTATTCAATAAAAAATGGAAGATTTAACAAAAAAAAAATTGAAATAAAAAATAAGTTGGTGTGTTTTAAAGGAATTTTATGGAAATTTTTTGCACGTCACTGAAAAAGGGTGTTTTTTGCGTTAATTGCTGAAAACAGCTTCAAATGTAAAAACCTGGAATAACACTACCAAACGGGACTCGAGCTAGCAGAACGCGCACAGGAGTCCAGGTATGGCAGGTAAGTATCAATTAAGATTATAAAAAAGGTAGATTTAATAACAAAAATTGAAATTAAAAATAACTTGGTGTTTTTTAAAGGAATTTTACGGAAATTTTGTATTTTTCGCGGTAATTGCTGAAAACAGCTTCAAATTGCGGCACTGGTTGCTGCTACGCGGGCTGCTGCGCCGCGGGCTGCTGCTCCTTCACTCCTACACTCTTTCGATTATTCACTACTGTCCCGACCCAACTGAGCCTATCCGAATTTTTTTCGAATTTTTCAATAAAAAATTGAAGATTTAACAAAAAAAAAATTGAAATAAAAAATATGTTGGTGTTTTTTAAAGGAATTTTATGGAAATTTTTTGCACGTCACTGAAAAAGGGTGTTTTTTGGGTTAATTGCTGAAAACAGCTTCAAATGTAAAAACCTGGAATAACACTACCAAACGGGACTCGAGCCAGCAGAACGCGCACAGGAGTCCAGGTATGGCAGGGACGTATCAATTAAGATTATAAAAAAGGTAGATTTAACAAAAAAATTTGAAATAAAAAATAAGTTGGTGTTTTTTAAAAGAATTTTACGGAAATTTTTTGCACGCTACTGAAAAAAAGGTATTTTTTGCGGTAATTGCTGAAAACAGCTTCAAATTGCGGCACTGGCTGCTGCTACGCGGGCTGCTGCTACGCGGGCTGCTGCTACGCGGGCTGCAGCTAAGCGGGCTGCTGCTACGCGGACTGCTGCTACGCGGACTGCTGCTACATGGGCTACTGCGCCGCAGGCTGCTGCGCCGCGGGCTGCTGCGCCGCGGGCTGCTGCTCCTTCACTCCTACACTCTTTCGATTATTCACTACTGTCCCGACCCAACTGAGCCTATCCGAATTTTTTTCGAATTTTTCAATAAAAAATTGAAGATTTAACAAAAAAAAATTGAAATTAAAAATAAGTTGGTGTTTTTTAAAGGAATTTTACGGAAATTTTGTATTTTTCGCGGTAATTGCTGAAAACAGCTTCAAATTGCGGCACTGGCTGCTGCTACGCGGGCTGCTGCTACGCGGGCTGCTGCGCCGCGGGCTGCTGCGCCGCGGGCTGCTGCGCCGCGGGCTGCTGCTCCTTCACTCCTACACTCTTTCGATTATTCACTCCTGTCCCGACCCAACTGAGCCTATCCGAATTTTTTTCGCATTATTCAATAAAAAATGGAAGATTTAACAAAAAAAAATTGATATAAAAAATAAGTTGGTGTGTTTTAAAGGAATTTTATGGAAATTTTTTGCACGTCACTGAAAAAGGGTGTTTTTTGCGTTAATTGCTGAAAACAGCTTCAAATGTAAAAACCTGGAATAACACTACCAAACGGGACTCGAGCTAGCAGAACGCGCACAGGAGTCCAGGTATGGCAGGTAAGTATCAATTAAGATTATAAAAAAGGTAGATTTAATAACAAAAATTGAAATTAAAAATAACTTGGTGTTTTTTAAAGGAATTTTACGGAAATTTTGTATTTTTCGCGGTAATTGCTGAAAACAGCTTCAAATTGCGGCACTGGTTGCTGCTACGCGGGCTGCTGCGCCGCGGGGTGCTGCGCCGCGGGCTGCTGTGCCGCGGGCTGCTGCTCCTTCACCCCTACACTCTTTCGATTATTCACTACTGTCCCGACCCAACTGAGCCTATCCGATTTTTTTTCGCATTATTCAATAAAAAATGGAAGACTTAACAAAAAAAAAATTGAAATAAAAAATAAGTTGGTGTGTTTTAAAGGAATTTTATGGAAATTTTTTGCACGTCAATGAAAAAGGGTGTTTTTTGCGTTAATTGCTGAAAACAGCTTCAAATGTAAAAACCTGGAATAACACTACCAAACGGGACTCGAGCTAGCAGAACGCGCACAGGAGTCCAGGTATGGCAGGTAAGTATCAATTAAGATTATAAAAAAGGTAGATTTAACAAAAAAAATTGAAATTAAAAATAAGTTGGTGTTTTTTAAATGAATTTTACGGAAATTTTGTATTTTTCGCGGTAATTGCTGAAAACAGCTTCAAATTGCGGCACTGGCTGCTGCTACGCGGGCTGCTGCTACGCGGCCTGCTGCGCCGCGGGCTGCTGCGCCGCGGGCTGCTGCGCCGCGGGCTGCTGCGCCGCGGGCTGCTGCTCCTTCACTCCTACACTCTTTCGATTATTCACTCCTGTCCCGACCCAACTGAGCCTATCCGAATTTTTTTCGCATTATTCAATAAAAAATGGAAGATTTAACAAAAAAAAAATTGAAATAAAAAGTAAGTTGGTGTGTTTTAAAGGAATTTTATGGAAATTTTTTGCACGTCACTGAAAAAGGGTGTTTTTTGCGTTAATTGCTGAAAACAGCTTCAAATGTAAAAACCTGGAATAACACTACCAAACGGGACTCGAGCTAGCAGAACGCGCACAGGAGTCCAGGTATGGCAGGTAAGTATCAATTAAGATTATAAAAAAGGTAGATTTAACAAAAAAAATTGAAATTAAAAATAAGTTGGTGTTTTTTAAAGGAATTTTACGGAAATTTTGTATTTTTCGCGGTAATTGCTGAAAACAGCTTCAAATTGCGGCACTGGCTGCTGCTACGCGGGCTGCTGCTACGCGGCCTGCTGCGCCGCGGGCTGCTGCGCCGCGGGCTGCTGCGCCGCGGGCTGCTGCTCCTTCACTCCTACACTCTTTCGATTATTCACTCCTGTCCCGACCCAACTGAGCCTATCCGAATTTTTTTCGCATTATTCAATAAAAAATGGAAGATTTAACAAAAAAAAAAATTGAAATAAAAAATAAGTTGGTGTGTTTTAAAGGAATTTTATGGAAATTTTTTGCACGTCACTGAAAAAGGGTGTTTTTTGCGTTAATTGCTGAAAACAGCTTCAAATGTAAAAACCTGGAATAACACTACCAAACGGGACTCGAGCTAGCAGAACGCGCACAGGAGTCCAGGTATGGCAGGTAAGTATCAATTAAGATTATAAAAAAGGTAGATTTAATAACAAAAATTGAAATTAAAAATAACTTGGTGTTTTTTAAAGGAATTTTACGGAAATTTTGTATTTTTCGCGGTAATTGCTGAAAACAGCTTCAAATTGCGGCACTGGTTGCTGCTACGCGGGCTGCTGCGCCGCGGGCTGCTGCTCCTTCACTCCTACACTCTTTCGATTATTCACTACTGTCCCGACTCAACTGAGCCTATCCGAATTTTTTTCGCATTTTTCAATAAAAATGGAAGATTTAACAAAAAAAAAAAATTGAAATAAAAAATAAGTTGGTGTGTTTTAAAGGAATTTTATGGAAATTTTTTGCACGTCACTGAAAAAGGGTGTTTTTTGCGTTAATTGCTGAAAACAGCTTCAAATGTAAAAACCTGGAATAACACTACCAAACGGGACTCGAGCTAGCAGAACGCGCACAGGAGTCCAGGTATGGCAGGGACGTATCAATTAAGATTATAAAAAAGGTAGATTTAACAAAAAAATTTGAAATAAAAAATAAGTTGGTGTTTTTTAAAGGAATTTTACGGAAATTTTTTGCATGCCACTGAAAAAAAGGTATTTTTTGCGGTAATTGCTGAAAACAGCTTCAAATTGCGGCACTGGCTGCTGCTACGCGGGCTGCTGCTACGCGGGCTGCTGCTACGCGGGCTGCAGCTACGCGGGCTGCTGCTACGCGGACTGCTGCTACGCGGACTGCTGCTACGCGGGCTGCTGCTACATGGGCTACTGCGCCGCAGGCTGCTGCGCCGCGGGCTGCTGCGCCGCGGGCTGCTGCTCCTTCACTCCTACACTCTTTCGATTATTCACTACTGTCCCGACCCAACTGAGCCTATCCGAATTTTTTTCGAATTTTTCAATAAAAAATTGAAGATTTAACAAAAAAAAAATTAAAATAAAAAATATGTTGGTGTTTTTTAAAGGAATTTTATGGAAATTTTTTGCACGTCACTGAAAAAGGGTGTTTTTTGGGTTAATTGCTGAAAACAGCTTCAAATGTAAAAACCTGGAATAACACTACCAAACGGGACTCGAGCCAGCAGAACGCGCACAGGAGTCCAGGTATGGCAGGGACGTATCAATTAAGATTATAAAAAAGGTAGATTTAACAAAAAAATTTGAAATAAAAAATAAGTTGGTGTTTTTTAAAAGAATTTTACGGAAATTTTTTGCACGCTACTGAAAAAAAGGTATTTTTTGCGGTAATTGCTGAAAACAGCTTCAAATTGCGGCACTGGCTGCTGCTACGCGGGCTGCTGCTACGCGGGCTGCTGCTACGCGGGCTGCAGCTAAGCGGGCTGCTGCTACGCGGACTGCTGCTACGCGGACTGCTGCTACATGGGCTACTGCGCCGCAGGCTGCTGCGCCGCGGGCTGCTGCGCCGCGGGCTGCTGCTCCTTCACTCCTACACTCTTTCGATTATTCACTACTGTCCCGACCCAACTGAGCCTATCCGAATTTTTTTCGAATTTTTCAATAAAAAATTGAAGATTTAACAAAAAAAAAATTGAAATTAAAAATAAGTTGGTGTTTTTTAAAGGAATTTTACGGAAATTTTGTATTTTTCGCGGTAATTGCTGAAAACAGCTTCAAATTGCGGCACTGGCTGCTGCTACGCGGGCTGCTGCTACGCGGGCTGCTGCGCCGCGGGCTGCTGCGCCGCGGGCTGCTGCGCCGCGGGCTGCTGCTCCTTCACTCCTACACTCTTTCGATTATTCACTCCTGTCCCGACCCAACTGAGCCTATCCGATTTTTTTTCGCATTATTCAATAAAAAATGGAAGATTTAACAAAAAAAAAATTGATATAAAAAATAAGTTGGTGTGTTTTAAAGGAATTTTATGGAAATTTTTTGCACGTCACTGAAAAAGGGTGTTTTTTGCGTTAATTGCTGAAAACAGCTTCAAATGTTAAAACCTGGAATAACACTACCAAACGGGACTCGAGCTAGCAGAACGCGCACAGGAGTCCAGGTATGGCAGGTAAGTGTCAATTAAGGTTATAAAAATGGAAAATTTAACAAAAAAAATTGATATTAAAAATAAGTTGGTGTTTTTTAAAGGAATTTTACGGAATTTTTTTGCACGTCACTGAAAAAGGGTGTTTTTTGCGTTAATTGCTGAAAACAGCTTCAAATGTAAAAACCTGGAATAACACTACCAAACGGGACTCGAGCTAGCAGAACGCGCACAGGAGTCCAGATATGGCAGGTAAGTATCAATTAAGATTATAAAAAAGGTAGATTTAATAACAAAAATTGAAATTAAAAATAACTTGGTGTTTTTTAAAGGAATTTTACGGAAATTTTGTATTTTTCGCGGTAATTGCTGAAAACAGCTTCAAATTGCGGCACTGGTTGCTGCTACGCGGGCTGCTGCGCCGCGGGGTGCTGCGCCGCGGGCTGCTGTGCCGCGGGCTGCTGCTCCTTCACCCCTACACTCTTTCGATTATTCACTACTGTCCCGACCCAACTGAGCCTATCCGATTTTTTTTCGCATTATTCAATAAAAAATGGAAGACTTAACAAAAAAAAAATTGAAATAAAAAATAAGTTGGTGTGTTTTAAAGGAATTTTATGGAAATTTTTTGCACGTCACTGAAAAAGGGTGTTTTTTGCGTTAATTGCTGAAAACAGCTTCAAATGTAAAAACCTGGAATAACACTACCAAACGGGACTCGAGCTAGCAGAACGCGCACAGGAGTCCAGGTATGGCAGGTAAGTATCAATTAAGATTATAAAAAAGGTAGATTTAAAAAAAAAAATTGAAATTAAAAATAAGTTGGTGTTTTTTAAATGAATTTTACGGAAATTTTGTATTTTTCGCGGTAATTGCTGAAAACAGCTTCAAATTGCGGCACTGGCTGCTGCTACGCGGGCTGCTGCTACGCGGCCTGCTGCGCCGCGGGCTGCTGCGCCGCGGGCTGCTGCGCCGCGGGCTGCTGCTCCTTCACTCCTACACTCTTTCGATTATTCACTCCTGTCCCGACCCAACTGAGCCTATCCGAATTTTTTTCGCATTATTCAATAAAAAATGGAAGATTTAACAAAAAAAAAATTGAAATAAAAAATAAGTTGGTGTGTTTTAAAGGAATTTTATGGAAATTTTTTGCACGTCACTGAAAAAGGGTGTTTTTTGCGTTAATTGCTGAAAACAGCTTCAAATGTAAAAACCTGGAATAACACTACCAAACGGGACTCGAGCTAGCAGAACGCGCACAGGAGTCCAGGTATGGCAGGTAAGTATCAATTAAGATTATAAAAAAGGTAGATTTAATAACAAAAATTGAAATTAAAAATAACTTGGTGTTTTTTAAAGGAATTTTACGGAAATTTTGTATTTTTCGCGGTAATTGCTGAAAACAGCTTCAAATTGCGGCACTGGTTGCTGCTACGCGGGCTGCTGCGCCGCGGGCTGCTGCTCCTTCACTCCTACACTCTTTCGATTATTCACTACTGTCCCGACTCAACTGAGCCTATCCGAATTTTTTTCGCATTTTTCAATAAAAAATGGAAGATTTAACAAAAAAAAAAAATTGAAATAAAAAATAAGTTGGTGTGTTTTAAAGGAATTTTATGGAAATTTTTTGCACGTCACTGAAAAAGGGTGTTTTTTGCGTTAATTGCTGAAAACAGCTTCAAATGTAAAAACCTGGAATAACACTACCAAACGGGACTCGAGCTAGCAGAACGCGCACAGGAGTCCAGGTATGGCAGGGACGTATCAATTAAGATTATAAAAAAGGTAGATTTAACAAAAAAATTTGAAATAAAAAATAAGTTGGTGTTTTTTAAAGGAATTTTACGGAAATTTTTTGCATGCCACTGAAAAAAAGGTATTTTTTGCGGTAATTGCTGAAAACAGCTTCAAATTGCGGCACTGGCTGCTGCTACGCGGGCTGCTGCTACGCGGGCTGCTGCTACGCGGGCTGCAGCTACGCGGGCTGCTGCTACGCGGACTGCTGCTACGCGGACTGCTGCTACGCGGGCTGCTGCTACATGGGCTACTGCGCCGCAGGCTGCTGCGCCGCGGGCTGCTGCGCCGCGGGCTGCTGCTCCTTCACTCCTACACTCTTTCGATTATTCACTACTGTCCCGACCCAACTGAGCCTATCCGAATTTTTTTCGAATTTTTCAATAAAAAATTGAAGATTTAACAAAAAAAAAATTGAAATAAAAAATATGTTGGTGTTTTTTAAAGGAATTTTATGGAAATTTTTTGCACGTCACTGAAAAAGGGTGTTTTTTGGGTTAATTGCTGAAAACAGCTTCAAATGTAAAAACCTGGAATAACACTACGAAACGGGACTCGAGCCAGCAGAACGCGCACAGGAGTCCAGGTATGGCAGGGACGTATCAATTAAGATTATAAAAAAGGTAGATTTAACAAAAAAAATTGAAATAAAAAATAAGTTGGTGTTTTTTAAAAGAATTTTACGGAAATTTTTTGCACGCTACTGAAAAAAAGGTATTTTTTGCGGTAATTGCTGAAAACAGCTTCAAATTGCGGCACTGGCTGCTGCTACGCGGGCTGCTGCTACGCGGGCTGCTGCTACGCGGGCTGCAGCTAAGCGGGCTGCTGCTACGCGGACTGCTGCTACGCGGACTGCTGCTACATGGGCTACTGCGCCGCAGGCTGCTGCGCCGCGGGCTGCTGCGCCGCGGGCTGCTGCTCCTTCACTCCTACACTCTTTCGATTATTCACTACTGTCCCGACCCAACTGAGCCTATCCGAATTTTTTTCGAATTTTTCAATAAAAAATTGAAGATTTAACAAAAAAAAAATTGAAATTAAAAATAAGTTGGTGTTTTTTAAAGGAATTTTACGGAAATTTTGTATTTTTCGCGGTAATTGCTGAAAACAGCTTCAAATTGCGGCACTGGCTGCTGCTACGCGGGCTGCTGCTACGCGGGCTGCTGCGCCGCGGGCTGCTGCGCCGCGGGCTGCTGCGCCGCGGGCTGCTGCTCCTTCACTCCTACACTCTTTCGATTATTCACTCCTGTCCCGACCCAACTGAGCCTATCCGAATTTTTTTCGCATTATTCAATAAAAAATGGAAGATTTAACAAAAAAAAAATTGATATAAAAAATAAGTTGGTGTGTTTTAAAGGAATTTTATGGAAATTTTTTGCACGTCACTGAAAAAGGGTGTTTTTTGCGTTAATTGCTGAAAACAGCTTCAAATGTAAAAACCTGGAATAACACTACCAAACGGGACTCGAGCTAGCAGAACGCGCACAGGAGTCCAGGTATGGCAGGTAAGTATCAATTAAGATTATAAAAAAGGTAGATTTAACAAAAAAAATTGAAATTAAAAATAAGTTGGTGTTTTTTAAAGGAATTTTACGGAAATTTTGTATTTTTCGCGGTAATTGCTGAAAACAGCTTCAAATTGCGGCACTGGCTGCTGCTACGCGGGCTGCTGCTACGCGGGCTGCTGCGCCGCGGGCTGCTGCGCCGCGGGCTGCTGCGCCGCGGGCTGCTGCTCCTTCACTCCTACACTCTTTCGATTATTCACTCCTGTCCCGACCCAACTGAGCCTATCCGAATTTTTTTCGCATTATTCAATAAAAAATGGATGATTTAACAAAAAAAAAATTGAAATAAAAAATAAGTTGGTGTGTTTTAAAGGAATTTTATGGAAATTTTTTGCACGTCACTGAAAAAGGGTGTTTTTTGCGTTAATTGCTGAAAACAGCTTCAAATGTTAAAACCTGGAATAACACTACCAAACGGGACTCGAGCTAGCAGAACGCGCACAGGAGTCCAGGTATGGCAGGTAAGTGTCAATTAAGGTTATAAAAATGGAAAATTTAACAAAAAAAATTGATATTAAAAATAAGTTGGTGTTTTTTAAAGGAATTTTACGGAATTTTTTTGCACGTCACTGAAAAAGGGTGTTTTTTGCGTTAATTGCTGAAAACAGCTTCAAATGTAAAAACCTGGAATAACACTACCAAACGGGACTCGAGCTAGCAGAACGCGCACAGGAGTCCAGATATGGCAGGTAAGTATCAATTAAGATTATAAAAAAGGTAGATTTAATAACAAAAATTGAAATTAAAAATAACTTGGTGTTTTTTAAAGGAATTTTACGGAAATTTTGTATTTTTCGCGGTAATTGCTGAAAACAGCTTCAAATTGCGGCACTGGTTGCTGCTACGCGGGCTGCTGCGCCGCGGGGTGCTGCGCCGCGGGCTGCTGCGCCGCGGGCTGCTGCTCCTTCACCCCTACACTCTTTCGATTATTCACTACTGTCCCGACCCAACTGAGCCTATCCGATTTTTTTTCGCATTTTTCAATAAAAAATTGAAGATTTAACAAAAAAAAAAATTGAAATAAAAAATAAGTTGGTGTTTTTTATAGGAATTTTACAGAATTTTTTTGCACGTCACCGAAAAAGGTGTTTTTTGCGTTATTTGCTGAAATTAGCTTCAAATGTAAAAACCTGGAATAACACTACCAAACGGGACTCGAGCTAGCAGAACGCGCACAGGAGTCCAGGTATGGCAGGCAATTGTCAATTAAGATTATAAAAATGGAAGATTTAACAAAAACATTTGAAATAAAAAATAAGTTTGTGTTTTTTAAAGGAATTTTACGGAAATTTTTTGCACGTCACTGAAAAAAGGTGTATTTTGCGTTAATTGCTGAAAACAGCTTCAAATTACGTCACTGGGATGCAAAGCTGCGCCGTGGGCTACTGCTATGCGGGCTGCTCCGCCGCGGGCTGCTGCGCCGCGGGCTGCTGCTCCTACACTCCTACACTTTTTCGAATATTCACTATGGTACCGACCCAACTAAGTCAATCCGAATTTTTTTCGCATTTTTCAATACTATTCGGTTTGGCCGTGTGCCGGTCGATCTGGCCATTCGCACTTTGCAATAGATCCCCAGGTATGGCAGGCAAGTTTCAATTAAGATTATAAAAAAGGTAGATTTAACAAAACAATTTGAAATAAAAATAAGTTGGTGTTTTTTAAAGGAATTTTACGGAAATTTTTTGCACGTCACTGAAAAAAAGTATTTTTCGCGTTAATTGCTGAAAACAGCTTCAAATTGCGTCACTGGGATGCAAAGCTGCACCGCGGGTAGATTTAACAATAAAAATTGTAATAAAAAATAAGTTGGTGTTTTTTAAAGGAATTTTACGGAAAGGAAGACGTTGCGTTGGAAGGCCTCCCACTAGGTGGACCGATGACCTGGTGAAGGTTGCGGGAATCCGCTGTATGCGAGTCGCACGGGACCGGTCAATGTGGCGACACTGGAAGGCCTCCCACTAGGTGGACCGATGACCTGGTGAAGGTTGCGGGAATCCGCTGGATGCGAGTCGCACGGGACCGGTCAATGTGGCGACACTTGGGGGAGGCCTATGTCCAGCAGTGGACGTCTATCGGCTGAAATGATGATGATGATGACAACGGATTGTTTGAACAACATACAAAATTTAGATATATATAATTACGAGCTCATGGGATCTATAATCATTTTTCTTGTGATACAGAAATTGGACTCTTGAGTCTCATAAAGAGTGGGAACAATCTGTTAGCACAAATGAAGAAGATAAATTACCTACCTGGAATGATTTGAAGGAGTTTCTGCAATCAAGATAGCGTACGTTAGAACTTATAATGTCAACATCGGGCACCCGTGAAAAGCCTGTAAAAGAACGGTCACACCTTGTAACTGCTACAGCCGCCACGTCACCATCGTCGACACATAGAACATGCGTGCTATGTAAAGAAAAACACACCTTATGCCATCGTAAGGATTTCACCAAACTGCAATCTGCTGTGAGATCTGAATATCTTAAGTCAAACAAACTTTGCTTTAATTGTTTGGCATCAGGCCATTACGTACACAAATATAAATTGCAAATGGCCTGTCGCATATGCAGTCGACATCATCATTCTCTCATAAGGATTCTGCTTCGGTACAAACTGAGGACTCTAAACAACCGAATGCATCACAACACAGTGTGGAAGAGAAGGAGGAAATAGTCAACACTACGATCGCGTCGCATCACACTGTTGTTCTACGTGTACTAGTGGACCAAGCCTCGCAGGCGTCCTTCATCAGCGAGAAGGCGACTCAAATGCTCAAACTAACCCCGGCATACAGCAAGAGGAAATATCATTGGGGTGGGATCTACAAGAACCAACGTCGATCACGTGGTGCAACTCAGGATTGGTTCTCGATGGAATCCAAGCTTCGAGATCAACATACAAGCATACGTCATGAGTAAACAGTTGACTGTCACACATTGGCCACACCTAGAAGTACTCGACTTGGCTGACCCAAACTATCACAGACCGGGTCATATTCACTTGCTTCTAGGGGTTAAAGAGTATGCACAAATCGTACAACAACAATTAATCAAAAGTCCTCCCGGGTCTCCGTGTGCTCAAGAAACAAAGCTGGGATGGATCTTGTTTGGAGAAATCAAAACCAATTTATAAGAGGAAACTTTTCTGGTCCTTCATCAGCAAATAGAAGTACTGTGGAAATCTCTTTGGGAAATTAATACTGAAAACAAAAGAAAGTTAACAAGAAGAAAAGCTACGTGAAACATATGTCGACGGCTGAGAAGTCTGCGCAGCTCGCCCATCATCAGTATGGTCTTGAGGTAGAGATTCCATGGCGTAGGTCTCAAGTAACACAGTAACAATACCAAATACTTGCACAAAGGTTTATTTGAATAATAGCACAGCACACTTTAAATAATAACGGTTATAATATTTAGAGACAATACTAATAAGGTACCTGTGAACCAACGATCCCGATTGGAGGTCCGATCTGAAGTATCGTTCTGAGCCAAGTTCTCTTGCGACTCGCGTTTTTATAACTTTAAAATCGACACCCCTCCAACCGATTCCGTTCACGTGACATGTGACGTCACTGCGTTCACCGGTATTACAAAAATCAATTGAGCGTCTATACCAATAAATAGTCAAAGATGCGACACGGCCATTCTGACAGCTCACACGTCCTCGTGTGTAGATGTACCCAGTATTCATCAGTACACTGCTCGGATTGCCGACATAGCAAACTTAAACGCGCGGCTGCTACAGGTGCTGGCCTGGAACGAAACATGCCAGCAAAGTATCACATAGCTCGGTCACTCCTGACCACATTTGGTACAGGCAAAAACACAACGAAAATTCGAACAAACTAAAAATAGCAGAGCTCAGAGCATTACCCAGTATTTGATTCCCAAATCTCAAGGTTACAATAAAAATAATCAACTCAGACGCATACGTGTCTCATACTATCTAGTAACCTCCAGTTACTCAACTCGTCAAATTAATTTTCGCACGGGCCCCCTCGGATCGCCAAGTCACTCTTGGACTTTATGGTTTCTCACGAAACCCCACACAACACACACAACTTAATCTCTACTCTGTTTCAGTAACAAAACTATTACTTGACTTTCCTCAAATTTGTTAGTAATACTTTGATCAAAACTATCATCGATAACAAAAGATTCCTCTAAGCCTTAGTAAGAATTGGTCAGAAACTGTATCAATTTACTCGTAGGTTACATACAACGCTCATGGCCTGGCTGCCGCAGCAGCTAGTGACACTCATGCCACCCATATCGTCATCACCTCAAGTGATACGATCTACACACATCACTTCACATAGAGTCTACGACTCCCAAGTCATTACAAGACCAACACAACAATCGTCTCCTTTGAGACCCGGGTCCCTGCTGTACCACCAGCTGCCCATCACCCCCTGAACAACTCACAAGTGAGTTGCAGTTACGACCACAGACAAGTGCGTACAGTGCGACCTAATAGCCATGGTATGTGCTCTACTACTCGGTGGAGGAACTCGATTTTGATTATCTCTCGAACTTTGATTATCTAATCATAGCGTAAATCATCAACCAGAGCCATGTACCATTGTTATCGACATTAACAATCATTTTTATCACTACGAGCCTTAGACACCTGGAAACCCACACACGAGTAAACCACTCTAACGCCACGGCTCTCCAGCCAAACAGCAATCGCATTGTTCTCACACATCCAATGCATGAATCCGTGTGACACCACACAACTTTACTACGGCCGATAGAGAACCCCTACTCGCGTGCTTCCCATAATGTAGGCTTGCTCATCACCACTATGATCACTATCTACTTCGACTGGTACATGACCTACTGGCATCTTTCTTTACCTATGCTACCTTACACGGACCTCTGAAGTTCCGATTTAACTTGATCTTATAATCTGATTTCACTCTTCGTTTTTTAATAACACGAAATCGTCAACCGAACATTTTGTTATAGCTGCCTTTGTTCTATCAAATCTAGCTTTCTGTTGTTGACCGTTTAAAACAGAATTTATTACAAAAGCTTTATGCAATAAAAACTCTGTCGCGGGCAAGTTAATCGAAAAGCCTAGGTTCAATATTTCACGTACATACTATACGTTATTATCTCGTTTGCCACTTACTTTGGCTGCACAAATCGCTTTTACTAAACGAGCATTCAGCACCAGAATCGTAAACAAAACAATACAGCTCACCTTTATTTTCCAACGTGTCTGAGGGTAGTTGCACGACGTCCGCTCGCCGTTCACGACTTCCGGCACGTTGTCAACCATCTGCTTAGCTGCCACTACTCGTGCACAGGGCTGCGATATGTCCTGGTTTCCCTCACTTGCAGCACACGAAAGGCTTCGCTGAGGGCTGCGGGGCTGCTGTTCCATCAGACGCATCCATTTTCGACACTAGCATCTTCATTTTGAACACGTGGGTCGTTGTGGTCCAATCCCACTTCTGATGTCGACGGCTGAGAGGTCTGCGCAGCTCGCCCATCATCAGTATGGTCTTGAGGTAGAGATTCCATGGCGTAGGTCTCAAGTAACACAGTAACAATACAAAATATATGAAAGCACTTTGACAACACGTGAAAGTTTATTAGGCGCGAGGAATGCGTGCATCCGTCGTCGGAGCAGGTCGGGCACTGCTTGGCGTGCCCAAGCGCCGAGCGATAGTGGATCGGCCGTCTCCCACCACGGCAGGTAGGTGCGCGGGCGCAGGTAATACAGTCGACGCGCTTGGTTAGAGCAAACTATTATTATTAAAAAAACAGACCTAGCATTACTGTATGCATTTAAACTTGAGTCTTATAGCCTTGAAATGAGATTTAATTTTCATTGACCCTGTAGATGCCTCGCGTGGCCGCAGGTGTGATGGGAATCCAAATAACAAGGCACTGATTTCGGGGATATACTTTGTATTGATCTACATACACAACACACACTTATTATTTCAGTTTCGGTTATTCTATTACACCTTGTATAAAATACTTAACAAAAAAAAAGAAGAAAATAAGTCTATAACCAGTATTAACATAATTATAGGATACTTTTTATCCCGATATTCCCACGGGATCGAAACTTGCGGGTGAAACCGCGGGGCACAGCTAGTTCAAAATACATCATTTAATTATTTAAGGAAGTTAAAATTCGTGTTAAATTCGGCTTCTCCAATTTGAATAAGGTACATTTTAAGAAATCATTATCACGTTACCTTGTTGTGTGTAATACTAATTACAATACCCAATCATACATGACTAAGGTTACTACGTTCCCTTCTCACGCATTGTCCTCAATAATGACCTGATGAGTCACTAATGGCCTGCAGGATGCAGGATTTGCGTGACGTCAGTATGACGCGTTGTTCGAATGTGGCGTTGTAGATACCACTGCAGCCTTAATTCATACTTAGATGTTATTCATAGAGGTAAGCAGAAGTCATAATATTTGTGGCAATTAATGTATGAATCAGTTTAGGCAGGTAAATTAACTGTACCACATAATGGTAACATACCAACATAATAATGTGAATTGTAAGTACATGATACGCATCTGCGTATCTTATTATTATTTATATTATATTATTTTGTAAACAAGTTGAGCTCGTATTATAATACTAGCTTCTGCCCACGACTTCGTCCGCGTGAAATTCTTATTCCCCCGCCCCACCCCGTCGCATCGCATCGCTCGCTTTTCGTTTTCGCTTAGTTCTCTTTCTGACCGTATTAATTTTGAACTAGCGTGATGTTGAACCGATCCGAACGTTAACATACCTATTTTGTTGCGGAGTTATTTTAAAATTATGATATCTCCTAAGATGTTGATTGAAATCAAGTGATTTCAAGGGCAATTTTGTTCATAATTAAATCCTTGTGATGAATAACTTATTTATTTGTTAACCTACCTGGCGCTATGCCAATCAATACTATCTTACTGCATAACGACCTGGGGTGGGGCAGAAAAGACTATACTCTTACCATTGGTAAGGTTAAGGTAAGTTCTCAAGGTTATGACTAAAAAGACGTTTCGATACCCAACCGCCAAACTCTATAGTGACACAGCTGCTCTAACCGTGAGACAGCTCTTTATACAGCAAACAATACTCAGGAAACATACAACACTTACTTATGACCCTTTAATTTATAAACGAAAACGTCGGTCGGATATAGTCTGCCCCTCAATCAGACACAGAACGACAATGGCTAAACGGCATTACAAAGTTATTAGTTGTTTCCTGTACAATAAAATTAACAAACTTCTAAAACTGTACACCTTAAGAAAGATGGAGTCAAAAAGAAAATTAAAATCATGGCTACTAAAGTTAATTTACACTACTACTGAGGACCTCCTTAACCAGCACTGATACAATTTTAAGGAAACAGTCGCTAATATCATAAGTACAATTGATTAAAATAAAATATAAACGCGCCCTCTATCTTAAAAAAGAGGCAAATTGAATTAATCATCATCTGTCACAACATAACACAAACACACTCTTAACAGTACAGCCTCACCTGCACTTACTCTCTCACACATGTCATAGTACACACCGACATGCCCTTGCACGTCGTGAATGTTGCACGTTTATTATTTTTGTATTTTAGTACCTAATTTTGTATGGATTCCCTATAAACAGGCATGCCTAAATTGGGAATAAAGTAATTCAATAATGTTTTTTTTTTTTTTACTACGGACACTTGAAGTAATGTTTCTAGTGAGGTGATGGAGCAGCCCTAGCTACAAATTCCTTGGTCTGTAACACAGGTTAATTCCTAACACGGAACTGGGTTTGCTACCCTATCCACTATGATATTCCTATCTGTCGTTCATGTTGTAGTAATTATGTTACCTGTACTCAAAGTTGTTTGTTTGAAATAAAGATTATTATTATTATTATTTGGATAAAAAATAATATCATGTTGAGAGAACACCTTCGCAAATAATACATTAATTTCGAACAAACTTGATTATCAAAAAAGGCTATAGTGAGTCAATCTTAAAAGATAGACATATGGTGTCGCGGACTTTTTTTTAGAACTTTTAAAGAGGAACAATTCCTTCATACATGATTTTTGCGTAACTTAAACCGTTTACGCAGCGCACGCAACGGAAGCTCTCAAAAAGGAATCACGTTTCCCGTTTTTGCAGCATTGTCCATTAATGCTCTGCTCCTATTGGTCGCAGCGTGATGTGATATAGTCTAAAGCCTTCCTCGATAAAAGGACTATCTAACACAAAAATAATTTTTCATTTCGAACCATTAGTTCTTGAGATTAGCGCGTTCAACCAAACAAACAAACTTTATAATATTAGTTTAAATGAGTTTGCACTAACACATCCATTACCATTAGGTAATTATTATTGCCATTTAAGTATATTATTATATTACCTATATTTCGAGCTTGCGGTCCGCATGCGTGTAGGTAATTCGGAAATCTACATCCAGTCGGATTTTCATACAAACTTTCACTTGAAATTGAATTGAATTGAAAATATTTATTTCAGACTAAGCACACAGTAATTGATACAAGACTGAGACTTACTTTACTGTCAACCAAAAAAAACATACGAATTTTGAGAAATTCATTATTCATTTTGTCTAATTATTTAACACTTGAAAGGCGCGAAATAACTATCATAATCTAAACATAACTACAAATTACCTCCGGAGCCAACAAAACTTAAAAATCTAAATCCACAATGAACATAAAAACAACACAGTTAAAAAAAAAACATCCAGTGTCAACCCTCTATAATCAACTATGGCAAATAAAACTTGATATGTTTTATTGATCTATGCTACTAATAGTTATGAGAAATATCCTCACACTAGAGTAATTATTATGTAAATAGTTAGATAAATTATATTTATGACTTGAAAAGAAGCAGAATCCACTTAAAAAAATTGTAAACTTTAACATTTAAAACAATAAAATATTATTCTTAGATAACAGACTACTATCAAATAACAGCTTCGAGTTACTTCGGAAGCCAAAAATAATAACAAATAAAACAATTATCACTAGAACTACAATATCCTTGTATTTAACACATAATTGTTCTATTATTATTGAAATAACAGCAAATAATCGTTATCTGTACTATTCTGAGGAATATACGAGTACACAACACAACATAAAAACAGAAACTTATTACGCGAATGTACGGTAGCACAAATAATTTCAAATGCGCATTTGTCGACGTTACTGTTTCCCGGAATCGTAACCTTACGTAGCTCGTATCGGTGTGTGGTCACAAGAAACGCTCCTCCGTGCTTACGCCCATCCGCTCGGTCACATCGCATTATTTGAAATCCACATGGTATTATTTCGGCATTGCTCTATTGATTCGTTACAACCAGTTTCTGTAATTGCTATTAAGTCAGCACTTGAAGATTCTACACTATCATGGAAAATGTTTAATTTTGTCCGCAGACCTCTAGCATTTTGATAAAATATCTCCACCTTTTCACCTTCCGTCAATTGGTTTATTGTTAATAGATAATTGTTTATTGGTTTATAGTTGTGTATGTATTTATTATTTTGAGTATGATATAATTATTAAAGAAGAGATTTCTTGTGAAATAAGCATCACCTCTGTACCTTTTTTTTCTGTTCTGTTTTTCTTGTCTGTTTATATACCTACGTGTGTACATAAATGGTAACATAAATAAATAAATAAAATAAATAACATTCACGGTGCCCAATCTGACACTGTAGAGCTGGGGCTGTCTGATCATAAAGCTCAGATCTTATGCTGTCCAGTAAGAAAGACCTGTTTTTTTATCACTGGTTCGTGCACAGAAGAGTCTATTCTAAAGCCAATTTATTAGTTTGAGGTTTGCCTTGATCAACTTAAGCTTCACGAAGTGTATAAAGCTAATGATGCAAATGACAATTTTCCATGACTTGTTTAAACTATTCTATGACTTGTGCTTTCCTATATCTAGAATGAAAATTAATACCAAAACTCGACCAAACTGGCTCTCTCGTGGCATAAAAAAATGCAGTCACCGGAAACGGTCTCTTTTATGGAAATATAGGTTGACTAAGAACAAGACTGATAAGGTAAATTTTAAAAAATATTCTGCAAAATATAGTAAAATCATTAAATTAATACAGAAATCTCAATATAATTACTCTATCTTACAATCCACTAATAAATCAAAAGCCATGTGGAATATAATTAATAACAACAAATATAACTTACCTCACAACATTGCAGAATTACTAAATAATGACACAAATATTCAAGACCCTCAACAAATAGCTGACTCATTCAATAATTATTATGCAGATTTGGCTGTGTCGCATGACTCGAGTCATCATCTGCCTTGCCTTTTCCCAACTATGTTGGGGTCGACTTCCAGTCTAACCGGATGCAGCTGAATATCAGTATTTTACATGGAGCGACTGCCTATCTGACCTCCACAACCCAGTTACTGGGTAATACGATACCCCTTGGTAAGACTGGTTGTCAGACTTTCGGGCTACTGACGACCCGTAACGACTGTCAAAGATCCACGAATGACAGCCGGGACCAACGGCTTATCGTGCTTTCCGAGGCACGGTTCAAAACAAAGAACATATAATTATTCCTCTCCACTCCATTCTTCTTAAGGCTAACTGATCCTACTGAGATCTGTTCCATTATGAAAAACTTGAAGAATACCAAGAGCACAGGGTTATGAATTGATGATATACACATTTAAGCTGCTTTACTTGCACCCATTGTTTTCAACTGCCATTCGTGGTAATTTCACCTATTACAATTAGTTTCTTACTAGGTACTCGTTAAATCGTTCAAAAATATATTTTTATGACGCATATTTGATGTTTTGCCCGAAATAATTAGGTGATTAGTAAATTGTTAGAGCAACTATCAACAAGTTCCAAGTATCCTACGATAATCCGTGTATCTAATAATAATTCTCTTATTTTCTGTGCAATTTTGGACGAAGTTATGATGTTGATGACGAACAATTACCGGAGATGTATTGTGAAAGATCTCACGGTTGATATCTGTCTTAGTCAGCTAGTGACTACATAGTACCTATTAACAAAAGAATGACCATGCCGAGCCGCGCTTGTATTTCTACACCCTAAGATTAAAATAAATGAAGTCTTTAAATATCGACTACATAACAACACAGTCGATTGACTATGTTTATCACTACATGCACGTGCAACACTAACAGAAAATACTCATTCACGTTGACATCTTCCGATTAACGAATATTATATAGTAATAGTCACATTTTGTTAGTCTAAAAACTAATCTATAAGTACTACGTATTCAGCCTATAACGCAGGCCTCCTCTCGGTGAGAGGTAATGGGCCGTAATCCACCACGCGGGCCCAGTGCAGGTTGGCAGATGTCACATGTCTTCGAATTTTTGGTTCTAGGACATGCCGGTTTCCTCACGATGTTTTGAGTTTTGAGAGCCGTGGTGATGAAATAATTTAGACAAAAAGACAGTCAAAATACAGGGTATACTATCGGTCTCAATCTGAATCATTTTGAAGGAATGTTTGAAATACGTGTCTGCTCCACAACGTAAATAACGCAATGAATGTTGTTGAACTGTCAAAATGAAAGCCATTGCTACTGATAGTGTGTTACGTAATTACCCTGCTGATGTAATCTTGGTCAGATCAAATTCAAATTCGTTATTTATTATTCGTCATCACAAATCATCAACAAAAATTACATTAGTTCCACTATTAGTCAAGAGGTGGCGCTGACCTATATAAATATTTTGGATGTTACTTTATTAATTATTTTTTTTTATGATAATAATATTCAACAATAAATGCAGATTTATTGTTAAATATTATTATCATAAAAAAAAAATTAATAAAGTAACATCCAAAATATTTATATATGATGGTACGGAACCCTCGGTGTGCGAGTCCGACTCGCTCTTGAACGGTTTTTTTCTATTCTATTTATACATACTTACTAACAACAGAGCTGAAGAGTTTGTTTGTTTGATCGCGCTAATCTCTGGAACTACCAGACATATTCGAGAATTATTTTTGCATGCTCTAAGATCACTTAGAACAGAAATTGGCATTGAGCAATTGAAGATGGTTTATTTCGCGTTGGTAGAATCGAAGATAAGATAGCATAATGTTTTGGGGAAACAGTTGTGACTACAATATCAAAAGAGCTTTTGTGTTACAAAAACGTGCAATTCGCGCAATAATCTGTATCCCGTAAAGAGAGAGTTGCCTTGAACATTTTATAAAACTGAATATACTTACAGTGCCGAGCATTTATGTATGTGTACTTCTAAATAACATGGCCAAATATATGCATGAATATGAGACAGCAGAAGAACGACAGATTAGAGAAGGCACACGGAGACGAGACATTATACGGTACAAGGTACGGACGCCAGCAGGTCAAGCTACCTTGAACCTTAATTCTTTAGCGATAAAGTTGAAAACCTACTAAAGAGATTTGACAGATTGTAGTAGCTAGATGTGCTGGCGTCTGTACATCCTAATTTGAATATTGTGAGGCACAGTCGCAGATATCAATAGGTTATATTATTTAATAAGTTGCCTCTACATATAAAAAGCGCGATCTACTCAAGCTCCCTTAAAAACCAACTGAAAAGTTTCCTATTGAATAAGTGTCTTTATGCTGTTGAAGATCTATAATGAAATTCTTACATAATTATGTTGTATTTTGTTGTTGTATTTAAATTTATGCTTGTTGTAAAATTGTAATTTTAATTTTCTATGTAATTTCAGATACAATTTATTGTTCATGAATAAATGACTAAGGACTAATGATAGCGCAATCTTTTAGGAAGGCTATAGGCTATTTGTCATCACACTGCGACTCTTATGAGCCGAGTAAAACTAAAAAAAGTCTAAAAGATCGCTAAGCGAAAACGAATTACTAGCGCGGGCACGCGATGTGATGCGACGGAACGAAGTTCAAAATGAAAATCCAAGGGCATGGCAGGTAAGTGTCAATTAAGATCATAAAAAAGGTTGTAATAAAAAATAAGTTGGTGTTTTTTAAAGGAATTTTACGGAATTTTTTTCTAGGCTTCACATTAGCTATTTACTTAAAGAAATTATTTTATCAAAAGAAAATATCTACTCAATCTGCAAATCAAATAAAGAATTTATTAGACGTCACAACGGATTGTTTGAACAACATACAAAATTTAGATATATATAATTACGAGCTCATGGGGTCCTATAATCATTTTTCTTGTGATACAGAAATTGGACTCTTGAGTCTCATAAAGAGTGGGAACAATCTGTTAGCACAAATGAAGAAGATAAATTACCAACCTGGAATGATTTGAAGGAGTTTCTGCAATCAAGATAGCGTACGTTAGAACTTATAATGTCAACATCGGGCAACCGTGAAAAGCCTGTAAAAGAACGGTCACACCTTGTAACTGCTACAGCCGCCACGTCACCATCGTCGACACATAGAACATGCGTGCTATGTAAAGAAAAACACACCTTATGCCATCGTAAGGATTTCACCAAACTGCAATCTGCTGTGAGATCTGAATATGTTAAGTCAAACAAACTATGTTTTAATTGTTTGGCATCAGGCCATTACGTACACAAATATAAATTGCAAATGGCCTGTCGCATATGCAGTCGACATCATCATTCTCTCATAAGGATTCTGCTTCGGTACAAACTGAGGACTCTAAACAACCGAATGCATCACAACACAGTGTGGAAGAGAAGGAGGAAATAGTCAACACTACGATCGCGTCGCATCACACTGTTGTTCTACGTGTGCTAGTGGACCAAGCCTCGCAGGCGTCCTTCATCAGCGAGAAGGCGACTCAAATGCTCAAACTAACCCCGGCATACAGCAAGAGGAAATATCATTGGGGTGGGATCTACAAGAACCAACGTCGATCACGTGGTGCAACTCAGGATTGGTTCTCGATGGAATCCAAGCTTCGAGATCAACATACAAGCATACGTCATGAGTAAACAGTTGACTGTCACACATTGGCCACACCTAGAAGTACTCGACTTGGCTGACCCAAACTATCACAGACCGGGTCATATTTACTTGCTTCTAGGGGTTAAAGACTATGCACAAATCGTACAACAACAATTAATTAAAAGTCCTCCCGGGTCTCCGTGTGCCCAAGAAACAAACCTGGGATGGATCTTGTTTAGAGAAATCAAAACCAATTTACAAGAGGAATCTTTTCTGGTCCTTCATCAGCAAATAGAAGTAGAGAACCTGTGGAAATCTCTTTGGGAAATTAATACTGAAAACAAAAGAAAGTTAACAAGAAGAAAAGCTACGTGAAACAATATGTCGACGGCTGAGAGGTCTGCGCAGCTCGCCCATCATCAGTATGGTCGTAGGTAGGTATGAGGTAGAGATTCAATGGCGTAGGTCTCAAGTAACACAGTAACAATACCAAATACTTGCACAAAGGTTTATTTGAATAATAGCACAGCACACTTTAAATAATAACGGTTATAATAGTTAGACACAATACTAATAAGGTACCTGTGAACCAACGATCCCGATTGGAGGTCCGATCTGAAGTATCGTTCTGAGCCAAGTTCTCTTGCGACTCGCGTTTTTATAAATTTAAAATCGACACCCCTCCAACCGATTCCGTTCACGTGACATGTGACGTCACTGCGTTCACCGGTATTACAAAAATCAATTGAGCGTCTAAACCAATAAATAGTCAAAGATGCGACACGGCCATTCTGACAGCTCACGCGTCCTCGTGTGTAGATGTACCCAGTATTCATCAGTACACTGCTCGGATTGCCGACATAGCAAACTTAAACGCGCGGCTGCTACAGGTGCTGGCCTGGAACGAAACATGCCAGCAAAGTATCACATAGCTCGGTCACTCCTGACCACATTTAGCCTTACCACATTTGCCTGACCACAGGCAAAAACACAACGAAAATTCGAACAAACTAAAAATAGCAGAGTTCAGAGCATTACCCAGTATTTGATTCCCAAATCTCAAGGTTACAATAAAAATAATCAACTCAGACGCATGTGTCTCATACTATCTAGTAACCCCCAGTTACTCAACTCGTCAAATTAATTTGCGCACGGGCCCCCTCGGATCGCCAAGTCACTCTTGGACTTTATGGTTTCTCACGAAACCCCACACAACACACACAACTTAATCTCTACTCTGTTTCAGCAACAAAACTATTACTTGACTTTCCTCAAATTTGTTAGTAATACTTTGATCAAAACTATCATCGATAACAAAAGGTTCCTCTAAGCCTTAGTAAGAATTGGTCAGAAACTGTATCAATTTACTCGTAGGTTACATACAACGCTCATGGCCTGGCTGCCGCAGCAGCTAGTGACACTCATGCCACCCATATCGTCATCACCTCAAGTGATACGATCTACACACATCACTTCACATAGAGTCTACGACTCCCAAGTCATTACAAGACCAACACAACAATCGTCTCCTTTGAGACCCGGGTCCCTGCTGTACCACCAGCTGCCCATCACCCCCTGAACAACTCACAAGTGAGTTGCAGTTACGACCACAGACAAGTGCGTACAGTGCGACCTAATAGCCAAGGTATGTGCTCTACTACTCGGTGAAGGAACTCTCCTCACAGTCTTCTACGTTGAACTCGTTAGGAACTCTACTTAGAGGCCCTTTTAGAGTATTGATTCAACCAGAGTAATGTAAACAAACTTTGATTATCTAATCATAGCGTAAATCATCAACCAGAGCCATGTACCATTGTTATCGACATTAACAATCATTTTTATCACTACGAGCCTTAGACACCTGGAAACCCACACACGAGTAAACCACTCTAACGCCACGGCTCTCCAGCCAAACAGCAATCGCATTGCTCTCACACATCCAACGCATGAATCCGTGTGACACCACACAACTTTACTACGGCCGATAGAGAAACCCTACTCGCGTGCTTCCCATAATGTAGGCTTGCTCATCACCACTATGATCACTATCTACTTCGACTGGTACATGACCTACTGGCATCTTTCTTTACCTATGCTACCTTACACGGACCTCTGAAGTTCCGATTTAACTTGATCTTATAATCTGATTTCACTCTTCGTTTTTTAATAACACGAAATCGTCAACCGAACATTTTGTTATAGCTGCCTTTGTTCTATCAAATCTAGCTTTCTGTTGTTGACCGTTTAAAACAGAATTTATTACAAAAGCTTTATGCAATAAAAACTCTGTCGCGGGCAAGTTAATCGAAAAGCCTAGGTTCAATAGTTCACGTACATACTATACGTTATTATCTCGTTTGCCACTTACTTTGGCTGCACAAATCGCTTTTACTAAACGAGCATTCAGCACCAGAATCGTAAACAAAACAATACAGCTCACCTTTATTTTCCAACGTGTCTGAGGGTAGTTGCACGACGTCCGCTCGCCGTTCACGACTTCCGGCACGTTGTCCACCATCTGCTTAGCTGCCACTACTCGTGCACCGGGCTGCGATATGTCCTGGTTTCCCTCACTTGCAGCACACGAAAGGCTTCGCTGAGGGCTGCGGGGCTGCTGTTCCATCAGACGCATCCATTTTCGACACTAGCATCTTCATTTTGAACACGTGGGTCGTTGTGGTCCAATCCCACTTCTGATGTCGACGGCTGAGAGGTCTGCGCAGCTCGCCCATCATCAGTATGGTCTTGAGGTAGAGATTCCATGGCGTAGGTCTCAAGTAACACAGTAACAATACAAAATATATGAAAGCACTTTGACAACACGTGAAAGTTTATTAGGCGCGAGGAATGCGTGCATCCGTCGTCGGAGCAGGTCGGGCACTGCTTGGCGTGCCCAAGCGCCGAGCGATAGTGGATCGGCCGTCTCCCACCACGGCAGGTAGGTGCGCGGGCGCAGGTAATACAGTCGACGCGCTTGGTTAGAGCAAACTATTATTATTAAAAAAACAGACCTAGCATTACTGTATGCATTTAAACTTGAGTCTTATTGCCTTGAAATGAGATTTAATTTTCATTGACCCTGTAGATGCCTCGCGTGGCCGCAGGTGTGATGGGAATCCAAATAACAAGGCACTGATTTCGGGGATATACTTTGTATTGATCTACATACACAACACACACTTATTATTTCAGTTTCGGTTATTCTATTACACCTTGTATAAAATACTTAACAGAAGTTAAAATTCGTGTTAAATTCGGCTTCTCCAATTTGAATAAGGTACATTTTAAGAAATCATTATCACGTTACCTTGTTGTGTGTAATACTAATTACAATACCCAATCATTACATGACTAAGGTTACTACTTTCCCTTCTCACGCATTGTCCTCAATAATGACCTGATGAGTCACTAATGGCCTGCAGGATGCAGGATTTGCGTGACGTCAGTATGACGCGTTGTTCGAATGTGGCGTTGTAGATACCACTGCAGCCTTAATTCATACTTAGATGTTATTCATAGAGGTAAGCAGAAGTCATAATATTTGTGGCAATTAATGTATGAATCAGTTTAGGCAGGTAAATTAACTGTACCACATAATGGTAACATACCAACATAATAATGTGAATTGTACATGAGACGCATCTGCGTATCTTATTATTATTTTTATATTATTTTGTAAACAAGTTGAGCTCGTATTATAATACTAGCTTCTGCCCACGACTTCGTCCGCGTGAAATTCTTATTCCCCCGCCCCACCCCGTCGCATCGCATCGCTCGCTTTTCGTTTTCGCTTAGTTCTCTTTCTGACCGTATTAATTTTGAACTAGCGTGATGTTGAACCGATCCGAATTTTAACATACCTATTTTGTTGCGGAGTTATTTTAAAATTATGATATCTCCTAAGATGTTGATTGAAATCAAGTGATTTCAAGGGCAATTTTGTTCATAATTAAATCCTTGTCATGAATAACTTATTTATTTGTTAACCTACCTGGCGCTATGCCAATCAATACTATCTTACTGCATAACGACCTGGGGTGGGGCAGCAAAGACTATACTCTTACAATTGGAACGGTTAAGGTAAGTTCTCAAGGTTATGACTAAAAAGACGTTTCGATACCCAACCGAAAAACTCTATAGTGACACAGCTGCTCTAACCGTGAGACAGCTCTTTATACAGCAAACAATACTCAGGAAACACACAACACTTACTTATGACCCTATAATTTATAAACGAAAACGTCGGTCGGATATAGTCTGCCCCTCAATCAGACACAGAACGACAATGGCTAAACGGCATTACAAAGTTATTAGTTGTTTCCTGTACAATAAAATTAACAAACTTCTAAAACTGTACCCCTTAAGAAAGATGGAGTCAAAAAGAAAATTAAAATCAAGGCTACTAAAGTTAATTTACACTACTACTGAGGACCTCCTTAACCAGCACTGATACAATTTTAAGGAAACAATCGCTAATATCATAAGTACAATTGATTAAAATAAAATATAAACGCGCCCTCTATCTTAAAAAAGAGCCAGATTGAATGAATCATCATCTGTCACAACATAACACAAACACACTCATAACAGTACCTACACCCTCACCTGCACTTACTCTCTCACACATGTCATAGTACACACCGACACGCCCTTGCACGTCGTGAATGTTGCACGTTTATTATTTTTGTATTTTAGTACCTAATTTTGTATGGATTCCCTATATACATGCCTGAATTGGGAATAAAGTAATTCAATTATGTTTTTTTTTTACTACGGACGCTTGAAGTAATGTTTCTAGTGAGGTGATGGAGCAGCCCTAGTGTCTGTAACACAGGTTAATTCCTAGCACGGAACTGGGTTTGCTACACTATTTACTATGATATTCCTATCTGTCGCTCATGATGTAGTAATTAAGTTACCTGTACTCAAAGTTGTTTGTTTGAAATAAAGATTATTATTATTATTATTTGGATAAACAATAATATCATGTTGAGAGAACACCTTCGCAAATAATGCATTAATTTCGAACAATCTTGATTATCAAAAAAGGCTATAGTGAGTCAATCTTAAAAGATAGACATATGGTGTCGCGGACTTTTTTTTAGAACTTTTAAAGAGGAACAATTCCTTCATACATGATTTTTGCGTAACTTAAACCGTTTACGCAGCGCACGCAAGGAAGCTCTCAAAAAGGAATCACGTTTCCCGTTTTTGCAGCATTGTCCATTAATGCTCTGCTCCTATTGGTCGCAGCGTGATGTGATATAGTCTAAAGCCTTCCTCGATAAATGGACTATCTAACACAAAAATAATTTTTCATTTCGAACCATTAGTTCTTGAGATTAGCGCGTTCAACCAAACAAACAAACTTTATAATATTAGTGTAGATGAGTTTGCACTAACACATCAATTACCATTAGGTAATTATTATTGCCATTTAAGTATATTATTATATTACCTATATTTCGAGCTTGCGGTCCGCATGCGTGTAGCTAATTCGAAAATCTACATCCAGTCGGATTTTCATACAAACTTTCACTTGAAATTAAATTGAATTGAAAATATTTATTTCAGACTAAGCACATAGTAATTGATACAAGACTGAGACTTACTTTACTGTCAACCAAAAAAAACATACGAATTTTGAGAAATTCATTAGGTATTCATTTTGTCTAATTATTTAACACTTGAAAGGCGCGAAATCTATCATAATCTAAACATAACTACAAATTACCTCCGGAGCCAACAATACTTAAAAATCTAAATCCACAATGAACATAAAAACAACACAGTTAAAAAAAAATCATCCAGTGACAACCCTCTATAATCAACTATGGCAAATAAAACTTGATATGGTTTATTGGTCTATGCTACTAATAGTTATGAGAAATATCCTCACACTAGAGTAATTATTATGTAAATAGTTAGATAAATTATATTTATGACTTGAAAAGAAGCAGAATCCACTTAAAAAAATTGTATACTTTTAACATTTAAAACAATAAAATATTATTCTTAGATAACAGACTACTATCAAATAACAGCTTCGAGTTACTTTGGGAGCCAAAAATAATAACAAATAAAACAATTATCAATTAAAATAGTCAACAATAGTTTACAATCTCCTAGAACTACAATATCCTTGTATTTAACACATAATTGTTGTATTATTATTGAAATAACAGCAAATAATCGTTATCTGTACTATTCTGAGGAATATACGAGTACACAACACAACATAAAAACAGATACTTATTACGCGAATGTACGGTAGCACAAATAATTTCAAATGCGCATTTGTCGACGTTACTGTTTCTCGGAATCGCAACCTTACGTAGCTCGTATCGGTGTGTGGCCACAAGAAACGCTTCTCCGTGCTTACGCCCATCCGCTCGGTCACATTGCATTGTTTGAAATCCACATGGTATTATTTTTTTTACAGGTCGCGTCTATCTACAACTAGTGTTGTATAATAAAAACAATTACTATTTATAATAACAAAATAACTTATCATCTTTTCATTTAGAGGCCAGGGAAAAATACTATTGTGTAAATAAGTTTTTAAGGTTAAGCAGCTGTCAGATAAGATTTGACAGCTGTTATAACCTAAAAAACTATAAGATAGGGTAATTAAAATGAATTCGTTACATTCAATGAGAAATAAAACACTTAATGGTTGCAAACACTAGTTACATTCTCGTCGAAAAATATCCTGCTGATGCCGTAAAGTGCACTTTGTACTAGTTAAAGCAAAGTAGACAAAATCTTTCGTCAAAGCGGACCAAACTCCAGGAGACTGGAGAACTTGAACCGAGAACAGACAAGAGGTCTATTAGTAAAAAATACAACTAGCGTATTAGGGCCCTCGCGCATTACGCGGCCAAATAATTCTTGTGACATGCAAGCTCTCCAGGTTTGGCACTAGGCGGCCAGCGACCAAGTGTTGATCGCGCGGCCAGGATTCTACATGGTCGCAAATAAACTGATTGGCCGCAGAGACTGGCGGCAAGGCCTGGTCGCTAAAAGCCCGGGAGCCCTTACTGTTCCACAACTAAGCAAAAGCCTCTTCTTATTATACAGAGAAGGAATGAGTATTAATCACCAGGTTTGGTCAAGACGGGTTGGCAAGAATAGGGAAATTAAATAAAAAACAGGATTTTATTTATTTTTGTTTATTCAATGTCTTCTCGTACAACCACTGCATCCAAAAATGCCGCTGGGGCCTCAATGTTGCTTTCATGCCTGGCCCAACCCAGGTACCACACCAACGTCATAACGTGCGCACAACACCCTACAGTGCGACGTCCTACTATGCAGTTGCAGCAATATTCTTTAATGCCTTCTCTTCCATTAACACCATTTGTTATTAAAATGTACACTATTACTGGCGTCTTGAGATATGTCTGGATTTTATTATTCCTTTTATAAGAGAATTTTCCCCACTGCCTAACTCAGGTATACGACTAGTGTCTAGACAGACTTCTATTCTGTATCCGCCATGGAAACGTATGTGTTCACCAAAATAAGAACGTGCTTGACGAATTTGGTACGTTCCCAAGGCAAACAGTATTAATTCATTGTATTCTAGACGGGGGAACTCAATATTAACATTATCAGCAGTAATGCTTTGAAAAAAGGATGCCCGGCGATTTAAATTATATTCTCTAACTATACTAGATAAATTATTTTCCAGGGGCATCCTTTCATTAATTATATCCAGAATTTGAGGAGCATCAGCTCTATTGCGAAGACGAACACCAAACTTATTTATCAAACTGGCAGCAATTTGGAAATAAGCCATCATATTTGGTACAGTTTTATTAAAATGGTCAAACCTTAATAATCGAAAATCTCTTTTAAAATACCCATTTACAACTTCCACCACCCATCTGCATATAGTTACACATCTACTTCTATTTGCTTGGGCGGTGGTTAACTGGTGTTCGCCTTCCAAAAGTGACTCTGGCATATATGCCTTATAATTACAATGCTCCAATAAGCTGATGCTATCTCTGAATCCCCCCCTGTCTAAAATAAATATGTCATTATCTTGAAAGTACTGTCTCAGTGGGGAATGTTCATTGCTGAATAAAGAAGACATTATTTCTGCATCTGATGTGGCAGCTTTGTATGGGCCAAAACAATCTAAAATGTAACCGTCACATGCAACTATTAACCTCTCTAATGTAGTGCGAGGAACTTCCAATATTGTGGATATTCTTAAGTCAGAATCGCCTGTCCGCATCTTTATTAGCACTGCAGCTAGACCTAGTATACCCCTGTGTTTTTTCTAACAGTCGGGGAAGGTTTTCCAACAAATTAAGGAAATTGGCTTTTGTTAAGCCCATTCAAATAATAATAATAAGCCCATCCAAAACCCAAACAAATTATCCTCAATTTCTTGAACAGTTTCTAGGCTTGAAAAGTCAAGAAAAGTCTTGTGTTTTTGAACAAAGGAAAAAATATGCTCAACTTGTTCAATTGTGAAATCCCTCTTGCTGTTTCGATTGTCAACAAGAGAATCCCAACTGTTTCCATATAAATGGTCTGTGCATACCCTAGCCAGTTTGGGAATATAAAAATTGTAGTTGGACAAAACGGTAGCCCGCAGTGCATCTGACAGAGTATGCAGATTCACATTCTCACACCCATAAAATACACAGTGAGATGCTGTATTGGGAGCACGTTTATAATTAAGTAATGTTATGTTACTAGATTGTTGAGTTTGAGGTTGTTGCGAATGAGCTGGAACTGGCTCTGCATATGATTCCCTTTCACGCTCTTCATCTGTACTTGCAAGGAATGGAGAAGGTTGTATATCGGGAATATGAACTGGATCAGCAGACTGTTCCACTTCTTGTTCAATTACTTCATCTCGAAGAGTCTCACCACCGTCTAAGCCTCTTTGCTCATCCTGTTGCTGAGTTGATAGAACATGTCTTTTAAATCGCAACCAACAGGCATGGCAGACACGATCAGATGGTGATATCTGTCAACAAAACACAATATCTCTATACTTATATAATAAAGCTGGAGAGTTTGTTTCTTTGTTTGTTTGGTTGAATGCACTAATCTCACGATCTAGTGGTCCGATTTGAACAACTCTTTCACTGATAGAATGATATTTTATCACCCTACGACTATTAAGAGTGGAGCAGTAGCTAAAGATATGGGTGAAACCGCTTGGTACAGCTAGTTTAAAATAAATACAGTGACATACAAAATAACTCTATAGATTAAAATGTGATATTTTTAGAGAAATTGCAAACATTTTAAAATCATCATCATTATTCATTTTTAGTTAGAGAGTAGAATATATATATAGAGACAGATTTTGAAAAACTAATTAAATACAAACCTGACGAGTTCGAATTAAGTCTATCATCCTTAGTGTGAGGCTTGATGGATTTTCTTTAAGAATATGGTCACTTTGACGATTGCGCAATGATCGGCCACAAACATGGCCTTGGGCATGGCCACGGCGAGATGAACCAGCAGACAGATCACACTCATTGTTTGCATGAATCTGAGCATTAATAGTCTGCATAGATAGATCAAAGCATGCTTCACAAATGTAATCTTCTTCTGTTATCTGAAAAAAAAAACAATTATGACATTTGAAAACCTACAATGGAAATAAGTATATTTTATATTTACATGTTTGTTTTTCTCATATAGGGTTGTAAGAGAATACTAGCTAAACATGGGGAAAATCTACATATAACTAAGACATTCAGTCAGTGGGTTGTCATCTATTTGTAGCAATATTAGTGCTATTTTTCATGTAGGTAATTTGTAAAAATATACTTTACCACTTCTAAATACTAATCAGTTTATATAAAACAATCATTACATAGTGGACTGAACTTATTATATGTACTTACAATTACTGGAGATATCCAAGTGCTAATTAGTGAGATGACTCTGCTATCAAGCTGAATGGCCCGATAACGCCGAAGCGTATTGACACATATATTGCAGTTTATACAAAGTAAACTCGTAGAGGGCTCCATAACGCTTTCCAACAAGAGCGATAACGTCTTCGATCCGAATCAAAAAGTACTAAATCGGTATCCGTATAACACAGCACAAGTAAACGTAAATAGTAAGTATCGAAGTCCGTGGAGAATGCAGAAGTTGCAAGGGTATCAGAAAATCACAAATCGCACAGTACAAACGTAGCAAGAGCAAACCGAGCAAACGAACGACTGCAAAACGTCAAACCAGTGACAGCCTGACATTATATTTTTTTCCATAAGGGCAGGCTAAAGTATTTGAACCATATTGCCAAGTTTTACGAATACTTTATCTTTTTTCAGTTTCATTAGAATGTGGGTGCAGAGCCTGTCATTTATTTAACGATATTTTGAGAATTACGATATTTTCAGCATTCATTACCCACATGACGAGTCATGAAACACGTTCCGTTTCCAAAAATCTATTGAGAATGAAAACGTAACGTTGCTTTTTTTCCTGGCCTTATTTGGAAATTCTATTAAGCAATACGTAATAAGCAAAAAATTAACTATTTTTTGAGATATTTTCCATCACTAGACGAGTCAGAAAAATTTTAAGTCAATAATGGACATGATTCAAATGCTTGTTGTAAAATTGTAATTTTAATTTTCTATGTAATTTAAGATACAATTTATTGTTCATGAATAAATGACTAAGGACTAATGATAGCGCAATTTTTTAGGAAAGCTATAGGCTATTTGTCATCACACTGCGACTCTTATGAGCCGAGTAAAACTAAAAAAAGTCTAAAAGATCGCTAAGCGAAAACGAATTACTAGCGCGGGCACGCGATGTGATGCGACGGAACGAAGTTCAAAATGAAAATCCAAGATGGCGGCGGCGAGAATTACAAAATATCGTAAAATGTGCAAATATTCACAGCCGCCATCTTGGATTTTCATTTTGACCTCACTATCGGCTTCAGTACCCTAGAATACCATGAAAACGTCACTCATGACGAAAATTTTGAAAATTTTCAATGGAAATGGATTACGGCTTGGAAGGAATTAACAAGCCTTTGTATTCGAGGATTTTATGATACTATTCAAACACACAACAGATGTTTTACTGTACATTTTATTTATATTAACAGGCAGTAACACATATAAGCTTATTCTAATTACAAAAGTACAATATTATTCTAAGACAACATTATTAGAATTAATATAACCTTATTAGCTAAAATGTCATTGTATTAAATTCATGGTCTTAGTGCGATCTGTTCTTCCTCATCATCATCAAGGAATTAACAAGCCTTTATATTCGAGGATTTTATGATACTATTCAAACACACAACAGATGTTTTACTGTACATTTTATTTATATTAACAGGCAGTAACACATTTAAGCTTATTCTAATTACAAAAGTACAATATTATTCTAAGACAACATTATTATAATTAATATAACCTTATTAGCTAAAACGTCATTGTATTAAATTCATGGTCTTAGTGCGATGTGTTCTTCCTCATCATCATCTGCCTGCCTTTTTCCAACTATGTTGGGGTCGGCTTCCAGTCTAACCGGTTGCAGCTGAATACCAGTTTTACATGGAGCGACTGCCTATCTGACCCAGTTACTGCGTAATACGATACCCCTTGGTAAGACTGGTTGTCAGATTTTCGGGCTTCTGATGGCCCGTAACTTCTGTCAAAGATTCACGAATGACAGCCGGGACCAACGGCTTACCATGCTTTCCGAGATACGGAGGGGTCTTGGTATGTAAAGATGGTCACCCATCCAAGGACCAACCGCGGCAAGCGTAGCTTAACCTGATCGATCGACCCGTGCGGCTGTTATTACTTAACCACAAACTCCTCCTCTGTTCTTCCTATACTTTTTAAAATCATAAGTTAATTTCCGCTGTATCATCCATCTATTAATCAATTAAATAGACTGGAAATGTTCCATTTCTCGCGGAATAACAATTCTAGGACTTTCGCCAAAATCTAGCTGCAAATGTATTACATTCAACACGAATTTCTCAAAAGCTGTCTTACATGCGCTTTTGTAAACCGAACAATGATTTTCTATCATTATTTCAATACCTCTAAGAGTTCTTTCGTCACTCTGCGATAGGTTTTGTATGAGACACAATAACAGTCTCCCATAATTTTTGTTAAAAGCGCAATATAGATTACACAATTCTAAATTAGCATGTATGTATTGGAAAGTAAAATCGTTTTTCACACATTTTTTGTACATCAAGTTTATCACGGGTAAATTATGATCGAATTGATCGAGCGCCAACTGTAACTCACACACATCTTTCATCAACTCAGTACAGTCCTTCTCGTTTAAAGTTTCAACGTAATCTAGTAAAATATTATTTGGAAGCTCGATGTCCATCAGCATCGTTTTCATAGTGGTTTTAAAATGCACTGGGTAAGTCTTCCTTGCTTTTATCAGCAAATGCAGTGAGGACCAAGAATAAACTCTTCTGAAGTAGACGTGAAAGAAATACTGGTAGAAAAGTTGAACAAATTGTTCATTTGTGGCTTTCTTCGTGAAGATTTTGTCACAGATTTTCTCAATAGTTCTTGCGGATAAATAGAGAGCCATTCTTGGTATTAGGACCAGAGTGTTGAGTGATTCCATTTCTATGTAGTGGTAGCTTCCTATAGGATCTTCTTCTATGAAATCATAGAAGCTTCTTTCCGGGGCTTGTGGGGGCGGGCTGATCGGTTGTCCACGGCAAACATGACTGTGTTCCAACATTCTTCTGTTCAGCATATTATTATCTTCATCTTTTAGATAATTCATGCAGACGAGTGTCTCGTCTACTCTGACAAGCCAATCTTCTCTAGGCGTTTCGATGCAGCGGTGTTCTGATTCTTTAGTTAAATGGTTCATGTTCGGAATTGCGTTTACACACTTGTATTTAAACGTTTTAATGTCAGTCACTGTTTTATTCTGCCGCCACTAGTTTTTGAATTCACTAAAGATCCCTTATAACACTTTCAACTATCACGTAGTTGAATTAACAATTGTCCATTTACGCAAACGACTTCAGTTCAACGTCTATGACTTTAGTTAATACACTTTCACTTATTAACCAAAGTATAAAATACGCCAAATAATTCGACGAGCTAGTTTTAGCACACCTTTTCGCAATGATGGTTACTTGCGTACTGAATAAATATAGCAGTGTGGAGTGAGTTGTATACAACTTCCAGGTAAATAACCAATAGATAAGCCGCTTTGCTTGCACCCATTGTATTAAACGGCCATTGTCTATTCGTGGTAATTTTACCTATTCAAATAAGTTTCTTACTACTCGTCAAAGGGTTTAAAAATATATTTTTATGACGCATATTTGATTTTTTCTCATTTGAGACAAGACATTAGGATTTAGTAGGTAACAAATTCTCAGAATATTTGAGATAAAGTTAAATAATGAATGACTTGTTTTAATTTGTCCTTATTATTTAAACTTTCTCGCACACAATAAAAACCCTTTTTCAAAAAGAAACAACCGACTTCTAGAAAACAGTACAAAGTGAAAAATAACTTTTATTTCGGAAGTCGGTGTCTTTGGTTCCGTTTTTTGCCGCCGACATCCGAAATTAAAGTCACTTTTCACTTTGTAGTGTTTTTTTCATAGAAACAAAAGGAATTTTGCAAACCGGCTTATAAACAACGTAGTTCTGCCGATCGATTGTGTAAAAATCTCAACGTGAAAACTTAGGTGAAGTGAGCTTAGAGTGAGCTGTCAATAGTGTCAATCTCTAGATTAATTGGTATGACAGCTCACTCCACGCTCACTTCACCTAAGTTTTCACGGTGAGATGGTTACAGAATCGCACTGCTGAGATAACAAACATAAAAAACAACCGAATGGAGAACCTCCTCCTTTTTTGAAGTCGGTTAAAAAAGATACAAAGGCGGACTTGATGCCTATTTGTTTTTATTTGTCACTAGCGGACCCGGCAGACAACCCGGTCGTCCTGCCCGAAAAAGCAGCGCCACCTACCGGGTCTGTGTGTATACAAACCTTGTCTTGACATAACAAACACAAAAAAAAAATATTGCAGTCGATCGGAAGTTATGCGCGTACATACATTTCGGAGATTCATTTTTATTTATATGGATAGAAAATAGTTTCTGTCCGCAAAATATCTTATGACACGCGGCAGTACTGTACCTTTCCTTTTGTGAATGATTTTTCGGACTCGGCGGGGGAATTACGTAACACACTAACAGTAGGAATGGCTTTCATTTTGACAGTTCAACAACATTCATTGCGATATTTGGGTTTAGAGAACTTTATTTAGAACATAAAATTATATAATAATAACAGTTCGCTTATAATGAGATACACAGCACACATAACTAGTGTTCTTGAGTGGAGACTGTGAATCGGTAAACGTAAGGTGGTACGCCCTCAGGCTAGGTGGAGCGACGATCTGCGCAGGATAGCTGGTAGCAGCTGGATGAGAATTGCCGACAATCGAATTGAATGGCGTGCAATGGGAGAGGCCTATGTCCAGCAGTGGAGTGCTATAGGCTGATAATGCCAGTAAATGGTTTATTTGAAACAGTAATCTCTGGAACGAATCTCGTCAGTCGGATTTGGAGACGGCTTTTTGCATTTGATAGCTCAATTCTTGAGGAAGGCTATAGGTTACTTAACATTACGCTGGGACCCCTGGGAGCCGAGCAAAAGGAAAAGTCAGAAAGAACGCTCAGCGAAAACGAAGTAGTAGCGCGGGCGAGCGACGCGATGCGACGCGATGAGTCGTAGGCCGAAATTTCACGCAATAAGCTAGTAGTTTATAAAGAGCACCAATTCCGTTGGTCTCAGGCCTACCTCTATAATAGTATACGATTTGACAGTTGTTTTTTGTGCCGATTCAAAGCGCCCCGCTCGAGCGTCTCAGGAACTAAAATTGACACATTGCCGCAAATGGCCGTCGTTTTGTTTTTGTACGTCTCTGACGATTTACGTTTAAATCGTGGAATAAGAGTTTTTCCTGCTATTTATCATCACACTGCGACTCTTATGAGCCAAGTAAAAATAAAAAAAATGTCTGAAAGAACGCTAAGCGAAAACAAATTACTAGCGCGGGCACGCGATGCAATGCGACGGAACGAAGCTCAAAATGAAAATCCAAGATGGCGGCGGCGATAATTAGAAAATATCGAAAAATGTGAAAATATTCGCAGCCGCCATCTTGGATTTTCATTTTGACCTCACTATCGACTTCAGTACCCTAGAATACCATGAAAACGTCACTCATGACGAAAAATTTGAAAATTTTCAATGGAAATGGAATACGGCTTGGAAGGAATTAACAAGCCTTAGTATTCGAGGATTTTATGATATTATTCAAACAAACAACTGATGTTTTACTGTACATTTTATTTATATTAACAGGCAGTAACACATATAAGCTTATTCTAATTACAAAAGTACAATATTATTCTAAGACAACATTATTATTTATTTACATCAAACATCAAACATTCATATAGTAGTTAGTAACACTTATAAACTATGTTAGTAACATTCTCATTTAAAATGAATTCACATACAATTTTTCATTAAAATAAAATAATACAATAATTAATTTTAAAATTAATTTAAATTATAATTAATATAATCTTATTTACTAAATTCATGGTCTTAGTGCAATCTGTTCTTCCTCATCATCATCTGCCTAGCCTTTTCCCAACGGCCAAACGGCTTAACGTGCTTTCCGAGATACGGAGGGGTCTTGGTATGTAAAGATGGTCACCCATCCAAGGACCAACCGCGGCAAGCGTAGCTTAACCTGATCGATCGACCCGTGCGGCTGTCATTACTTAGCCACAAATCCCTCCTCCTCTGTTCTTCCTATACTTTTTAAAATCATAAGTTTCCGCTGTATCATCCATCTATTAATCAATTAAATAGACTGGAAATGTTACACTTCTCGCGGAATAACAATTCTAGGACTTTCGCCAACATCTTGCTGCAAATGTATTACATCCAACACGAATTTCTCAAAAGCTGTCTCACATGCGCTTTTGTAAACCGAACAATGATTTTCTATCATTATTTCAATACCTCTAAGAGTTCTTTCGTCTCTCCACGATAGGTTTTGTATGAGACACAATAACAGTCTCCCATAATTTTTGTTATCAGCTTAATATAGATTACACAATTCTAAATTAGCATGTATGTATTGGAAATTAAAGTCGTTTTTCGTACATTTTTTGTACATCAAGTATATTACGGGTAAATTATGATCAAATTGATCGAGCGCCAACTGTAACTCACACACATCTTCCATCAACTCAGTACAGTCCTTCTCGTTTAAAGTTTCAACATAATCTAATAAAATATTATTTGGAAACTCGGTGTCTATCAACATCGTTTCAATAGTGATTTTAAAATGCACTGGGTAATCCTTACTTGCTTTTATCATTAAATGCAGCGAGGACGTACTCGTCAATTCAAATAAGTTTCTGACTACTGTAAGAAACTTATTTGATTTGACGAGTACGTCAAAGGGTTTAAAAAATATTAACTTATTAGGTTATAAAAATTTAATTCATATTTAGAATTAATAAGTGATTGGAATTGGAATCAATTTGTTCATAATTATTATAATTTTTTACTGTTCTCAATTGTTTTTGAAGTCTTTGTACAGTACAGACGCCAGCACATCAAGCTACTACAATCTGTGAAATTTCTTTAATAGATTTTCAACTTTATCGCTCAAGCATTAGGATTTATGGTTGATTGGGAAAATTTGAATTTTCTTCCACTTTTTATACTACAATGATGGTTACTTGCGTACTGAATAAATATAGCAGTGTGGAGTGAGTTGTATACAACTTCCAGGTAAATAATCAATAGATAAGCCGCTTTGCTTGCACCCATTGTATTAAACGGCCATTGTCTATTCGTGGTAATTTTACCTATTCAAATAAGTTTCTTACTACTCGTCAAAGGGTTTTTTTTTTTTTTTTTTATGACGCATATTTGATGTTTTCTGTGGTTAGTAAATTGTTAGAGCAACTATCAACAAGTTCCGTATGCTACAATAATCCATGTCTCTAATAATAATTCTCCTATTGTCTGTGCAATTTCGGACGAACCGGAGGACTGCCGTACTACAGGTATGTATGTGCCCGCTGGTAACTCCACGAGTTTCTGAGAAAAAGGGCCAGATGGGACAGATGGATAGACAGTCGGACAACTAAGTGATCTTATAATGATTAAATTCTTTGAGATTTAATAAAATACAATTAAATCTATAGTTATTTCGTATTGTGCAGCGAGTGGACTGTATGATTTGTTTTTGCTTTGCTGCTAGTCGAAACTCCTCTGGTTCCAGGACGGCGATAACTCTGTACCTGTTTCTGTAGCGGTTCGCTGGGGACTCCAAGAAAGGGTTCTTGTATTTAATTAAAACTGCTATTTAGTATGTATATAAGATGAGACTGGGACTCTTGATATCGTATTACTTGGCGCCAAAAGGGCATAGTGACTTCTTGATTATGACTGACTTTACGGGTTGGTCGACTGGCTAGCGCGCCTCCCTTTATACTAGGCCAAATTGAGCTAGCCAGTGGACCATTTCGCTTTGCACGATTTTGTTCGCGGCAAACTCGCGTCCAAGCTCGTTATGTCTGCCCAAGTAGCACATGACAGCCGCACAGTGACTTGATTATAGAATTTGTGACTACTCAAGGCTGTTTTAGTTTCCTGCTTTTCCTGCTGTTTCCTGTTTTTATCTTCAATATTCATATTTTTGATCATGTAGGAACATGCACGCGCGAGTACTTTGATAATCTAGTCACTATAAAAGTAGATCGACAAACTATTGTGATAGGCTAAAGACACCACAAAACCTACAGACTTTTGACTACAACCCCAATGGAAAAAGCCACGAAGATATTCAGCGTTATTGCTGTAACTGTGCAAATGGAAATCGAACAGTTGGGTGTTGCTCTCACGTGGCAGCAATTATATATTATTTATCAAATGCAAGATATAAATCGCATATAGTTCGCCCAGCAGAAATATTATCCAGTGTTTTTTCTATAAATAAAGATCACGTTGTAATTAATGAAAATAGTGACGATGACTAATAAAAGCTGTTTTTTATTAATATGGATTTAACTATTACTGAGAAAATATCCTTCCGTTTTCTTTTAAACCTTTCATGCCCAATATTGAAAAATCAAATATGTAATACGATTTAATTAAATACTAGATAATTGAAAAATTAAAAGTTAAAAGCATCAACAAAGTGGTCATAAGGTGGTCCACTTACTTTTATTATTTTTTTTCATCATGTTGCACCTTATGGATTTTGATGAAACTTGGCATGCTGTTAGGCAAGGTATAGACAATTATTATATATTTTTTCCAAAGTGGTAATTCAATTCGATCTGATAGAAATCAATAAAAAAAAATTATATTTGCATTTTTTTTAATATTTTTATTTAAGCTTGGCTCTTGAAAATTTATATAAAATAAACTGTAAAGTGTACCATAAACACTGGAATTGGTTTTATTTTTCTAGCTTTGAAATCAACAGAGATATATCACTTTGAAAAAAAGTCGTCTCCGGACACTTTTTTTCAAATAGCTCCTCAATTACCTAAGATATAGAGCTAATATCTACGCGATGAACTACTATTAGTACCCTCTACAATATAACATAGGTTACGATATAGGTTCCTATCGGGGGCAGTTTGCTTATGGAAGGACGGCTAAACCCTTAACTAGCCAACGCTTACTTAACTCTAAACTAATTTTTTTTACCTAAAGAATAGATGACCCAAGGTGCCTTCTCCTTGCCCGCAATGTGTGTTGTTTTCAATAATTATGCCTAGTCTTGCAAAGCGTGACGATGCGGCATTATGGCCAACGCGTAGTCTATTAATCTATACTAATATTATAAAGAAAAAGAGTAGGGAGGCCTTTTCCCAGCAGTGGGACATTAACGGCTAATAAAAATAAAAAATATTATAAAGAGGTAAAATTTGTTTGTTTGTATGTAGGGGGTAATCTCTGGAACTACCAGTCGGATTTGAATTATTATTTTTGCATTTGATAGCTCAATTCATGAGGAAGGTTATAGACTATATAACATCACGCTGCGACTAATAGGAGCGGAGCATCAATGGAAAATGTTGCAAAAACGGGAAAAATTATTCCTTTTTGAGAGCTATCGTTCCATGCGCTGGTTACGCAAAAATCATGTATGATGGAATTGTTCCTCTTTAAAAGTTATAGAAAAAAGGCCGCGACAGCATATGTCTATCTTTTAAGATTGACTCACTATAGTGTGCGTACGCGCAGCGGAATGTTGTTGAATTTAAAGATTTTAATTATGCAGATATTTAGTGTATGACGTCGTATAATTGTGTATGGTAAAAAAAAAATTGTGCACGCAACCATTGTGGAGAAATTCACCAAAAACTGATTCCGCTGGGCGAACGTTGTCCTGGCGGAACTTTTTTTAATCCATAGACTTTAGAAGAAAAGAGATGTGTCCAAAAATTAGTGTGTATTTGTGTGTAATTGTGTATGTATGAATAAAACTAGTGCATGCATAAACTTCGGAGAAATTCAAGTTTCCGCTACGCGAACGTTTCGCCATTAGCTAGTTTTCATATAAAGCGCTTACATAGAGAACTGTAGATTTTTACATACGTTGTTTTGAATTTGTTTATATTTGTTTAAAAAACAGATTTAGAAAAAATCGTAGGGCTTAAAAGATAAAAATATAAACGTAAAATACGCTTATTAGGTCTTAGTTCTTAAAGTATGCACTTTGGGGTCTAGATTTTCACGTTTATACAAACCTTGTAAGTGTCTGCAACATGTTGCTAAGTATCAATGATGTTCCGTTAGTAACTAAAGAGTTATAGGACAAATTTACCATGAACAGATCACTGTTTACAAAGCAGTCAAATATCACGACGTTCTGAAGGAATTGCATGGTAATATGTATGTCAATAATTAGTGTATTCATTCAACTATTCTTATGCAAAATTTCATGTCATTAAATTCAGTAATTAAAGAAAAACAATTATAATACTGACGAAGCATCGAAAACCTACACAACCCGACCAAGTTCGGATGGCTACCAAAAAGCGGCCGTGCCATATATCTAAGAAACGTTCTTAACCTTCCAATATAGTATTTATTAATATGGTACAGTTGCGTACACAAGCGTTAGGAAAAAATAAAACAATTGCATTTCTTGAATGAAAAATATTTTTTTAATAATAACGCCACTATCTACGATAAAAACAAATCTTCAATTAACAAGTACTTCTCTATTTAAATATCGGCGTACAAAAATATTTTTAATTACATATAATACTTAATTATGTAATTATAATAACGTTAACAAACGCTTGCAATGACAGCAATAGACTTAAATGTGTTTTAACTAAAATAGATTATGAACTAGCTTTTGCCCGCGACTTCGTTCGCGTGGATGACGAAACATAGGGGTTAAATAGTGTAATAAGCTACAATATGATAAATATTTACCTAAACAGTAGTACATACTTACATGTGGTAAATATTTAATTTCCCTAAGGGGTCTATAGTTAGAATCCTGATCCGTGAAATTTTCAATAGAAATTAGCTTATGAATTTTATTTGTCTTAAATAATATATTTAGATTATATCTCAAGTCTCAAGCGCATACTTAAATAAAGTACCTACGTAAATAGTACCTACTTTCTGTCATAGTCAAATACATTTAAAAAAGTAGGTGTACAAAAATAAATGACCTATAAATTATATCGAAACAACAATTGTGTTATCACCTATACCAATTCAATACCGGTATTATACTGTAAATTTTGGGATGTTACCTAAATATATTGCACGGCCGCTTTTTGGTAGCCATCCGAACTTGGTCGGGTTATGTAGGTTTTCGATGCTTCGTCAGTATTATAATTGTTTTTCTTTAATTACTGAATTTAATGACATTAAATTTTGCATAAGAATAGTTGAATGAATACACTAATTATTGACATACATATTACCATGCAATTCCTTCAGAACGTCGTGATATTTGACTGCTTTGTAAACAGTGATCTGTTCATGGTAAATTTGTCCTATAACTCTTTAGTTACTAACGGAACATCATTGATACTTGGCAACATGTTGCAGACACTTACAAGGTTTGTATAAACGTGAAAATCTAGACCCCAAAGTGCATACTTTAAGAACTAAGACCTAATAAGCGTATTTTACGTTTATATTTTTATCTTTTAAGCCCTACGATTTTTTCTAAATCTGTTTTTTAAACAAATATAAACAAATTCAAAACAACGTATGTAAAAATCTACAGTTCTCTATGTAAGCGCTTTATATGAAAACTAGCTAATGGCGAAACGTTCGCGTAGCGGAAACTTGAATTTCTCCGAAGTTTATGCATGCACTAGTTTTATTCATACATACACAATTACACACAAATACACACAAATTTTTGGACACATCTCTTTTCTTCTAAAGTCTATGGATTAAAAAAAGTTCCGCCAGGACAACGTTCGCCCAGCGGAATCAGTTTTTGGTGAATTTCTCCACAATGGTTGCGTGCACAAATTTTTTTTTACCATACACAATTATACGACGTCATACACTAAATATCTGCATAATTAAAATCTTTAAATTCAACAACATTCCGCTGCGCGTACGCACACCTCACTATAACCTTTTTTATGGTAATCAAATTTGTTCGAAATTAATGCATTATTTGCGAAGGTGTTTTATCAACATGATATTAACCCTTATCCAAATAAATACGTTATTCATCACAAGTATTTCATTGTAAACAAATTTGCCCTTGACATCACTTGATTTCAATCAACATCTTAGGAGATATCATAATTTTAAAATAACTCCGCAACAAATCAGGTATGATAACGTTCGGGTCGCCGGTCGGTTCAATTCACGCGCGCATGACGCGCAAGGCGGGCGAAGGGGAGCGACGCTGGCCGACGGGCGAGGGAGAGGGGCTAAGCGACAACGAAGTGGTAGCGGGGGCAGGTGATGCGATGCGACGGGGTGAGTCGGGGCAACAAGATATTTCACGCGGACGAAGTCGCGGGCAGAAGCTAGTAATTCCTAAAAATCGTAGGCGGTTGAAACACGTTACTAATTAGTAACGTGTTTCAACCCCGTGTTTTACCCTTTATATTTCGATCCCGTGGGAATATCGGGATAAAATTCATCCTGTGTTAATCCTGGTTATAAACTATCTGTGTGCCAAATTTCATCCAAATCCGTTCAGTAGTTTTTGCGTGAAAGAGTAACAAACATCCATCCATACAAACTTTCACGTTTATAATATTAGTAGAATAAACGCGAAAGTTTCTGAGAATGGATGGATGTTTGTTACTCTTTCACGCTGTAACTACTGAACGGCGCAGAGAATGACACAGGATACTTTGTATCCAGATGTTTCCACTTATGCGGGTGAAACCTCGGGGCGCTGCTAGTAACAATAAAATAATATAATCATTCTTATTTTTTTTATTCAAAATAGTCGTTGTTTTAACGTTACGTGTTTATCATATTTGAAAGATGTTTCGCCAGTATGTTCGAAGATGATTTCTTACATGAACCTTATCATTAAAACTACGCTGATTTTATTTGTTAAGGAAAACACGTTACGTTTTGTAGGGAAAAAAAAAATACGACATACACTTAAAATATTTTTTTACAAACCACGCTACACATTGAAACTAAAACCTACAAACTACAATCATTTCAGCTAAGAAAACATTTTTTGTGCTAAGGTGAGGTTTTTCACAAGTGTGTATGTCGCAGGCAGATTGAAGGATTCGTCATTTTACATACGGCGCGGTCCGTTTGCGTACTGTCGTCGTTATGTATAATGCCTAAGGCAAATTGATGTCGCTTCTGATTGCATCCATTTCGTCAAGAGTCATAATTATGTTAGGGTAACCACCAACCAACGAGTTTGTATAAACTAAATAAAAATTAGTCATAAAAAAATAGTGAAAAGGGTAAATTAAATAAATACTAAGCAGTAAACGAGCAGTTAACAAATCAGAATTAGTCGTCTATGAAATCTAACCTAGTAATAAATCTAATGTTTAAATAACAGTCGGTAAACATTATTACCCGTTATTTATTAGCAGGAGTCCGCCGAACGCCAGTTTGCCCGGACACTTCAGCGTGGTTTACGAGCCGGATAACCTCCAAAAACTTTTTCTTTAGTCCACGGCGATCAAATCTATAATTGCGTATCAAGGACTTTTACATAATCCTTAGGGTCAGTTCACACCGAGACGCGACGCGACGCGACGCTGCTGGAAGAGGCCAGCGATTTCGCGCTGCGCCGCGCTGCGCCGCGAGGCGCATCGTAAAATCGTTGGCAACACGACGCCGCGCGGCGCAGTGGGACGTGTCTACATTCGCTACGTGCTCCCGCCCCGCCCCGCGTCCACCCGCAGTCTACCATTTGCAAGCGCATGAGAACGACGTATATTTGGCGGGTGCATTATGGAGATCGTAACTTTTTGTAATCCATTTTCAAATAATCATAAAAAAATTCTGGATAAGTGGCAATGTGGTCATAAGCCAAGGTATGAAATTCACCATGAATTAATCTATTTCTCCATAAATTATGCACCCAAATACTCCTGTGTGATGTTTTCTTTTTAATTTTATTTTTGTATTCTTCTTCCTCTTCCTCTTCTGCAAGAAGTCCGATTATAACAAGATCCCAGTCTATCATTATAATATCACTCGATCACTCGACCGTACTGCATCAATTCTGCACGGTCTGGACGGAAATAGTAGAGACAAGTCGCCACGGCGGCCTCGGCTGCGCCTCGCGGCGTCGCGCTGCGCCTCGCGGCGTCGCGCTGCGCCTCGCGGCGCCGCGCTGCGCAGCGCCGCTCTCGCACGCCGCGCGCACCGGTGATGTACCGCTGCGTCGCGATGCGTCGCACTACGCCGCGAGGCGTCACGAGGCGCAGCGCTGCATCGCGCAACGTATTCTGAACTCTCACAATGGAATGTGTACCTTTTCGTGTAGAAAATAAAGTATATTTTAAGTCACTCTTTTAAAGTTTGCGCGCAGCGTCGCGTCGCGTCGCGTCTCGAGGTGAACTGACCCTTAGGCGTTCTCCATTTTGCCTCAGGCATTATAAATAACGGCGACAGTATGCAAACGGATGGCGCGGAATGTCATCATCTGCCTAGCCTTTTCCCAACTATGTTGGGGTAGGCTTCCAGTCTAACCGGATGCAGCTGAATACCAGTATTTTACATGGAGCGACTGCCTATCTGACCTCCACAACCCAGTTACTGGGTAATACGATACCCCTTGGTAAGACTGGTTGTCAGACTTTCGGGCTACTGACGACCCGTAACGACTGTCAAAGATCCACGAATGACAGCCGGGACCAACGGCTTTCCGAGGCACGGAGGGGTCTTGATATGTGAAGATGGTCACCCATCTACGGACTAACCGCGGCAAGCGTAGCTTAACCTGATCGATCGACCCGTGCCGCGGTTATTACTTAGCTTGTGCCCCTCGGATGGCGCGGAATGTATCATGACGAATTCTACAATCTGCCTTCAACATGTCTGCGAATGTTTTGTTTAGTCACAATTTGGACTAAAACTACGTTAAACATGAACCACACATAAAAGCATTTTCAACACTGTTTTTTAATGTTTCCTTAAAGTACTCTTTTCTCTAAACCAACGACGTTGACAAGGGTTTTTTACCCGTGTGTGTTCGAATATGATATGTTAAAGCATTTTTTAGTTTAAAACTACGTTGGCATATATCACATTTGAAAGGTCTTTCGCCAGTGTGTATTCGAATATGATAAGATAAATTACACTTGTTACTAAAACTACGCAGACATATATCACACTTGAAAGGTTTTTCGCCAGTGTGTATTCGAATATGTTTTGTTAAAGCACTTTTTTGCCTAAAATTATGTTGACATATATCACATTTGAAAGGTCTTTCGCCAGTGTGTATTCGACTATGCTTTGTTAAATTGCTCTTTTCATTAAAACTACTCTGACATACATCACACTTGTAAGGTTTCACACCAGTGTGTTTTCGAATATGTATTGATAATTGATTCTTTCTACAAAAACTACGAAGACATAACTCACACTTATAAGGTTTTTCACCAGTGTGTATTCGAATATGATTTGTTAAAGTGCGCTTTTCACTAAAACTACGCTGACATACATCACACTTGTAAGGTTTTACACCAGTGTGTTCTCGAATATGTATTGATAATGGACTCTTTCTAGAAAAACGACGATGACATAACTCACAATTATAAGGTTTTTCACCAGTGTGTATTCGAATATGTTTTGCTAAAGCATCTTTTTGCCTAAAATTATGTTGACATATTTCACATTTGAAAGGTCTTTCGCCAGTGTGTATTCGAATATGATTTGTTAAATGGCCCTTTTGACCAAAACTACGCTGACATACATCACACTTGTAAGGTTTTTCACCAGTATGTATACGAATATGAGTTTCTAAATGAATCTTTCGACTAAATCTACGTTGGCATATATCACATTTGTAAGGTCTTTCGCCTGTGTTTATTCGAATATCTTTTGTTAAAAGACCCTTTACACTAAAGCTATGCTGATCACATTTGTAAGGCTCTTTGAAGTAAGTGCCAGGTTTGGATGTACGTTCGTTTAGAGTAGTCCGGATAATTGTCGAGTCTGATTTGTCTTTTTTCGTTGGCTCAGCTAGTATTGCATCTTCTAGTATTTTTCTTCGTGTGTCTAGTTTTGATTTCTTCGCAACAGTCGCCCCTGTGATTATAAATCTGGTAAGTACAATGTTAGAATAAGACTGACATGCACTCAAATCAAAACAATAGCGCTTTGCACGATTCACAATAAGACCGAAAAGGAATTTCTGGTGACAAAGAATAATACGCTTCATGACTAGAGGCATGAAGTACAAAATTATACTAACATCGCCATATAGCCTGTTTCAAAAGTATCTGATTAAAGTTTAAACAAACCCTGCTCAAGGAATAAGTAACAGAGTCATCTGTATGTAGAAGGTTTCAACTTTGTACCGAACCACTTTTCCAGCAATAATTGTTGGAAAAAGTGGCAATTTAGTATGAAATCATTATTATTGATAAGGCACAGCCGAAACTACCGCGACTAGGAACGTGATTATCTCAAAGAATAAGAAACCTAATTAACTCAAAGAATAAGTTTGCTTTAAACTTGGTAGGAATACTTGCCTAACTTTAAAGTTCGTCATTATTATTAGTTTGTCAAAACTACCCCTCAAGATATACAGGGTGGCAGGGACATCGACGCGCTAACCATAACTATGAATTAAGCACATGATTCTTAACCGTAGCATAGAACTTTATCGTCGGTTTTCAAAATAAATCAGCTGTTTCATAGAAAAGTACTGGAAGACTCATGTCCTGAGTAACAGGTGGCGCGTCAATGTATTATTAGCAAATATAAATTGAAATACATATTTAAAGAAATATTAATTATAGGTTTAAATATCCGCCGGCAGATTTTAAACTTTAAATTGCGTTTCCGGCGACTAGCAAGGCGGTGGAGTGGGGAGGGAGGTATCATTCGACGCGGCATTGATGCGGGTTTTTTTTAAAGAAAATTACTTCATAATAAGGCAGAATTATGCTTAGAGTTGTTCTGGAACGATTTTCTACGCCTACCCGCTTATGTAACATATTTTTTAGTGACGAGGCGCATTTTCACATTGGCGGCTACGTAAATAAGCAGAATATGCGATATTGGAGTGCAAAAATCCAAAAGAAGTTCATGAAAAGCCTCTTCACAGCCCAAAGACAACAGTTTGGTGCGCCATTTCTGGAAATGGCATAATTGGACCTTATTTTTTCGGTAGAGATGAAACTGTCAACGCTGAATGTTACCGCGCAATGCTGGACAACTTTTTTATACCGGAGCTGCATCGCCATGTTGGTTACAACAACAGAACCCATTTTCAGCAGGACGGGGCCACGGCACTCACTGCTAGAGACTCAATGACAAAAGTGCGAGAGCTTTTTCCTGGAAAATTAATAAGTCGTTTTGGCGATATAGCCTGACCCCCAAGATCACCAGATCTGACTCCTTGCGACTTTTTCCTATGGGGATATTTAAAGTCTCGCGTGTACAGTAATTCGCCATCAACAATACAGGCCCTACAAACAAATATCCAACGCGAGGTTGCGAATATTCAACCAACTTTGTAAGCAAGTTTTCGCCAACATGAAGGAAAGGTTGCAAGAATGTTTGCAGCTAGAAGGACGCCATTTGAGCGGAGTTATTTTCAAAAAATGAAATCCGCGTTATTCTTGTATACGATAATCAATAAACGACTTTAATTGTATACTTGGTTTAATTTATTTACATTTTTAAAGTGTAAAATCTGCCGGCGGACACCCTGTATTTAAAAATGAGTTTGTGGCGTATACAAGTAACTAATACCAACTTGTCATCTCGCTGGCTCCACGTTTCTTCTTAGGGATTACTTTTTCTTCTTCCACTTCAGTTTTAAACTTCATTAAAGGTACATCATCTTCTGAATCTGATACAGAATGGTGTGGTGATATATGTGCTACATCTACACAGCTATTGTCCACATTTTCCGGTTTTCGCCCTGTAAGTAAACAAAAACCGTCAAGAGTATTACTCGTATATTACTTATTTATTAATAAATAAATATTTGTTTTATTTCAAAGTCAAAAGTCAAATCATTTATTTCAAATAGGCACATAAAAGGCACTTATGTACACACAACAAAATAAATAATAAAGTAGAATTGATTCTAGTCGCCCCTTCCTTTGTTTACAAAATGTACTTTTTAAATGAGTTTTAAAGGCAAATGTCGTGCGACCGCACCAACTTGCGAGGGAGCGTGTCACAACCAAATGTAGTTTATAAAATTACTCCTATTTTTAAATTAGATTTACGTTTTTGTTACGAAATGATTGATCTATCTATCGAGAAAATGGTTGATCTATTTTACATTTGCTTCTAGTATTAAAATTATGTCTATCGCTTATTTTATTTTAAAAAATGTATATTTATTCTTACATACTTATTTTCATAAATTAATTAGCAAGGTACCGTCACAATATGAATCCTTTTAAATAGTTGCCTGAGATGGCTCTGATACCTCTCATTCACAAAAAAAATGGACTCAATGCCACTAGCCCCACCCCATAGTAAAATACCATATGACATACATGTGAATTTAACTAAACATTACCAAAACGTTGAAGTCAATATATAATTTCACTACAACATGCTAGCACTAGCGCTCAACAGCAGCAACTGAAAGACAAAGAGAAGGCAACCTCTAAAAAAACTCTAGCACCACCTCCAATCGTAGTGGACGGTGTTAAGAATTACCAAATATTCTACGACTTTTTGAATGAATCTCAGCCAGTAGAAACATTTACCGCCAAAATGTTAAGCGGTAATAGTCTGAAAATAAATGCCAAAACTGAAGAATCCTACAGTGATTGCCCGACGCTTAACAGAAAAGTAACTGTTTATGGCACTCATACGAGGATAAGCAGACCAGGCCAATAATAGTGGCGAAAAAATTGCATTCTTCTTGCCTACCGGATCGGATTAAAGATGACCTAACGTCGCAAGGATTTCAGATAGAAAATGCAATTAACAAGTTAAGCTGGAGAACAAAAGAACCGCTGAATATGTTCATACTATCATTTAAGAATGGCGAATACGGCATTAGACATATCCTAGGGTGTAAAGTGGAAATAACCCCGCTTATAACATCAAAAATAATACCGCAGTGTAAGAGATGCCAGGCTTATGGTCATACCCAAAAGTATTGCTCAAAGAACCAAGGTGTGTTAAATGTACGGGTAAACACCTCACAGCTGACTGCAACAAAAAATTGGTAGATTAATTTTTGAGGGGGGTGTTGATTTATTTGATTTAATTATTTACAAAAATCAATTATTGCAAAGCTCGGTAAACCACCTCACGAAGCATCATCATACAGGCCCATTTCCCTGTTGCCTATAATATCAAAGCTGTTTGAAAAATTGTTTTTAAAACGCCTAAAACCTATGTAAACGAGAAAAATCTGATCCATGACCATCAGTTTGGTTTCTCAGAGAAACACTCAACAATAGACCAAGTACATAGAATTACCAACACCATTGAGAGAACGCTTGGAGATAAAAAAGTCTGCTCCACCGTATTTTTAGATTTAGTACAAGCTTTTGATAGAGTTTGGCATAATCGTTTGATATACAAGCTAAGACTAATGCTGCCCAATGATTTTGCCGATATCCTGCAATCATAGATTACAGATAGAATGTTTCGAGTAAGGCACGAGGATGCCTTTTCCGAGTTAAAAGTTATTAAAGCTGGCATGCCTCAAGGTAGTGTGCTGGGTCCAGTGCTCTACCTATTGTACACGCATGATATACCAGAGCTGGAAAATAATACGATTGCAACCTTTGCGGACGACACTGCCATTATGGCTACAGGGTCATGCCATACGGAAGCAATCAAAAAGGTACAAGTCGCTGTAAACAAAGTTCATGACTGGGCACAGAAATTGAGAATCAAATTAAATGAATCGAAGTCACTTCACATTGACTTCACAAACAGGAATTGTGATTACCGCCCAATCTTCATTAATGGCCAACAAGTGCCATACACAAATACAGCCAAATACCTTGGCATAACGCTTGACGCAAAACTGCGCTGGAAAGCGCACGTCAAAAAGAAAAAGCGTAGACATGCGTTTTAAAAACATGTATTGGTTGATTGGATGAAATTCCTGCCTACATAACAAAATTTTATTATATAAGCATATCCTTATGCCGATATGGCCATATGGTATCCAACTATGGGGCTGTACTAAGCCGACCAACATCAAAATTATACAAACATTCCAGAATAAGGTGCTCAGGAGTATTGTTAATGCGCTCTGGTATATAAGAAATGACATCCATCTTGCCCTAAAAATGGAACCCGTCACCAATATAATCCAAAAATTTGCTGAGGCCCATGAACACCGACTCCACCGACATGTGAACATCGAGGCAATTCAGCTGTTAGACCAAACAAATATATTATATAGTGTAGTGTAAAAAGCGTAGAAATAATAGTGCCAATGACACACATAATAACACATGAACAGAGTGCTTATATATCATCATATCAGACTATGAGAGTGGAACAGCTTGTGTAATGTTCAATAAACACTATTCTAAGTTTTTAAAATAATTATCACGTAATAAATTAAGTTAGATTAAAATTATTTATTAGTCTTATAGGCTAGATTGTAATTAATTATTAAGAACCTGGTTCTTTTTAATAAAGGTTTAAAAAAAAAATATATATATATATTTTTTTTTTATATATATTTTATTTTTAAAATAAATAGATTTATTCATCTAGACTCTAAGAAACATACAGCGCCATCTAGTGTAAATTATCCAAAGCACTATGATGAGCGGCATCATAAACTAGCAGATAGCAACTACAAACGATTTCTGTAGACAAGTAACGCCATCTACAATCTTCGTGTGCAACAATCTGCGCAAGCGCCACCCCGCGAGTTATCTGCACCACAACTACAGATGACTATGTGTAGAGTTTGTGCACACATGTACAACCAATCCGCCTTTATAAGCAGAGCTGTCTTCGAATAAATCGTAAAATTCGATCCAGCCTGTCCCTTCTTGCTGCGCTCTCCCAGCGACGCCCTAAGCCGAGGTTCGTACCCCAGGGGGGGTGCTCCTAGCGTGCAGTCGCTTAGTTTTAATTAGTTTTAAGCCCTGGCTGGAGGCTTTAAGTTTACTTAAGGCAACCACAGGATAGCCCGGTTAAGTAGTCACGACCTCACTAGGTCAACTACGAGATGCCAGATTTAGGTTTCTGAGCTCGGTAGCCACACAGCCAGCTCTGATCCTTAGTACGACTAGTTCCCTGCTTCGATAGCCTAGCAGTCTTCAGGAAACTAGCCAGCTAGGGGAGGTCTGAAGGGCAATAGCCACGCAATCCCTTTCATCCCTCCACTTAGGGTTGCCTCATGATATACATATATAAATTGTAATGTGTAATGTAAAATGAGTTAAGTTGCCACTAAAATATCATCAAGTTCAACGGAGATTTAATTTCACAACAAGCAACCCTATATTACTTATTTTAACATATTATTCTTGTAAAGAACATACCATCACTTTGATGTTTCTCCTTTGGCTCAATAATATTATCTAGTCTCTCACAAACAGCTGGAAATTCTTCTTTAATAGCAATGCTGTCCGTTTGAACAACATCAACTATACTTATGTTCTCTGTTACGGTTTTAATAAACCCTCCGTAATTCTCTAAGCGGTCTTGGTTTATTAAAGAATTAGGCTGTAAATAGATGATTAAAGTATTAGGAAAATATACCGGTGATTATGATCACCGGTATATATGAAAAAAATAATAATTAATAAAACGGTATATAACGGTATATAATGAAAAAAAGTTGTGCTCTTCTAACTTTTTTTCATTATGCTAAAGTCACTCAAAAATGCTCCCACAAGTGGAGATAAAGGTTAAGTAGGTCCAATGTACCCTGGAGATATCAACTAACTATGCTATATTCTAACTGCCACATACAAGGTCAGTTTATACAAAAGTTGTAGCAGCAACACATGGAGTATTTGACATGTAATAATTGTCAACAACATTAGCTTAACACACGCTGCCACATTATACAGAAATAAAAATAAATGTCCATTGAAGAATATGTCACCTCATAATCCCACATCACATTCATCTTCTGAGCGAACAGGTCTTCAGCCTCTAGACATTGTATCAGTAATCTGTAGCATTGCTTCAATTTAGAGCGGCAGAAGAAACAAGCAAGCATTGGTCTTCTGTCTTCAGTTACAAACTGCAACAAAATTTGTATTACAGTATTTTGTTTATATGAAGAAAATACTTCTACTCCATGAAGTGTTGCTGTCCACGCCAACAGTTGGTGGTCCTTGATGCTTTTTGTGAGCATCTTACAGAGAAGGCATGACCTTCGATCACCACTCTTGCTCAAGGCAGATTGGCAACTTAAAATACATATTTTTCTTTAACCACAACAGTGACACTACAATGGATAAAAGGACAGAGTAGATCTCTAGGTAACAACGTAACTGGCAAAATGGCCAGAAGAGCATCCAGCTTGTCAGTCTCTCAATTACTATGCAGGTAGCTACAGGAGTTCACCTACACAAACAGAGAGCTGGTGGACCTCGACACCGGGCTGCAGACAGTCCAGCTATGCCATGCTGGTACGGTAGCCTACCAGATGTTTACTATGCCTGGACAGGAATGGCTTGCGCTTGGTGACGGGGACCATCAGGGGACTGAGGAAACTGTAGCGCATGTGCTTTTTGAATGCACAGACGTCATCCAGATTAGGACAGAAACCCTGGGGGCACCTAGATCATAAACAGATGTTCTTAACAGACCGGGAGATATAATCAGTGATTTCCATTTTCCCCTAAGGCAACTCTCTGACCGAAACCTAAGGTATACTCCATTGGGTTAAGTAATTAACTAAATGTAAACAAACCTTAAAAAGGTTTTTTATAGTTGACACTTTCTTGTTTAACACGTTGACTGCCAGACAAAAGACAACAGAAAATGTATTGGTGGCAGTCAATGCCTTAAAAATATGTTATAACCAAATTTCAGATTTCTACGATATCCTCCTCGGTTAAACTTTAGTATCCAGTAGCACGCGTAGGGGGTTGGGAGGGGGGTGGGGGGAGGAGGGGGGGTATCCCTTCCCCCATGGCACCACTCCCATGAAAAGGCAATGCATAATTCCTGAGAAAAACCAATTAATGTAACCTAACCTCAAAATTTTTAGTCGCTTAAAAACCGTAGTCCGGTAAAAATTTTGCATGAGGAGGGTGGAGGGAGGTGCTCCCTATGCCCTAGCACCACTTTCATGTAAAGACGACGCACCGTTCTTGAGAAAAACCAATTATTGTAACCTAACCTCAAAACACTCAACGTAGCACAGTCGAGGAAGGACCGGTCGACGGAGCCCCGCTTCGCGGGGCTCCTACTTCTGGGTGGTTTATAAAAAAATAACCTGTCCGTGTCGGGGTGCCCCAAGTCCAGAGCTCGCTTCGCTCGCTCATGCATCCAAATTCTCCTGGTATCAGTAGTAACATTGAGGATTTATAGGTTGTTATAAAAAGAAATGAAACAAAACATTGATACATGAATAAACAAAACGAATGACACTTGACAGTGACACTTATCATAGCTTTTTTTACGTTCCGTTTTGCGATCGTTTTCACATCATTTTGCACCATATGACAATATATGTGAAACAGATTTGGTTGTCAATCGCCCATTTTAACGTTCCGTTTTCCCTATTTACCTGATTTGAGGTTAGAAACATTTTTAATTAATTTCTCGAAAAATATGCATTTCCTTTTAATAAGAGTGGTAACGTTATAATCGGGGACCCAAGCCCTACCAGCTTTAATCACTTTTACCCCCCAAATCGTGTTACTGGATATCAAAGTCAACCCAAACAAAAGGTTCAGCACCGATCAACCACGTGGTTTATTTTGTTTACCTATAATTAACTATCTAAACCAGCGGAGTATAGGTACTTAGTATGAATTTTTGTGTAGAAGAACATTTAAAATCAGACAACAAATAATATACTCATTCGTATTAAAATTATCAACTTACTGGAGCATCAGTCAGCTTCTCGTAAAGCTCATGCAAGTTCCTGTTGGCCACTATATACATGCGAACATTCTTCACTAAACATATCCGACACATTGGCAGTTTTTCCATCTTTTACCACAAAAAGTATCACACGTGTTATTTAGTTCAACTTTAATTTATATTATAGATAAACACTGTTGCGTTGCAAACAATTAACAAGCCTCCCGGATAAAGTGCTCTGTGCCTCCCGGCTTGTATAAGGTTAGTACGATTTGTTCTAGAAATCTACGAACATTTAAAAAATAAAAGTTTGTAAAATTTTATATCTCTCGTAGTTAATCCAGACAGTCCCATAGAACAATAGAGTATAATAACTAATAAAGGAACTACTAGTTATTTACCAGTGGTTCACGGTTACTTCGTTATTATTTACTTCACAAAAAGCACAGAACATATTATATATCCTAGTCACTATACTCCACAGATCTATATCTGTGCATGCTGCTCACGGAATGTTTTTTCTATTCCGTGATGCTGCTCTATCTTAGAACAAACGGCACGGTACGCTGTAAGCACTGCCATCTATTAGCTACTTCAAGAAACGAAATTCTGTTTGTAATTTGGTAAAATCAAAGGATTATTACCTACTAGACGGCAGTTTAACCAAAACAATAAAGTGACGTTGACAATGTTGACATTTGACATTATTTTGAATTTTTGACAAGATTGACAAGATTCTTTTTTTTCGGTTGATGTGTATGCGCATAGCCTGTTAGTTTTCTTGTATTTTCGTGTTTTCTCGGTTTTATTTTCATTCGGTACGTTTAGTTGTTTGTTTGTTCCTCCGGCTTTACGTGAAGATTGCCCTAAAACACTAATCGTGAACTTTTCCTTTTACTCGGTAAGTCTACGATGGCTCAAAGGTCTTGTTGTGTTCCCGGCTGTTCCATGAAACTTGGAGGCGGTAAGTTGTCTCAGTCTGAGTATATTTTATATACGTATCACCGGCAATGTGTAGAATTCCGATATTTTATAGAATTCCCGTTTTCCGGCTTAGATGCCTTACGTATTAACCCCTTTACATATTAACGTTGCTTAAAGTTAAGAGACGTTTAAACGTCAAAAATGTATGGTTAAATAGTCGCTAATCATTACTTAACTTTAAGCAGAGTTTATAAGTAAATGGGTTAATGGTACCTACTTCAAAGTTGTTTTAGTTGAATGTTACCACATAGAATGCTGCAACTACCCACATTGGTACTTGTAATTCTTACTGATAAAATATGTACTTAATTGAGCCACAAACACACTACTTAACAAATTCTCACATTCTTATTATTCTTCATCCGCTTAGTGATTGGAAATTATTCCATAGAAACCTGTTACTGAGATAAAAAGTCTTCTTAAGTTAATCCATGTCGTAGTCTACCTATGTATGTAGTAACGAATATCTAAACCTATTATAATTTGAGCATTATAATATGTGTATGACTCCAGACCACTCATTCATGAGATTCTTTTCTTTTTATGTTTGGTGAACATCTTGTAACAAGTTTCTAATGATCATGTTTTAGGATTGCCGTTATACCGGTTTCCAAATCCAAAAAATCCTGCTCAAATAGAACGTTTTCGCACTTGGGTTATGAACATTGGAGGTAATAATTGGAGAAGATAATGGATCCATACATAAGAACAGAAAAGTGTGTCATAAACATTTTGAAGATGTTTACATATTTCCAAATATGAAACTAACTGCACTGGCAATTCCAACACTTGAAATTCCAGGTAATTTTTAAATTTTAAAGACTATACTTTGTTTATTGATGGTAAATAAAAAAAGTAAAGATAAATAATCTAACCATGTCTTGTTTTGTGAAATACAAAACTAAACAATGTCAAAATAAAAACTTACTTCATGAAGAAGTTTTTGAAGCAGATTAATGTTAATCAGTCTTTTTATCAGAAATTATTCTTTAAAACTTGATTGATGATAATAACGGCTTCCTAAGAATGAATTCTTTTATCCCAATGGTTAAGATCCCTATTAAAAATCACCCTATAAATTTCAGGTGTGCCTGTTGGCGAGCGCAGGCATATTGAACTGCAATCTACTTCAGTTCAAATAAAGACGGCCTCCTCTACCAGACCAGTTCAAATGGACATAGATTTATCTTCCAGGCCAGGTAAATAATATACAGTCGGCCAAAGATAGTGTTGACCAATTTTGCTGATAGATTTTTTGCAGTTTGTAATCTACACACAATACAATGTTTAATTTTCTTTTTCTTATGTGATTACAGTAATGAATAGTGAAATGCCATCTACTTTTCGTGAAATGGACACTGGACATGGCCATCTCTAGCAGACCAGTTCAAATGGATGGAATGGTAAATAATTTATTTATTTATTTAGGTTAGCCAACAATTGTTTACACAATACATTTAACAAATAATTTCCTAAATAACGAGCGCTCGCATGCGTCACTGAGCGCGGGCGCACGCCGATATGCAACGCATGCGTGCTGCGTAACCGCCAGAGTAGCTCGCGCTGTGCGTAAAAAGTCTTGTCATGCACTCACCGGTTGACCAGCTGTGATTCAAATTTTTTTACAGTTCACACCACAAATCTTTCTATTTACACACACTTGTTAATGGAATGTTATATCTCTTGGGACGATTAAAATTGTAAGATGAGACCAGAATTAGTTTTTATTTGTATGTAGCCAAAAAGCAAATTCACATGTAAACTAACCGTTTGATCGCTAGGACAAAGATTGATTGAAAAAAAAACAACATAATTATTAAATACTACAAGTAATGAATATTGATGTAAGACTTGTAAACAATTAGTGATGTTCAATATATATATATATATATATATATATATATATATATATATATATATATATATATATATATATATATATATATTGTATATTCTAAATAATACCCTATGTATAATTTTGTTTTTATTTTTTCAGGTTATTATGAGATTTCCATGCCTTTGACTGCAACAGAAAAGAAGCTGAAAGATGTAATATCTTAAGTAAAGGCATAATTGCGCAAAGCACGCAATACAAACAAAAAGATAAGAATGCAAATGATGATGGCAGAAAAAATTATGAAATCTTCTGCTTATCAAATGGTGAAAGAAAAAATGACACCAGCAGCTCGGACATTTTTCGCAATGCAGATCAGGCAGTTTGCAAAGAAGCCTGCAGGGAGACGTTTTACTCTAGATGAGAAAGTTCTCTGTTTATCTTTATACAAGCCTTCTCCTAGAGCATACTGAATACTTGGTCATACTTCCCAAGCGAAAAACTTTAGAGAAATTGCTTTGTAAAATAAATCTACAGCCAGGAATCGACGAAATAATATTTCAAAATTTAAAAAAAAAAGTAGAAAAAATGCCCGCTCGTCACAAATATTGCTGTCTGATTTTATCTTAATTAAAATAAATCTACAGCCAGGAATCGACGAAATAATATTTCAAAATTTAAAAAAAAAATGTAGAAAAAATGCCCGCTCGTCACAAATATTGCTGTCTGATTTTATCTTATGACAATACCAATGACGTTATCCACGGTTTTATTAATAATGGTGAAGAGAGATCGAAGATATTCTGTGACCATGTGTGTGTTTTTTTATGATAAGGGGTATTTGTAAGAAATATAAAACAACCATTATCATTTTCATTTTGTAAAGGAAGCAGTAAAACGGCAGATTTATGCAAGTAATTAAAAAATATTATTAATTCTTTAAATGACATTGGGTTACACGTGGTTGCTACAGTTTGTGACCAAGGTGCAACCAATGTGGCAGCAGTTAACATTTTGATGAAGGCAACTGAAGGTAATTATTTAAGATGTGGCAAAAATTATCCTGGAGGCTTTTTTGAGATAGATAAAAAAAATATATACCCAATTTAAGACCCACCTCATCTCATGAAGGGCGTTAGAAATAACCTACTTACTAAAGATTTACAGTTTAATGAAGATGGTAAAGCAAAGTTAGCTTTCTGGTCACACATAGAAGCATTATATAAACGAGGACCAAAATACAGAGGAGTTAAGCTTATGACTAAGTTAACAGCTGAGCATGTCTATCCACCACTTAAACTAAAAATGAGAGTCAAACACTGCACACAAGTGTTTAGCAAGACCGTTGGTCTGACTTTGGGATACACGGCAGGTTTGTTTTTTCATTGAAGATTTTTAATAATATGGGTACATTAATGACTTAAATTCTTTGATTAATATTTTTTTGGCGTTATCGGCAGGGAATACTAAACACAGGTTTTGGGAGGTGCGATTTCCAAAAAATATTTTTAGTAGCTGATTCGTTATTAAAAAAAAAACAATAATAATTTGTAACTTCAGTAGTAGACTCTGCGTTTGTTATTCATTAACGCGTTATGTAACGACGTTAAACCTTATGCTGGTCATGTCGTTTGTGAATCTTTTATTATAGATGCTTAAAATCACGATGAAAGTTAATTAAAAACTTTTTTTTTTTTCAGATGAAGGGAGACTCCCGAGAAAAAGTGTGGACACAGCCGATCTCATCTTATTTTTCGACCAATTGTTTGATTCTGACAATGGCAATTTCCATAAAGCTGACTTAGGAAAAATTTATAGGTGTGCTGTAACTCGACAATCTCCACATCGCAGATTGTGGTATAAAAGTTTACCAATATTGAAATCCATGACGTTCATCACAAAAACTGACAACAGAGCAACCGTGCCGTCTTAACCCATTGAATGCCGACGTTAACCGTCAAATCACAATCAGTGGCCACCATACAAATGGCTTGCTACGTAGTTGGCATCACGGATACCAATTTATAGAAGGATGCCGTGGTACGTAATATTGCGTAGGTAGGCACCAATAACATTTATTTTATCCAGATTGCTTACCTACGCAATATTCCGTATAGGTACGCAAAATTACGTCTCTTGGCACCGCGATCAAACAACTTGTTATCCTGCTCACTCATTCAAAAATCGCAAAACCCCGCTGCTCCTTTCGCCAATGACACAGTTATGACGTAACTTTAGTATAGCGCCGCGCGTGCTGTGGTATTGACGTTTGATAGGGTAGTTTTTGCCATGCAGCGCGGACGCCGATCGAGTCGTTGTATTTTACGCGGTCGCCGAACCACGCTATCGTTACGACGGCCATTAAATCAAAATGAAGTAACTGGAGTTCTCTATGAAGAAGAATCGTCAGACGATGGAGATTTCTCTTCAGGGTCAGACAACAATTCAGGATCGGAGCGTACTAGTTCGTCTTCTGTCACATCGGCATCTGACAGTGAAGCGCCACCACAAACTGTAGTCGAGGCACCGTCATGTGATTCAGAGTTCCAGTGGAATATGGGCACTGCGAGACCCCAGCGATTCGCATTTACAGGTGAGCCGGGTATAAAGATTAACCTTACACCTTCACCTGCTGCTTTGGCTGATATATTTTTTTCATGCGTTTTTTACATTCCTTGGTGCAAGCAACAAATAATTACGCAAATCGCACGGTTGGTCCCGAACAACAGCATGCCCGCTTTAGGTATTGGAAAGACACTAATATTGAAGAAATGCGCAAGTTTATTGGTATGTTGCTTTACATTGGATTGACTAAATTACCCTCTATAAGTCATTACTGGTGATTAGACCAACTGTACAATTTTCCACTTTTTAGAAAAGTGATGAGCAGAAACCGCTTTCAATTATTGCTACGTAATTTTCATTTCTCCGAGAACGATGCCACAGCTTCATCAAGATTGCATAAAATCCAACCGATATTAGATCGGCGATCGGTTCGGATCTTGAAGTAGCTAATAGATGGCAGTGCTTACAGCGTACGCGTACGGCATGGACTTATTGTTTCTATAATAAGTCCATGGCGTACGGTGCCACAGCATGACATAGAGTATAGTGACTAGGATATATAATATGTTCTGTGCTTTTTGTGAAGTAAACAATAACGAAATAAACGTGAACCACTGGTAAATAAGTAGTAGTTCCTTTAAAGTTATTATACTCTATTGTTCTATGGGACTGTCTGGAATAACTAGGTACGAGAGATATAAAATTTTACTAACTTTTATTTTTTAAATGTTCGTAGATTTCTAGAACAATTAATCATACTAAGTGTAAGGTATTTAGTAATATGACACATCACTAGTTTTAAGGAACATCTCGATCTCGATATAGTCTATGGAACTGGCAAGCAAGATGGAGATTACAATTATTACAAAATGTTGAAGGAAGGTCGATCCCCTGTAATTGATCCTATCCTAAGAACAAGTTAATAAAGAGTATTAAGAAAGTACACGACTATTATTACACTAAGCTTAGACAAGCCGGGAGGCTTGGCCACTGATTATCTATAATATAAATTAAAGTTGAACTAAATAACACGTGCGATACTTTTTTGTGTTAAAAGATGGAAAAACTGCCAATGTGTCGGATATGTTTAGTGAAGAACGTTCGCATGTATATAGTGGCCAGCAGGAACTTGCATGAGCTTTACGAGAAGCTGACTGATGCTCCAGTAAGTTGATAATTTTAATACGAATGAGTATATTACTTGTCTGATTTTATATGTCCTTCTACACAAAGATTCATATTAAATACCTATACTCCGCTGGTTTAGATAGTTAAATAAAGGTAAACAAAATAAACCACGTGATTGATCGGTGTTGAACCTTTTGTTACAAAATTCAAAATAATTTTATGTATTGCATGGCTACAGGCATAAATACCGAAATGTCCTAGCCTAGCCACACGCATTTTTAACGAAGTTATTTTTTAATATAATTAGGCATTTTAAATGAAAACGTCAAAAATGTAATACTTGCTATTCAGTTCAGTTGTCACGCTGAGTCATAGTTGTACTCTTCAATTTAGCAATGATAACTAAATTCTGTATTATTAAAGGCTTAGAGAACTTGTCTTTTTGGGCACTACATCAGACAGATTACAAAATAATTATTATATTATTATTATTATAAATTAACGAACGAACGCAAAACGGAACGTAAAAAAAGCTATGATAAGTGTCACTGTCAAGTGTCATTCGTTTTGTTTATTCATATTTCAATGTTTTGTTTCATTTCTTTTTATAACAACCTATTAATCCTCAATGTTACTACTGATACCAGGAGAATTTGGATGAATGAGCGAGCGAAGCGAGCTCTGGACTTGGGGCACCCCGACACGGACAGGTTAGGTTAGAAGGTGATGGCGGGGTCGAGTGAGCGAGCGAAGCGAGCGAACAGACCCCGCCATCACATTCGTGGTTATTTTTTTATAAACCACCCAGAAGTAGGAGCCCCGCGAAGCGGGGCTCCGTCGGCCGGTCCTTCCTCGACTGTGCTACGTTGAGTGTTTTGAGCTTAGGTTACAATAATTGGTTTTTCTCAAGAACGGTGCGTCGTCTTTACATGAAAGTGGTGCCAGGGCATAGGGGGCACCTCCTCCCACTCTCCTCATGCATAATTTTACCGGACTACGGTTTTTAAGCGACTGTAAAAAGTTTTGAGGTTAGGTTACATTAATTGGTTTTTCTCAGGAATTGGGCATTGCCTTTTCATGGGAGTGGTGCCATGGGGAAGGGGTACCCCCCCTCTCCCCCCACACCCCTTCCACCCCCCTACGCGTGCTACTGGATACTAAAGTTTAACCGTTTCGGTCAGAGAGTCGCCTTAGGGGAAAATGGAAATCACTGATTACATCTCCTGGTCTGTTAAGAACATCTGTTTATGATCTAGGTGCCCCAAGGGTTTCTGTCCTAATCTGGGTGACGTCTGTGCATTCAAAGAGCACATGCGCTACAGTTTCTTCCCCTGATGGTCCCCATCACCAAGCGCACTCCTGTCCAGGCATAATAAACAACTGGTAGGCTGCCATATCAGCATGGCATAGCTGGACTGTCTGCAACCCGGTGTCGAGGTCCACCAGCTCTCTGTTTGTGTAGGTGAACTCCTGTAGCCACCTGCATAGTAATTGAGAGACTGACAAGCTGGATGCTCTTCTGGCCATTTCGCCAATTACGTTGTTACCTAGAGATCTACTCTGTCCTTTTATCCATTGTAGTGTCACTGTTGTGGTTAAAGAAAAATATGTATTTTAAGTTGCCAATCTGCCTTGAGCAAGAGTGGTGATGGAAGTCATGCCTTCTCTGTAAGATGCTCACAAAAAGCATCAAGGACCACCAACTGTTGGCATGGACAGCAATACTTCATGGAGTATTTTCTTCATATAAACAAAATACTGTAATACAAATTTTGTTGCAGTTTGTAACTGAAGACAGAAGACCGATGCTTGCTTGTTTCTTCTGCCACACTAAATTGAAGCAATGCTACAGATTACTGATACAATGTCTAGAGGCTGAAGACCTGTTCGCTCAGAAGATGAATGAGGATTATGAGGTGACGTATTCTTCAACGGAAATTTATTTTTATTTCTGTATAATGTGGCAGCGATTTCTGTTAAGCTAATGTTGTTGACAATTATTACACGTCAAATACTCCATGTGTTGCTGCTACAACTTTTGTATAAACTGACCTTGTATGTGGCAGTTAGAATATAGCATAGTTAGTTGATATCTCCAGGGTACATTGGACCTACTTAACCTTTATCTCCACTTGTGGGAGCATTTTTGAGTGACTTTAGCATAATGAAAAAAAGTTGTGCTCATGCACTGTGATCACCGGTATATTTTCCTAATACTTTAATCATCTATTTACAGCCTAATTCTTTAATAAACCAAGACCGCTTAGAGATTTACGGAGGGTTTATTATAACCACAACAGAGAACATAAGTATAGTTGATGTTGTTCAAACGGACAGCATTGCTATTAAAGAAGAATTTCCAGCTGTTTGTGAGAGACTAGATAATATTATTGAGCCAAAGGAGGAACATCAAAGTGATGGTATGTTCTTTACAAAAATAATATCTTAAAATAAGTAATATGGCGTTGCTTGTTGTGAAATTAAAGCTCCGTTGAACTTGATGATATTTTAGTGGCAACTTAACTTATTTTACATTACACATTACAATTTATATATGTAGAGGTTGTGACTACGTAACCGGGCTGTCCTGTGGTTCCCTTAAGTAAACTTAAAGCCTCTAGCCAGGGCTTAAAACTAAGCGACTGCACGCTAAGGGCACCCCCTGTGGGGTACGAACCTCGGCTTAGGGCGTCGCTGGGAGAGCGCAGCAAGAAGGGACAGGCTGGATCGAATTTTACGATTTATTCGAAGACAGCTCTGCTTATAAAGGCGGATTGGTTGTACATGTGTGCACAATCTCTACACATAGTCATCTGTAGTTGTGGTGCAGATAACTCGCGGGGTGGCGCTTGCGCAGATTGTTGCACACGATGATTGTAGATGGCGTCACTTGTCTACAGAAATCGTTTGTAGTAGTAGAAGATAGCAACTGCTAGCTAGATGGCGCTGTATGTTTCTTACAGTCTAGATGAATAAAATCTATTTATTTTGTGTTAATCAAAAAATTATATATATATTTTTTTTTTTATCCTTCATTAAAAAGAACCAGGTTCTTAAAAATTAATTACAATCTAGCCTATAAGACTAATAAGCAATTTTAATCTAACTTAATTTATTACGTGATAATTATTTTTAAAACTTAGAATAGTGTTTATTGAACTTTACACAAGGCCGACCACTTTCATAGAGTCTGATATGATGATATAAGCACTTTGTTCATGTGTTATTATGTGTGTCATTGGCACTATTATTTCTACACTTTTTATACTACACTAACTCAAAAGGTTTTGTCCGTTTTAGTCTTCGCACTATATTTGTTTGGTCTAACAGCTGAACTGCTTCGATGTTCACATGTCGGTAGATTCGGTGTTCATGGGCCTCAGCAAATTTTTGGATTATATTGGTGACGGGTTCCATTTTCAGGTCACGATGGATGTCGTAATTTCTTATATACCAGGGCGCATTAACAATACTCCTGAGTACCTTATTCTGGAATGTTTGTATAATTTTGATGTTGGTCGGCTTAGTACAGCCCCATAGTTGGATGCCATATGTCCATATCGGCATAAGGATATGCTCATATAATAAAAATTTGTTATGTAGGCAGGAATTTCATCCAATCAACCAATACATGCTTTTAAAACGCATGTCTAATTCCTGCCTTTTCTTTATAACGTGCGCTTTCCAGCGCAGTTTCGCGTCAAGCGTTATGCCAAGGTATTTGGCTGTATTTGCGTATGGCACTTGTTGGCCGTTTATGAAGATTGGGCGGTAATCACAATCCTTTTGGTGAAGTCAATGTGAAGTGACTTCGATTCATTTAATTTGATTCTCAATTTCTGTGCTCAGTCATGAACTTTGTTTACAGCGACTTGTACCTTTTTTATTGCTTCCGTATGGCATGACCCTGTAGCCATAATGGCAGTGTCGTCCGCAAAGGTTGCAATCGTATTATTTTCCAGCTCTGGTATATCATGCGTGTACGTGTAGAGCACTGGACCCAGCACACTACCTTGAGGCACGCCAGCTTTAATAACTTTTAACTCGGAAAAGGCATCCTCGTGCCTTACTCGAAACATTCTATCTGTAATCTATGATTGCAGGATATCGGCAAAATCATTGGGCAGCATTAGTCTTAGCTTGTATATCAAACGATTATGCCAAACTCTATCAAAAGCTTGTGCCACATCTAAAAATACGGGGGAGCAGACTTTTTTTATCTTCAAGCGTTCTCTCAATGGTGTTGGTAATTCTATGTACTTGGTATATTGTTGAGTGTTTCTCTCTGAAACCAAACTGATGGTCAGGGATCAGATTTTTCTCGTTTATATAGGTTTTAGGCGTTTTAAAAACAATTTCTCAAACAGCTTTGATATTATAGGCAACAGGGAAATGGGCCTGTATGATGATGCTTCGTGAGGTGGTTTACCGGGCTTTGCAATCATAATCACTTCAGCAACTTTCCATGACTCAGGAACATGCTTTAGCACAAATGCAGCATTGATGAGCCTAGTAAGCTTAACGATGGGTTTACGCAGGACATGTTTTAGGATTTCTCCCGTAATAAGGTCATACTCTGGTGATTTTTTTAGGCTAATGATTTGAATTTCCCTTGCAATTTCTTTTGGGGTCACAAGCTTAATTCTTTGATCTTGCAGAATATTAGCGAACTACAGGTTGTCTATAGACCTGTCATTTGGCTGAAAGGTTTCTTCTAAGTGATGAGCAAATCTTAGAGCTTTTTGCTCATTGCTTATGGCCCACTTTCCGTTATCATCTCTGATAGGGGGAATTGGTGTAATTGGCCTTTTGAGTGTCTTTGTCGCTTTCCAAAGAGAGTATTGTGTTGTATGGTCGCTGCTTAACTGGCGTAGGTTGGTATTGAAAGTCTCATCTTGAAACGGTTGTATTTTTTTCTTCAGACTTTTCGTAAGTTTATTCAATAGAGTTTTATCTTGCGGGAATCTAGTTTGTTGCCATCTTTTCTCCGAGTCTTTTTTTCATGTAATAGGTCTATTATTTCCTTTGGGTAGGTATTTCCTTTAAATTTCTTTATAACCTGTGGTGTGTTGTTCCACGAACATTGTTGAATATTGTTGCTAAACTTGTTTACTTCAAAATCGAGCTGATCTTTGCTTTTTAATGAAGTTTTTAGGTCAATAATATTTTCAAGTCTATGCTAAAACTTTCCCAATCTGTAAATATATTGACTAATTTCAGGTGGTTTTCTCTTAGTAATATTTTGTGACTCAACTGTAATAATATCGGAGAGTGATCGGAGTTCATGTTGTACCCTTCTTTCACATTCAGATAATTTGGTGATATATTTTTGACAATGAAAAAGTCGATAAGGTCTGGTAGTTTCTGAGGGTCAGTCGGCCAGTATGTAGGTTTTCCAGTACTTATGACCTCACACCGCATGTCTTTCACTTCACTTAGAAGCTGTCTTCCCTTAGTTGAGGTTAATCTCGATCCCCAATGAGTGTTCTTAGCGTTAAAGTCACCGCCTAATATAAATCTCTGTCCAAGGAGTCTGAAGAAGTGTACATATTGTTCTTTGTTTATCGTGTCTTGGAAGACAGTATACGGCCGCTACTGTAACATTAAATTTATTGGTTTTCACTTATATCGCCACAGCTTGCGTGTCTGGCTCCTCGTATTTACACTGTTCATAATGGCAGATATTTTCTCTAATAATAACCGCGCTACCTCCTCATGCCGTGTTGTTAGGGGGCAGCGAGTGATATACCTTATAGCCTCTAAACTTTACAAAAGACTTTAGTGAAGTGCGTTTCAGTGATCAAACACACATCAATATTTTCTGTGTCTAGGACTACTTGCAACTCATGTTGGTGTTTCAGCAGTCCGTTGGAATTCCACGCCATTATTTTTAGTGTGTTATTCATGATTGATTCTTATAGTACTTGAATCTAATTTTTCTAGTCTCTTATCAAATGATGATAGGCAGTTCAAGATCTGGTTGAGCTTGTCCTCAAGACTTGATGGTTGAGTGCTTGATTTTACCGCTTGTGCATATGACACACTTTTAGATGTGTGTGCAGTTTTCGCGGTTGTCTGTGCAAACTGTGCACTTTGCTTTGTTGTCTGTTTGTCGGTAGTTTGCTTATCGGCAGGGTTATTAGGTGAGTCAGTTTTTGAGGTTTTGTTTATAGGAAATCTAGGTTCTAACAATTAAATAAAACAAGTTATAGGCCTTTTATAACCGAATATATTATTAGCCAATTTAAAATTAACTAGAAAGATTATATATCAGTATATTTGAAAAGTCAAAACCATAGACGAAAGTAATACCAACCATAGAGACTTTATTGAAGAAGAATCTACTAAAGATTGATTTTTGTAAATAATTAAATCAAATAAATCAACACCCCTCAAAAATTAATCTACCAATTGTATAAATAAAATAAATCAAAGTTAATACCAAATTGACCTGAACATATTCATTTCTAGTGTTTGCTGGGAAATACATCTCATGGTCCAACATTTGTTGCTAAGGAAACCCAGAAAACCTTAATCAGACCATTTCGATTTCATTAAATCATAAATCATTCTAAATAATAATGAAATTAATTGTTCTTCAAACAAATTGTTCTTCGTCATTTGATAGATAGATAGATAGATAGATAAAAAGTTTATTCAGTGCAACTAAAGACACAATACAAATATTGAAAAAAAAACAAAGAATAAAAAGATAAATAAATTGACCCATAGACACCTCGTATAACTAAATCTATAACGGTCGATCACTACTGGACGGTATGTGTCTCATGGTTGCACCAAATGGGATGGGATTTGCATCTCCTTGGCAACTAAACACTCTCTGTAGTTGGCTGGGTGAGGTAAGCCACAGTGGACACATTTAGGTTTATCTTCTGCAGGTTTGTTGCAATCAGCTGTGAGGTGTTTACCTGTACATTTAACACACCTTGGTTCTGTGAGCAATACTTATGGGTATGACCATAAGCCTGGCATCTCTTACACTGCGGTATTATTTTTGATGTTTTAAGCGGGGTTATTTCAACTTTAGACCCTAGGACATGTTTAATGCTGTATATTTTACTGACATCTTCGCCATTCTTAAATGATAGTATGAACATATTCAGCGGTTCTTTTGTTCTCCAGCTTAACTTGTTAATTGCATTTTCTATCTGAAATCCTTGCGACGTTAGGTCATCTTTAATCCGATCCAGTGGGCAAGAAGAAAGAAATTTTGTATATTTATGTTTTATAATTTGTATGGTGTACAATAAAGAGTATTCTATTCTATTCTATTCAAGAAGAATGCAATTTTTTCGCCACTACTCTTATTGGCCTGGTCTGCTTATCCTCGCCATAAACAGTTATTTTCTGTTAAGCGTCGGACAATCACTGCAGGATTTTTCAGTTTTGGCATTTATTTTCAGACTATTACCGCTTAACATTTTGGCGGTAAATGTTTCTACTGGCTGAGATTCAGTCAAAAAGTCGTAGAATGTTTGGTAATTCTTAACACCGTCCACTACGATTGGAGGTGGTGCTAGAGTTTTTTTAGAGGTTGCCTTCTTTTTTTTTTTGTTCAGTTGCTGCTGTTGAGCGCTAGTGCTAGCTTGTTGTAGTGTAATTATACAGGGTGTATTTGACAGCCCTCCGCAAACTGATAGGGTGGCTTCAGTACATCATATTAAGATGACCGGTACATGAAGTTCTTTCAGGAACATTAAGGGAATCCAAAAAAACAGATTTGTTTTATTACCTCACACGCAGTGTATCGTTACCGTGGCAAAACGCACGTAGCGGACGGCAGCGAGCTTGAGCGAGGCTGCGTCTTTTATTACGTTACGTTACGTTACATTGAAACGAGTGACAACGAGTACACACACGTACACAGTAAAACACGTACACAGATAAAAAAAATAAGTTAAAGAAAATAATTCTACCTTTGAATCGCTCCGGTCGTATGAGATACGGCTCGAAGTGACCTCCACCGAGGTGTTCACACACATTGGCACGGCGCAAAGTCTCCGCGTGTAAGCGGGGCAGCAAGGTGGGATCCTCATTGCAGCTGTAGCGTAGCTGCTGGAACACGTTCGTGATGCGTTCTCGCATTTCCTCCTCACTTGCACATGCACTCACAAACACTTTTTCCTTTACGTAGCCCCACAAAAAGAAGTCTAAAGGTGTAAGGTCGGGCGAGCGGGCTGGCCAGGGTTGCGGTCCAAATCTGCCAAGCCAGCGATTCGGAAAGGTGGCGTCTAAATGCGAACGCACTGGGAGCGTTATGTGCGGAGGAGCGCCGTCGTGCTGGAACCAAATCATTGGCAAGTGCGCTAGTGGTAAATCCTCCAAGGCTTCCCATTCCTCGTCCAGCTCGTCACGGAGGGTCTCCAGCTCTCTTTCTAGGTTAACGCGAAGAAAATCGAGACAGCGCGCTGCGTTCATGCGCGCTGGAAGAAACACAGGCCCTAGGATTTTATTACCATAAATTCCTGCCCAGACGCGCACTAAATGTAGCCATTTTTCACAACACAATAACAAACAATTCACGAACGTAACACACACGAACCGAACGTGTTACAACGCGACTGCACGGGCGAACCGAATCGACATGCGCTTACGCACAATAGCGAGCGATACTGCCAGTGCCAGCAAGTTTCATCCTGCTCGCAATGCGACGACAAATGTTGCCAACTACACGAAAATTTCGCACGAAATCTTGTGCAAAATTTTTGTTTTTGCGCTACTTTTAATCATAAATGGATTAAAGTTAGCCGTCATTTTTCGTGGCGGACTGAAACGATTAATTTGTCAATCTAATTTAAATGTTATGCTAAGTAAAGTATGAGTAGTGCAAGTCCCGTGTAAGGTTAGCCTGCCATTGCAGAGGGCATAGGTTCGATTCCCGACTCTACTATCAATAGGTAGCTGTTGTAAAGCCATGTAAAAGCCCCTTGGGTGGCTTAGATACTGGTTCCAGTGATCACTTGAATAAAGAATTTATTAATTAATAAGATACGAGCCACAAATACTCAAGGGCACATTAAGTGCAGTTTTCGTTTAAAATTAGGTGCATAAAAAGATTTGCATAATTGATAAATGCAAATCTGTAATCTTAACATAAAAGAGGTTCTTATTTATTTACTTATTTACCATTTATGTCCACACATATACAAACAGACAAGAAAAACAGAACAGAAAAAAATAGGTTTAAGGTGAACCAAATTTGTTCTAACATTTTTGTTCACAAATTATGGTCTAATAACTTGGCAACACTGCAATCGTGGCATTGTACAATCGTGCAAATCTACTCTCTCTCTATTGGTTAGGAGGGAAGAGTAGCATGCGGCGAGTTCGATGCACTGTAGCTAGGCATAAAGTAAACAGCTGATTTCAAGCGTCGTTCGTTTTAGAGTATTTCAACATCCATTGCTGTTTTTTTTTAATTCAGCTGTTTTATTTACATAAATGGAGTGTTGAATACAGAGAATGTAATTTTACATTGAAATAAAGGAATATCAGCAGAAAAAACGGCATCATTTTTTTTTTCCTGAGAAAATTTCCAGTGGTATCCCACTGGAAATTTCAGCTCAAATTCAGCTCAGCGCAGCTGGGAATTCAGCTCTTTATTCTGAATCATATCTGATTCAGAATAAAGAGCTGAATCAATCCTGTGTTTTTCTGGAGGGCTGTCAATAACACCCGATATATTGACTTCAACGTTTTAGTAATGTTTAGTTAAATTCACATGTATGTCATATGGTATTTTACTATGGGGTGGAGCTACTGGCATTGAGTCCATTTTTTTTTGTGAATGAGAGGTATCAGAGCCATCTCAAGCAACTATTTAAAAGGATTCATATTGTGACGGTACCTTGCTAATTAATTTATGAAAATATTATGTATGTAAGAATAAATATACATTTTTTTTAAATAAAATAATAATAATAATTAATTTAAAAATAGAAGTAATTTTATAAACTACATTTGGTTGTGACACGCTCCCTCGCAAGTTGGTGCGGTCGCACAACATTTGCCTTTAAAACTCATTAAAAGTACATTTTGTAAACAAAGGAAGGGGCGACTACAATCAATTCTATTTTATTATAAATTTTATTGTACATAAGTGCCTTTTATGTGCCTATTTGAAATAAATGCTTTGACTTTTGACTTTGAAATAAAACAAATATGTATTAATAAATAATATACGAGTAATACTCTTGACGGTTTTTGTTTACTTACAGAGCGAAAACCGGAAAATTTGGACAATAGCTGTGTAGATGTAGCACATATATCACCACACCATTCTGTATCAGATTCAGAAGACGATGTACCTTTAATGAAGTTTAAAACTGAAGTGGAAGAAGAACAAGAAATCCCTAAGAAGAAACGTGGAGCCAGCGAGATGACAAGTTAGTATTAGTTACTTGTATACGCCACAAACTCATTTTTAAATATATATACCTATAATTAATATTTCTTTAAATATGTATTTCAATTTATATTTGCTAATAATACATTGACGCGCCTCCTGTTACTCAGGACATGAGTCTTCTCATCACTTTTCTATGAAACAGCTAATTTATTTTGAAAACCGACAATACATTTCTATGCTACGGTTAAGAATCATGTGCTTAATTCATAGTTATGGTTAGCGCGTCGATGTCCCTGCCACCCTGTATATCTTGAATACATCTTGAGGGGTAGTTTTGACAAACTAATAATAATGACGAACTTTAAAGTTAGGCAAGTATTCCTGCCAAGTTTAAAGCAAACTAATTCAAAGAATAAGATTGCTTAAAGTTTAAACAATCTTATTCTTTGAGCTAATTAGCTTTCTTATTCTTTGAGATAATCACGTTCCTAGTCGCGGTAGTTTCGGCTGTGCCTTATCAATGATAATGATTTCATACTAAATTGCCACTTTTTCCAACAATTATTGCTGGAAAAGTGGTTAGGTACAAAGTTGAAACCTTCTACATACAGATGATTCTGTAACTTATTCCTTGAGCAGGGTTTGTTTAAACTTTAATCAGATACTTTTGAAACAGACCATATTATTATGTTGATATTAGTACAATTTTGTACTTCATGCCTCTAGTGATGAAACGTATTATTCATTGTCACCAGAAATTCCTTTTCGGTCTTATTGTGAATCGTGCAAAGCGCTATTGTTTTAATTCGAGTGCATGTCAGTCTTATTCTAACATTGTACTTACCAGATTTATAATCACAGGGGCGACCGTTGCGAAGAAACCACAACTAGACACACGAAGAACAATACTAGAAGATGCAATACCAGCTGAGCCAACGAAAAAAGACAAATTAGATTCGGGTGTTATTAGGACAACTCAAAAACGTACGTCTGAACCTGGCACTTACTTCAAAGAGTCTTACAAAGGTGATCAGCGTAGTTTTAGTGAAAAGCGCACTTTAACAAATCATATTCGAATACACACTGGTGAAAAACCTTATAAGTGTGAGTTATGTCATCGTAGTTTTTCTGGAAAGAGCTATTTATCAATACATATTCGGGGACACACTGCTGAAAAACCTTATAAGTGTAATGTATATCATCGTAGTTTTTCTGGAAATAGTAATTTGTCAAATCATATTCGAATACACACTGGTGAAAGACCTTACAAATTTGAGACCATATGTCAATGTTAGTACAATTTTTCTTTTTGCTTTTTTTTTTGACTTGCGCTATTGTTTTTATTCGAGTGCATGTCAGTATTCTTCCAACATTATACTTACCAGATTTATAATCACAGGAGCGACCGTTGCAAAGAAACCAAAACTAGACACACGAAGAAAAATACTAGAAGATGCAATACCAGCTGTGCCAACGAAAAAAGACAAATCAGACTCGGAGGTTATCCGGACTACTCTAAACGAACGTACATCCAAACCTGGTACTTACTTCAAAGAGCCTTACAAATGTGATCAGTATAGCTTTAGTGTAAAGGGTGTTTTAACAAAAGATATTCGAATAAACACTGGCGAAAGACCTTACAAATGTGATAAATGCCAACGTAGATTTAGTCGAGGGATTCATTTAAAAACTCATAATCGTATACATACTGGTGAAAAACCTTACAAGTGTGATGTATGTCAGCGTAGTTTTAATCAAAAGGGCCATTTAACAAATCATATTCGAATACACACTGGTGAAAAACCTTACAGGTGTGATGTATGTCAACGTAGTTTTAGTAAAAATTGTAATTTAACTAAACATATTCGAATACACACTGGTGAAAAACCTTATAAGTGTGAGTTATGTCATCGTAGTTTTTCTGGAAAGAGTCAATTATCAATACATATTCGAAAACATACTGGTGTAAAACCTTACAAGTGTGATGTATGTCAGCGTAGTTTTAATCAAAAGCGCAGTTTAACAAATCATAGTCTAATACACACTGGCGAAAGACCTTTCAAATGTGATATATGTCAACATAATTTTAGGCAAAAAGATACTTTAGCAAAACATATTCGAATACACACTTGTGAAAAACCTTTCAAATGTGATGTATGTCAACATAATTTTAGGCAAAAAAGTGCTTTAACACAACATATTCGAATACACACTTGTGAAAAACCTTTCAAATGTGATGTATGTCTGCGTAGTTTTAGTAACAAGTGGCATTTATCTGATCATATTCGAGTACACACTGGCGAAAGACCTTTCAAATGTGATATATGTCAACATAATTTTAGGCAAAAAGGTGCTTTAACACAACATATTCGAATACACACTTGTGAAAAACCTTTCAAATGTGATGTATGTCTGCGTAGTTTTAGTAACAAGTGTCATTTATCTGATCATATTCGAGTACACACTGGCGAAAGACCTTTCAAATGTGATATATGTCAACATAATTTTAGGCAAAAAAGTGCTTTAACAAAACATATTCGAATACACACTGGCGAAAGACCTTTCAAATGTAATATATGCCAACGTAGTTTTAAACTAAAAAATGCTTTAACATATCATATTCGAACACACACTGGTGAAAAACCTTTGTCAACGTCGTTGGTTTAGAGAAAAGAGTACTTTAAGGAAACATTAAAAAACACAGTGTTGAAAATGCTTTTATGTGTGGTTCATGTTTAACGTAGTTTTAGTCCAAATTGTGACTAAACAAAACATTCGCAGACATGTTGAAGGCAGATTGTAGAATTCGTCATGATACATTCCGCGCCATCCGAGGGGCTTGTGGCTAAGCAATAACCGCCGCACGGGTCGATCGATCAGGTTAACCTACGCTTGCCACGGTTGGTCCATGGATGGGTGACCATCTTCACATATCAAGACCCCCCCGTGCCTCGGAAAGCACGTTAAGCCGTTTGTCCCGGCTGTCATTCGTGGATCTTTGACAGTCGTTACGGGTCGTCAGTAGCCCGAAAGTCTGACAACCAGTCTTAACCAAGGGGTATCGTATTACCCAGTAACTGGGTTGTGGAGGTCAGATAGGCAGTCGCTCCATGTAAAATAGTGGTATTCAGCTGCATCCGGTTAGACTGGTAGCCGACCCCAACATAGTTGGGAAAAGGCTAGGCAGATGATGACATTCCGCGCCATCCGTTTGCATACTGTCGCCGTTATTTATAATGCCTAAAGCAAAATGGATAACGCCTAAGGATTATGTAAAAGTCTTTGATTTGATTCGCAATTAAAGATTTGATCGCCGTGGACTAGAGAAAAAGTTTTTGGAGGTTATCCGGCTCGTAAACCACGCTGAAGTGTCCGTGCAAACTGGCGTTCGGCGGACTCCTGCTAATAAATAACGGGTAATAATGTTTACCGACTGTTATTTAAACATTAGATTTATTACTAGGTTAGATTTCTTAGACGACTTATTCTGATTTGTTAACTGCCCGTTTACTGCTTGGTATTTATTTAATTTAACCTTTTCACTATTCTTTTACGACTAATTTTTATTTAGTTTATACAAACTCGTTGGTTGGTGGTTACCCTAACATAATTATGACTCTTGACGAAATGGATGCAATCAGAAGCGACATCAATTTGCCTTGGGCATTATACATAACGACGACAGTATGCAAACGGACGGCGCCGTATGTAAAATGACAAATCCTTCAATCTGCCTGCGACATAAACACTTGTGAAAACCTTACCTTAGTATAAAAAATGTTTTCTTAGCTTAAATGAGTGTAGTTTGTAGGTTTTAGTTTAAATAGGTAGCGTGGTTTGTAAAAACAAACATTTTTTATGTGTATGTCATTTCTTTTTTTTTTTCATACAAAATTTTACGTGTTTTGCCTAACAAATAATATAAAAGTACGTCAGCGTAGTTTGAATGATAAGGTTCATATAAGAAATCATCTTCGAACATACTGGCGAAACATCTTTCAAATATGATAAACACGTAACATTAAAACAACGACTATTTTGAATAAAAAAATAAGAATGATTATATTATTCTATTGTTACTAGCAGCGCCCCGAGGTTTCACCCGCATAAGTGGAAACATCGGGATACAAAGTATCCTGTGTCATTCTCTGCGCCGTTCAGTAGTTACAGCGTGAAAGAGTAACAAACATCCATCCATTCTCAGAAACTTTCGCGTTTATTCTACTAATATTATAAACGTGAAAGTTTGTATGGGTGGATGTTTGTTACTCTCACGCAAAAACTACTGAACGGATTTGGATGAAATTTGGCACACAGATAGTTTATAACCAGGATTAACACAGGATAAATTTTATCCCGATATTCCCACGGGATCGAAATATAAAGGGTATAACCGCGGGGCGCTGCTAGTAAAAAAGAAATCATAAATGAACATTTAAATTTTCATTTATGATTTCTTTCGTTTTAAAACGAGAAACGAGAACGAGAAATTACTAGCTGCGCCCCGCAGTTTCACCCGGATAAAATTTAAAAGTAAGGAATACCGGGATAAAAAGTGAATGCTGTGATTGAGTGATTATCGATATTTCAGGCGTTTAATTTAATCTCGTAATCTTGTACGCAGACTGACCAGTCGATAGACAATAAACAAATAAATGGCTAAGTTTGTATTAGCGACAAAGGGGAAAGGGACGAGGGGCGATTGTCATTTTCGAAAAAATCACTTATAGACAAATATGTCTATTAATGCCAGGATTTTTTGTTCCGAGCTGTGGTTCCGAGAGTTGTAACAGCAATACCAGCCGTGCAATGTGTGCGTTACCCTGGCAAAATGTTGTGCATTTGAGAAGTGAGACCATAACAAATAATTAGCGTATCATGAGGAGCAATTTGTTTACCAATAGCAAAATTTGTGTGAATTGTAGTTTTAAAGTCATTTGAGTAAAACACATTTTGCTGGAGTAACGTTTGAAACATTATCCTAGCAAAATCGATTTTCAAAAGTTCGTTCTGCCCGGAACCAAATACATGAATAGATAGCTTTTGTTGCGTAGTAAATGTTTGTAAATAGCAAAATTTGTGTGTGATATGGTTCTTGAGTTATTAAAGATTTTGCTGCGGTAATGTTTTGGGATTCCTAGATCTCGAAAACGGCTCAACGCAGACAATTGAAAAAAATACCAATAAAAGTCCTTAATTTGTTTAAACATTATTTTTTGATTTGGCTGACGTAAACAAATGGAATTAAATGGTTTCAAAAATCAGATAAAAACGGATTTGCAAGTAAACCAAAACGCTTATAAATAGCCAAATAAATAGCTGTAGAAAATACCCATGGTAGACGCTTACGTCAAAAATATTAAATTTCATATCTTTACACTAAAAGAAGAAAAAAACAAAGGACATGTCCCAAAATGGTTTTTAATTATTCAATAATTCTAACAAGGATAAATTAAATATATTCGGATAGACATCCCAAAAACTAGTGGTTCTTACTATATCATACATTTTTAAAGGCCCCCAATTTAGAGAAAAATATTTTTTTATATTAGTGTGAATTTACTCCTAAAACGAACATACCTTTCTAATTGTCTAGGATAATAAAGTGAACACACAATACCTATAAATGTATGTACTCCTTGTACTCTCCTTGTACACTCCTTAGGGGCTTGTGGCTAAGTAATAACCGCCGCACGGGTCGATCGATCAGGTTAAGCTACGCTTGCCGCGGTTGGTCCGTGGATGGGTGACCATCTTCACATACCAAGACCCCTCCGTGCCTCGGAAAGCACGTTGAGCCGTTGGTCCCGGCTGTCATTCGTGGACCTTTGACAGTCGTTACGGGTCGTCAGAAGCCCGAAAGTCTGACAACCAGTCTTACCAAGGAGTATCGTATTACCCAGTAACTGGGTTGTGGAGGTGAGATAGGCAGTCGCTCCATGTAAAATACTGGTATTCAGCTGCATCCGGTTAGACTGGAAGCCGATCCCAACATAGTTGGGAAAAAGGCTAGGCAGATGATGATGAATAAAGTGAACGCACCCCAAAAAATAATAATCTTGTCAAAATTGACACATGGTACTGCCATTACTGTCAATCAATCTTTGATAATTATGATCTAAGGGTATGTCAATGTGAACTTTAGGTTTTTTTTTTTTGTTTTCTCCGCACGTTTTCTCATATCACATCTGACTTTGGCAGAATTGTCGACATCGGCACCATTGCCATAGAGGAAAATAGAGAGATTCAATGTGAACGAAACGAATCTAATCAGATTATTTATTTACCTACCTATGTAATATAATCTATACTAATAATAAAGCGGTTATCAAGAAGTGCATGTTTCAGCACAGTCCACAGGGGCTGCTTGGCAGGGGTTTTATAAGTAAGGAGCAAGGAGTTTTATAATTACGTAGGAGAATTCCTTTTTAATGACTTGGAAGCGAGTTTGGAAGTGGATGAAAAGCATTTCGACAATATTATCCTATTTAAAAACTGAATTAATATGCTATAATTGGACGCAAGTGTTACAGTTTTGTTAGGAAATAAAACTTTTATTTTATTTTATATATTCTTTTATTGATTTTCTTCATTTTCATTTCATTTTTTTTTGTCTTATTAAAATATTCGAGAAACTGAGCAGGTGGAGATATATATCATTTTGTTGCTGAGCTCATCCAAGATACCAGACAATAAAATTGTCATCACATGAGACAGCTTACTACCGTCCCAATTATGCAACTGCAATAATAATCAGAAATACACCCTTTCCAAGTAGTCTCTGCCACTTTACGATAGTGGCGTGACTTTATTCGTCATTTTTACTTTAACATATTGAGCTATGGTATTTGAGCATATAAGGACTGGACGAAACTATCTCGGCGTCTATTAAGCTGATGCCCAATCACATCATCATCATCCTAGCGTAGCCTTTTCCCAACTATGTCGGGGTCGCCTTCCAGTCTAACCGGATGCATCTGAATATCAGGACAGTCAGTCAAAACAGGATGGAAATAGTTTGGTTTGGGGGAAATGATAAAAGCAAAGCACAAATTAAAATACACTGAATAACAAAAACGCGCGAGCGAAAGTGTGATGTCACTCAGGTTGGCTGGACAAATCTTCAAAATAGCTTGCATTTAACTAGGTCAATAGGTCACTTTATGTGACGGCTAAACACCCTTATTTCAGAATTTGTGACGCTACAGAATCTTAGATAATCGATCGAAAACGTGTCCAGCCATCTTGAAAAACCACTTTTCGCTGGTCTCTCAATCTCGGTAACGGAAGTGATTTTGACGACTTTTTGCATATCAACGGGCGTCACATAAATTTGTGACGGGCACCGAGCTAAAAGTTTTGTGATAAGTACAGTGGTTTAGTAGAAAAATGCAAAAATCTGTGTCCAGCCATCTTGAATTTACGTATAAAACTTATGGCTGGCACTTCCGAATCTCAATAACGGGGGCGTTTTCGAATATGGTTCCTTTACTAATACTTGGTGACGCAATGTGTGACAGTAATAACGTTTGATTTATGGCGTCACATGTAAGGGTTTACGAGAAATCAATAAAAACTTAATGTCCAGCCAACCTGAGTTCAAGATGGCTGGACACATGTATCTCCACTGCCTGATGATCTACGACCTTCGAAATGTGTTCAAAATGTTGTGACGGGGACGATAATGATAACCTGAAATTGTGACGGAGAAACTTTGCGTAGTTTCAAAGATATTGACCATTTAAATTTTTCCATACAAACATCCATTAATATTGTGAGGTGACCATAATTTTACATAAATAAAGGATTTCTTTTTAATCGATTAATTGGCCGGTAGGTAGCATCCACGCCTGCTTTGTATTTGATTTCCCCGTGGGAATAAAAGGTGGAAACGGGCCAGTTTACGCGTGTCACCGCCCGCCGCCGCGCCCGCGCCCGCCGCCGCGCCCGCGCCCGCCGTCGTCCGGTACGCGGCCTTAGGACGGCGGTAAAACAACGTTGTGGTACAAGGCGGGGGTTACGGAAGTGCAAATGCGAGTTGATCATCGTCATTTTCGCCATTTGAAACGCTGTATAAGTACAAATAAATAAATGTGATTTTATTTACAGCAAACATTATTTTTTCATTTAAATACCTTCAGAGCATTAGTTTAGTTCTCCTGACATAATATATACCTACTAAAAAGAATAGATATCTGCACGTAAATAATCAATAACATTTAAAAATTACACCCCCCCCTTCCTCACTTCTACATTTTTGTCTTCTATTGGTTTAAATATCTACAGTTGTTCATATTAGTATCACCAATACACGGATTTTCGTCCATTAAAGAAAACACCTTAAAATATACTTGTCCTACATAAAACCTACAATATTGGTTACCCTACTGCAGTGTTTGTATGGGGAAATTTAAATGATCAATATCTTTGAAACCACGCAAAGTTTCTCCGTCACAATTTCAGGTTATCATTATCGTCCCCGTCACAACATTTTGAACACATTTCGAAGGTCGTAGATCATCAGGCAGTGGAGATACATGTGTCCAGCCATCTTGAACTTAGGTTGGCTGGACATTAAGTTTTTATTGATTTCTCGTAAACCCTTACATGTGACGCCATAAATCAAACGTTATTACTGTCACACATTGCGTCACCAAGTATTAGTAAAGGAACCATATTCGAAAACGCCCCCGTTATTGAGATTCGGAAGTGCCAGCCATAAGTTTTATACGTAAATTCAAGATGGCTGGACACAGATTTTTGCATTTTTCTACTAAACCACTGTACTTATCACAAAACTTTTAGCTCGGTGCCCGTCACAAATTTATGTGACGCCCGTTGATATGCAAAAAGTCGTCAAAATCACTTCCGTTACCGAGATTGAGAGACCAGCGAAAAGTGGTTTTTCAAGATGGCTGGACACGTTTTCGATCGATTATCTAAGATTCTGTAGCGTCACAAATTCTGAAATAAGGGTGTTTAGCCGTCACATAAAGTGACCTATTGACCTAGTTAAATGCAAGCTATTTTGAAGATTTGTCCAGCCAACCTGAGTCACATAAAGTGTGACGGATCAGACGGATGACGCATAATGGCCAACACACTTTGTCATATTTGATAGATATGAATAGCGTCATCTGTCTATTAAAGCCTCTTATACACGGTCCACCCCAGCTGTACGACCGCTCAAGGCCGCGGTGTTGGATGTAGCATACACGCTATCGTGCGCGCATCCAGCCTGCTAGAAGTAATCGTACGAAGGTAGTCAGCGCAAGTGTATTTTAAATCAAAATGCCACCATATTTGTCAAAACGCCAAAAATATGGGAGTTCTTCTGATGTTGTCAGCAGCAGCAAAATACAAGAAAAAAATAGGAAGAGATTTTGGTTGAAAAAAGTCTGGTAATGCATTTATTCTTTTTTGTTTATTCATGTAGTCCGCATTTGATACATTCCACAGACAAGATTTGTATGTTTCAATAAATCGTGAAATTTTTTCACGATCCATGTTGGCGTCCGTTCGACTTCCGGCACAGGCTCTAAGGGACAGTTCACACCGAGACGCGACGCGACGCTGCGCGCACACTTTAAAAGAGTGACTCAAAATATACTTTATTTTCTACACAAAAAGGTACACATTGCATTGTGAGAGTTCAGAATACGTTGCGCCGAACTCTCACAATGCAATGTGTACCTTTTCGTGTAGAAAATAAAGTATATTTTGAGTCACTCTTGTAAAGTGTGCGCGCAGCGTCGCGCCGCGTCGCGTCTCGGTGTGAACTGACCCTAAATGGTGAATGCTGCTATACAGCGAGTTTATACACGATTAAGCATGCACGACACACGATCCTTCGGACGTACGTCCGCGTTATTTAATGTCTATCTGTACGACGTTCGCGGTGGTGGGAGCTGCCATCAACAAAATATATACTAACATTAAATAATTTATCATTTTCCTCTTAAATAGGTAGGTCTAAAAATATTATTTCAGTGGTTCCAAGTTCCATATTTTTGTAGCTTTTATTTGGGTGTAGTTTGGTTTCTGTTAGATTTTTCTCGGAATAAAAACCAACGTCCATATAAAAAGCGAACATCTCCTTTGATTAATTTTAGACTGGTCGGTACTTTAGCGATGAAATACGCAGTTTCCAAAACATTAAAAAACGTGGCATACTTTAAACAAATTAAAATGATTCATGAACATTCATTCCTGTTAATTTCAGCTTTCAATTACGGCTGTAATGAAAGTTATATCAAAATCAAAAATATGTCAGAAATTCTCTAATAAGCCGACCAAATCGAAAAGGTCACGAAAAAGCGACCGCACCATACATAAGCGTAGTGAGCGTAACCATCTTAATTATCTAACAAAACATCCATATTACCATTGGTATTACGGATGTTTTGTTAGTACAGTTGGATACAAAAGTTTGCTGGACAGGTTAGTAAAACTAATAAAATGGTCATGATTCATTATTTTTATTTAAAAATCAGTCTCATACAAATTATATATCTTTCCCTTAGCATTACACAAAGTTATTTACTAAGTGTCGCCTTCAACAGGGGAAGGGCGCTGATGTCTGAAATACAGATATTTTGTATCTAGGTCAGACACAGATGTTCAATATCGGAACATAGTATAAAGTGTATTATAGTGTATCACCATATATTATCTAATTGTATTTTTTTTTTGAACAAATAAATTATTATTATTATCTCCTTTATTTCATTTAAATACATACAAATTACATTTTTAAATATTTTTATAAACAAAAAGATAAAAAAACATTTAAAAATATAACAAATAGTAGCCCACCGGTATCGGGAACAGGGTCCAAGCTACCGGCGGTCAGGGCTCCAGAGAGGAACTTTCTGACAACGCGAGCCGTGTCCAGAAGTACCGCTTTCTGAATCAAGCCCTTGATCCAGCTACCCAACGAGAGCCTCCTCAGGTGTTGGTCGAGGCTCTTGGCTATTAACCCATTGGCTGTCACGACTATCGGCACTATGATTGCTGATTCCATATGCCACATGTCGACAACCTCGCGAGCCAAGTCAAGATACTTGATTTGTTTATCTTTCTCGGCTTTCACGAGGTTCTCATCATGCGGGACGGTTATGTCAACAATCATTGCGCGCCGCTCTGATCGATCCACCACCACTATATCAGGCTTATTGGCAACAATAGTCCTGTCAGTGATGATGGATCGATCCCAGTACAACGTGATATTTCCATTTTGAAGAAATGGGTCGGACACATACCTATAGTACGGCACCTCAGATTCGACAAGGCTGTATTTCAGAGCAAGTTGCTGATGGATTAGCCTGGCTACAAGGTTGTGTCTATGCAAGTACTCTCCGTTAGCTAGACGAGAACACCCGGAGATAATATGCCTGATTGATTCTCCCGGCCGGTGGCATGCCCGACAGCTGTCAACTGTGCCGTCTTTCACAATAAATCTCCGGTAATTGTTCGTCATCATAACTTTGTCCATAATTGCACAGACAAAACCTTCGGTTTCTCCAAAGAAGTCACCGAAACGCAGCCAGGCTACGGACGCTAGTAGATCTAAATCAGGCCCATATAGGGCCCGGAAGAAGCGTCCGTGAAGCTCCTTACTCTGCCATACCTCCATGCGTTCATTTGTGTCAAGCACTACTGGTTTGCGCCAGTTCTTTTTACCCAAGGAAAGCGGGGTGAGGCCCTTGTCCACCGCGACTACATCTCGATGCATCCCCACGTTGGTTTCTAGGAAATATTCCATGAGACTGCATATCTCGCGATTGTGGAGGTTCTTAGCGTTTAAAAAGCCTCGACCTCCACATTTTCGCGGGATATACAGCCTCATTACCAATGACCGCGGGTGATGCATTAGATTTGCAGTCAGCAGCGTACGGAGCCTCCTATCCAGGGCGTCGAGTTCGGTCTGAGTCCATTTGAGTATGCCGAAAGAGTACATCAAAACCGGCATGACCCAACCGTTGAAGGCGCGCACCTTGTTTCCGCTTGATAAAAGACCACTAAACACTTTTTTCAGGCGGCCAAAGAAGCGCTCCTTCAACGATTGCTTCATGTCAGTAACATTGATGCCCAATGCTACCCAAATACTTATAGGTTTCGGATGCGGAGAGGGCTCTAAGGCTGTGGAATCCGAGAGTTGAGTTCCCACGGATTCCAAATCTCCCCTAGCTTTACATGGATGACCGCACATTTGCCCACACCAAATTCCATCCTGATGGCGCTACTGAAGGTTTCAGTAATTTTCAGTAGCTCTATCAGTTGCTAATTGTTGGGGGCAAAGAATTTTTGACGGCACGGTTGGCGCAGTGGTTAAGCGATTGACTGCTGCTCTGTATGTCGCGGGTTCGATTCCCGCACGGAGCAAATATTTGTATGACCTACAAGTAGTTGTTCCGGGTCTGGCTGTTTGTGTATGTGAGTTTAAATGTTTGTATTGTTTGTAAACGCACCCACGATACAGGAGAAATTCCTAGTGTGGGGGGCAACGTTTTAAAAAAAAAGAAAAAAAGGTCATCCATGTAGAGGAGGTGAGATATAACCTGACTACCTCTCCTCAACCGATAGCCTAGACCTGAATCTTCCAGCAGCGTGCTTAGAGGATTCAAGGCTAAGCAGAACAAAAGCGGACTCGGTTTTCGCTCTGTAAGTAAACAAAAACCGTCAAGAGTATTACCTACTCGTATATTATTTATTAATACATATTTGTTTTATTTCAAAGTCAAAAGTCAAAGCATTTATTTCAAATAGGCACATTAAAGGAACTTATGTACAATAAAATTTATAATAAAATAGAATTGATTGTAGTCGCCCCTTCCTTTGTTTACAAAATGTACTTTTAATGAGGTTTTAAAGGCAAATGTTGTGCGACCGCACCAACTTGCGAGGGAGCGTGTCACAACCAAATGTAGTTTATAAAATTACTTCTATTTTTAAATTAATTATTATTATTATTTTATTTAAAAAATGTATATTTATTCTTACATACATAATATTTTCATAAATATTAATTAGCAAGGTACCGTCACAATATGAATCCTTTTAAATAGTTGCTTGAGATGGCTCTGATACCTCTCATTCACAAAAAAAAAATGGACTCAATGCCAGTAGCTCCACCCCATAGTAAAATACCATATGACATACATGTGAATTTAACTAAACATTACTAAAACGTTGAAGTCAATATATCGGGTGTTATTGACAGCCCTCCACAAAAACACAGGATTGATTCAGCTCTTTATTCTGAATCATATCCCACTGGAAATTTTCTCAGGAAAAAAAAAAAAAAATATGCCGTTTTTTCTGCTGATATTCCTTTATTTCAATGTAAAATTACATTCTCTGTATTCAACACTCCATTTATGTAAATAAAACAGCTGAATTAAAAAAAACAGCAATGGATGTTGAAATACTCTAAAACGAACGACGCTTGAAATCAGCTGTTTACTTTATGCCTAGCTACAGTGCATCGAACTCGCCGCATGCTACTCTTCCCTCCTAACCAATAGAGAGAGAGTAGATTTGCACGATTGTAGAATGCCACGATTGCAGTGTTGCCAAGTTATTAGACCATAACTTGTGAACAAAAATGTTAGAACAAATTTGGTTCACCTTAAACCTATTTTTTTCTGTTCTGTTTTTCTTGTCTGTATATATGTGTGTACATAAATGGTAAATAAGTAAATAAATAAGAACCTCTTTTATGTTAAGATTACAGATTTGCATTTATCAATTATGCAAATCTTTTTATGCACCTAATTTTAAACGAAAACTGCACTTAATGTGCCCTTGAGTATTTGTGGCTCGTATCTTATTAATTAATAAATTCTTTATTCAAGTGATCACTGGAACCAGTATCTTAGCCACCCAAGGGGCTTTTACATGGCTTTACAACAGCTACCTATTGATAGTAGAGTCGGGAATCGAACCTATGCCCTCTGCAATGGCAGGCTAACATTACACGGGACTTGCACTACTCATACTTTACTTAACATAACATTTAAATTAGATTGACAAATTAATCGTTTCAGTCCGCCACGAAAAATGACGGCTAACTTTAATCCATTTATGATTAAAAGTAGCGCAAAAACAAAAATTTTGCACAAGATTTCGTGCGAAATTTTCGTGTAGTTGGCAACATTTGTCGTCGCATTGCGAGCAGGATGAAACTTGCTGGCACTGGCAGTATCGCTCGCTATTGTGCGTAAGCGCATGTCGACTCGGTTCGCCCGTGCAGTCGCGTTGTAACACGTTCGGTTCGTGTGTGTTACGTTCGTGAATTGTTTGTTATTGTGTTGTGAAAAATGGCTACATTTAGTGCGCGTCTGGGCAGGAATTTATGGTAATAAAATCCTAGGGCCTGTGTTTCTTCCAGCGCGCATGAACGCAGCGCGCTATCTCGATTTTCTTCGCGTTAACCTAGAAAGAGAGCTGGAGACCCTCCGTGACGAGCTGGACGAGGAATGGGAAGCCTTGGAGGATTTACCACTAGAGCACTTGCCAATGATTTGGTTCCAGCACGACGGCGCTCCTCCGCACATAACGCTCCCAGTGCGTTCGCATTTAGACGCCACCTTTCCGAATCGCTGGCTTGGCAGATTTGGACCGCAACCCTGGCCAGCCCGCTTGCCCGACCTTACACCTTTAGACTTCTTTTTGTGGGGCTACGTAAAGGAAAAAATGTTTGTGAGTGCATGTGCAAGTGAGGAGGAAATGCGAGAACGCATCACGAACGTGTTCCAGCAGCTACGCTACAGCTGCAATGAGGATCCCACCTTGCTGCCCCGCTTACACGCGGAGACCCTGCGCCGTGCCAATGTGTGTGAACACCTCGGTGGAGGTCACTTCGAGCCGTATCTCATACGACCGGAGCGATTCTAAGGTAGAATTATTTTCTTTAACTTATTTTTTTTATCTGTGTACGTGTTTTACTGTGTACGTGTGTGTACTCGTTGTCACTCGTTTCAATGTAACGTAAGGGCCCTCGCCCACGGCGACTTTTTGTAGCGATGCAGTCGCGCGTTTAGCAAACGCGCGACAGCATCACTTCTAACGCGTGTTAGTCGCATTTGCAACGCGCTACTGCATCGCGATTGTATCGATACAAACGCGCGACCGCGTCGGACGACATCGGTAGAGAGAACGGAGGGGGGAGGGAGTGTGGCGCGGCGCGTGATTGGGAATCGGCATCAGTGCAACGAGCAACACAGACAGGTCCAGAGTGCATGCTATTGTCCGTCACAGGCGTAAAATGGAGTCATTTGACACTGAAACTTTTATTACGGCAATTCAGGAGCGTCCTGTAATATGGGACTCACGTCTTCCTGTGACTAATGTTGCCTCAACGGAGTCCATCTTGCAACTGTACTGATCCAAGGTATTTTTGTATCGTAACTGCATCGCGACCAAATCGCGTTTGCATCGCGACTGAATCTGGTCCCGTGGGCGCGGGCACACAGCTAGCGACTGCTTCGCGTCTGTATCGATGCTACGCGCGAGAGCATCGCGACTGCATCGCTACAAAAAGTCGCCCGTGGGCGAGGGCCCTAACGTAACGTAATAAAAGACGCGGCCCAGATGCGCCGGGGAGCGCGCGGGGGGCGGGGGCAGCCTCGCTCAAGCTCGCTGCCGTCCGCTACGTGCGTTTTGCCACGGTAACGATACACTGCGTGTGAGGTAATAAAACAAATCTGTTTTTTTTGGATTCCCTTAATGTTCCTGAAAGAACTTCATGTACCGGTCATCTTAATATGATGTACTGAAGCCACCCTATCAGTTTGCGGAGGGCTGTCAAATACATCCTGTATAATTACACTACAACAAGCTAGCACTAGCGCTCAACAGCAACAACTGAACAAAAAAAAGAAGGCAACCTCTAAAAAAACTCTAGCACCACCTCCAATCGTAGTGGACGGTGTTAAGAATTACCAAACATTCTACGACTTTTTGACTGAATCTCAGCCAGTAGAAACATTTACCGCCAAAATGTTAAGCGGTAATAGTCTGAAAATAAATGCCAAAACTGAAAATCCTGCAGTGATTGTCCGACGCTTAACAGAAAATAACTGTTTATGGCGAGGATGAGCAGACCAGGCCAATAAGAGTAGTGGCGACAAAATTGCATTCTTCTTGAATAGAATAGAATACTCTTTATTGTACACCATACCAATTATAAAACATAAATATACAAAATTTCTTTCTTCTTGCCCACTGGATCGGATTAAAGATGACCTAACGTCGCAAGGATTTCAGATAGAAAATGCAATTAACAAGTTAAGCTGGAGAACAAAAGAACCGCTGAATATGTTCATACTATCATTTAAGAATGGCGAAGATGTCAGTAAAATATATATACAGCATTAAACATGTCCTAGGGTGTAAAGTTGAAATAACCCCGCTTAAAACATCAAAAATAATACCGCAGTGTAAGAGATGCCAGGCTTATGGTCATACCCATAAGTATTGCTCACAGAACCAAGGTGTGTTAAATGTACAGGTAAACACCTCACAGCTGATTGCAACAAACCTGCAGAAGATAAACCTAAATGTGTCCACTGTGGCTTACCTCACCCAGCCAACTACAGAGAGTGTTTAGTTGCCAAGGAGATGCAAATCCCATCCCATTTGGTGCAACCATGAGACACATACCGTCCAGTAGTGATCGACCGTTATAGACTTAGTTATACGAGGTGTCTATGGGTCAATTTATTTATATTTTTATTCTTTGTTTTTTTTTAATATTTGTATTGTGTCTTTAGTTGCACTGAATAAACTTTTTATCTATCTATCTATCTATCTATCAAATGACGAAGAACAATTTGTTTGAAGAACAATTAATTTCATTATTATTTAGACTGATTTATGATTTAATGAAATCGAAATGGTCTGATTAAGATTTTCTGGGTTTCCTTAGCAACAAATGTTGGAACATGAGATGTATTTCCCAGCAAAAACTAGAAATGAATATGTTCAGGTCAATTTGGAATTAACTTTGATTTATTTTATTTATACAATTGGTAGATTAATTTTTGAGGGGGGGGTGTTGATTTATTAGATTTAATTATTTACAAAAATCAATCTTTAGTAGATTCTTCTTCAATAAAGTCTCTATGGTTGGTATTACTTTCGTCTATGGTTTTGACTTTTCAAATATACTGATATATAATCTTTCTAGTTAATTTTAAATTGGTTAATAATATATTCGGTTATAAAATGCCTATAACTTGTTTTATTTAATTGTTAGAACCTAGATTTCCTATAAACAAAACCTCAAAAACTGACTCACCTAATAACCCTGCCGATAAGCAAACTACCGACAAACAGACAACAAAGCAAAGTGCACAGTTTGCACAAACAACCGCGAAAACTGCACACACATCTAAAAGTGTGTCATATGCACAAGCGGTAAAATCAAGCACTCAACCATCAAGTCTTGAGGACAAGCTCAACCAGATCTTGAACTGCCTATCATCATTTGATAAGAGACTAGAAAAATTAGATTCAAGTAGGTACTATAAGAATCAATCATGAATAACACACTAAAAATAATGGCGTGGAATTCCAACGGACTGCTGCAACACCAACATGAGTTGCAAGTAGTCCTAGACACAGAAAATATTGATGTGTGTTTGATCACTGAAACGCACTTCACTAAACAGTCTTTTGTAAAGTTTAGAGGCTATAAGGTATATCACTCGCTGCCCCATAACAACACGGCATGGGGAGGTAGCGCGGTTATTATTAGAGAAAATATCTGCCATTATGAACAGTGTAAATACGAGGAGCCAGACACGCAAGCTGTGGCGATATAAGTGAAAACAAATAAATTTAATGTTACAGTAGCGGCCGTATACTGTCCTCCAAGACACGATAAACAAAGAACAATATGTACACTTCTTCAGACTCCTTGGACAGAGATTTATATTAGGCGGTGACTTTAACGCTAAGAACACTCATTGGGGATCGAGATTAACCTCAACTAAGGGAAGACAGCTTCTAAGTGAAGTGAAAGACATGCGGTGTGAGGTCATAAGTACTGGAAAACCTACATACTGGCCGACTGACCCTCAGAAACTACCAGACCTTATCGACTTTTTCATTGTCAAAAATATATCACCAAATTATATGAATGTGAAAGAAGGGTACAACATGAACTCCGATCACTCTCCGATATTATTACAGTTGAGTCACAAAATATTACTAAGAGAAAACCACCTGACATTAGTCAATATATTTACAGATTGGGAATGTTTTAGCATAGACTTGCAAAATATTATTGACCTAAAAACTTCATTAAAAAGCAAAGATCAGCTCGATTTTGAAGTAAAGAAGTTTAGCAACAATATTCAACAATGTTCGTAGAACAACACACCACAGGTTATAAAGAAATTTAAAGGAAATACCTACCCAAAGGAAATAATAGACCTATTACATGAAAAAAAGACTCGGAGAAAAGATGGCAACAAACTAGATTCCCGCAAGATAAAACTCTATTGAATAAACTTACGAAAAGTCTGAAGAAAAAAATACAAACGTCAGCATCACCTCTGTACCTATTTTTTTTCTGTTCTGTTTTTCTTGTCTGTTTATATATGTGTGTACATAAATGGTAAATAAATAAATAAATAAATAAACGTTTCAAGATGAGACTTTCAATACCAACCTACGCCAGTTAAGCAGCGACCATACAACACAATACTATCTTTGAAAAGCGACAAAGACACTCAAAAGGCCAATTACACCAATTCCCCCTATCAGAGATGATAACGGAAAGTGGGCCATAAGCAATGAGCAAAAAGCTCTAAGATTTGCTCATCACTTAGAAGAAACCTTTCAGCCAAATGACAGGTCTATAGACAACCTGCAGTTCGCTAATATTCTGCAAGATCAAAGAATTAAGCTTGTGACCCCAAAAGAAGTTGCAAGGGAAATTCAAATCATTAGCCTAAAAAAATCACCAGGGTATGACCTTATTACGGGAGAAATCCTAAAACATGTCCTGCGTAAACCCATCGTTAACCTTACTAGACTCATCAATGCTACATTTGTGCTAAAGCATGTTCCTGAGTCATGGAAAGTTGCTGAAGTGATTATGATTGCAAAGCCCGGTAAACCACCTCACGAAGCATCATCATACAGGCCCATTTCCCTGTTGCCTATAATATCAAAGCTGTTTGAGAAATTGTTTTTAAAACGCCTAAAACCTATATAAACGAGAAAAATCTGATCCCTGACCATCAGTTTGGTTTCAGAGAGAAACACTCAACAATATACCAAGTACATAGAATTACCAACACCATTGAGAGATCGCTTGAAGATAAAAAAAGTCTGCTCCCCCGTATTTTTAGATGTGGCACAAGCTTTTGATAGAGTTTGGCATAATCGTTTGATATACAAGCTAAGACTAATGCTGCCCAATGATTTTGCCGATATCCTGCAATCATAGATTACAGATAGAATGTTTCGAGTAAGGCACGAGGATGCCTTTTCCGAGTTAAAAGTTATTAAAGCTGGCGTGCCTCAAGGTAGTGTGCTGGGTCCAGTGCTCTACACGTACACGCATGATATACCAGAGCTGGAAAATAATACGATTGCAACCTTTGCGGACGACACTGCCATTATGGCTACAGGGTCATGCCATACGGAAGCAATAAAAAAGGTACAAGTCGCTGTAAACAAAGTTCATGACTGAGCACAGAAATTGAGAATCAAATTCAATGAATCGAAGTCACTTCACATTGACTTCACCAAAAGGATTGTGATTACCGCCCAATCTTCATAAACGGCCAACAAGTGCCATACGCAAATACAGCCAAATACCTTGGCATAACGCTTGACGCGAAACTGCGCTGGAAAGCGCACGTCATAAAGAAAAGGCAGGAACTAGACATGCGTTTTAAAAACATGTATTGGTTGATTGGATGAAATTCCTGCCTACATAACAAATTTTTATTATATGAGCATATCCTTATGCCGATATGGACATATGGCATCCAACTATGGGGCTGTACTAAGCCGACCAACATCAAAATTATACAAACATTCCAGAATAAGGTACTCAGGAGTATTGTTAATGCGCCCTGGTATATAAGAAATTATGACATCCATCGTGACCTGAAAATGGAACCCGTCACCAATATAATCCAAAAATTTGCTGAGGCCCATGAACACCGAATCTACCGACATGTGAACATCGAGGCAATTCAGCTGTTAGACCAAACAAATATAGTGCGAAGACTAAAACGGACAAAACCTTTTGAGTTAGTGTAGTGTAAAAAGTGTAGAAATAATAGTGCCAATGACACACATAATAACACATGAACAAAGTGCTTATATCATCATATCAGACTCTATGAAAGTGGAACGGCCTTGTGTAAAGTTCAATAAACACTATTCTAAGTTTTTAAAATAATTTTTACGTAATAAATTAAGTTAGATTAAAATTGCTTATTAGTCTTATAGGCTAGATTGTAATTCATTTTTAAGAACCTGGTTCTTTTTAATGAAAGATAAAAAAAAAAAAAAAATATATATATAATTTTTTGATTAACACAAAATAAATATATTTTATTCATCTAGACTGTAAGAAACGTACAGCGCCATCTAGCTAGCAGTTGCTATCTTCTACTACTACAAACGATTTCTGTAGACAAGTGACGCCATCTACAATCATCGTGTGCAACAATCTGCGCAAGCGCCACCCCGCGAGTTATCTGCACCACAACTACAGATGACTATGTGTAGAGATTGTGCACACATGTACAACCAATCCGCCTTTATAAGCAGAGCTGTCTTCGAATAAATCGTAAAATTCGATCCAGCCTGTCCCTTCTTGCTGCGCTCTCCCAGCGACGCCCTAAGCCGAGGTTCGTACCCCACAGGGGGTGCCCTTAGCGTGCAGTCGCTTAGTTTTAAGCCCTGGCTGGAGGCTTTAAGTTTACTTAAATTAGTCAACGCCTGACGTAAATTGACGTATTTTTAGTGGGCATGTTTTTAATCACGTCTACGTTGTCTATGGAGTATCTTAATTTGACAGGACTAAACTAATATTTGTCTTCTGTCCTTTTCTTAGTGAAATAGAAAGAAAAAGATGCACTGAACTTAAATTTAGTTTAGTTTGTGAACAAGAGAATCGACACCATTCTCTGTTAAATGCTGTGTAAAGATTACTATATTGGAATATAGTGGCAGGTTAAATAAAATTTCAGTGTCGTGAGTACGGTTTATTAGAAAATTAAAGATGAAAATAAAAACTCAGTTGTATATCGATATACGTTTTGGAATCCCTATTTTTTATGAAGGTCATTTGACAGAAAAAGTGGCCTGGCGTCAGGGGTACGGCGATACGTTTATACTCTGGCGTTCAAAAGGTTAAAAAAGTATAAATTTTGCTATTAATGTACCCCCACAAAAAAAAGTTTAACGGGGTTAGGTCTGGGGATCGCGGAGGCCACGCCACGCTTGTACTACCACGCCCAATCCACTGAGAAAAGCGCGTATCTAAATAATGACGCACACCTCGGGCAAAGTGTGCCGGTGCACCGTCTTGTTGAAAGATTAAATTATTCCCCATCACAAGATTAACATAAGTTAACACTGGTAGCACTGTGAGGACATCGTCTGATTCATTCCACAGGAATCTTAAATGATTTTGGCCGTTTAAGCTTTGCGGCAAGAAAACTGGCCTACGACAACGTCTCCAATTATACCTGCCCACACGTTCAGTCACCATTGGTGTTGGAATGACGACTCTGTCGACGCATGCGGGTTCGTGTGAGACCAAACATACTCGTTGTGAATGTTGCTTATTGCCGCTCTCGTGAAGGATGTCTCATCGGTCCATAGCCTCTTGAACCAAAATCTGGCGAAGCTTCCAATTGGTTTCGGTACCACTCGCAAAAGGCCACGCGAGGCAAATAATCTGCCGGTATCAGCTCCTGGGTGCGACGGAATTGGTATGGGTGCTGACCGTCATTGCTCAGCACTCGCCATACCTGCATATGGTTTGAGGCACCCAGCGCTAACGCAGCTCGACGTGTGCTAGTGCGTGGATTGCGTGCAAAATGCTCCAATACGGCTTCTTCAAATTCTGGATCGGTAGTACTCGGGCGACTCTCTGAAGCAGGTCCGTGGAATGACCCAGTTTGGGGTAGACGATGTACCATCCGACTAAAACATGCCGACGAAGGCAGCTGCCGACGCTCAGCATCTGGTCTACCCTCAATAAAACGACGACGGTACAGTTCTCGGGCAGCTCGCAAATAACCATCTTCTGCTCCGACACACATCATCATTTCGTAATATTCGCTATTAGTTAACATTTTGCAGACAAAACAAAAAAAAGTCAATTAGGTGTAATCGTACTGAACTGATGCGCGTATCACAGGGATAAAAACGAGTGCACTAGACACGGAACAGACGTCGACTGGCGAACAAAACAATAACAATAATGCTAAATGAAACTCCTATTCCCTGCTATCCTGGTAGCTGCAGGGTAGCTGCACCTATTAGTGTCCACTACTATTAAAAAATATTGTTCAAGAATTCAAGATTAATTATTAAACATTACACATATGCTTTCACTTATTTTTGTAACCACGTGGCTAATTGATAGTCCCAATGGGTCCATATTATAGGTTCAAAAACATGCAATGTTATTGTTACTCTACTGGGGAGTGGAACCTGTTTCTCCTTAACACAGATCACTTGGTGATCTAGCTAGGAGATCAGTGCCTCGCCCAAGTATTTATATGTACTACATGTTCTTGTTGTGTTCTGTTTCTAGAATGTATTAGCCCTTCATGTACTGCAAATAACCATGTATCATTATTACTGTCAATAATAAAAAAAAAAAAAAAACATTCTAATAATAATTTCAACTTAACTCCGTAAATCAGCTGATTTAGCTGCTAGTGATGTGCTTATTTCAATTTTAAAAGTTTGGTTTCTGGTAAAAATCTCATAACTTCCGAACATGTAGAGATAGGATTAAAAAACCCTTCCAATATCGTTTGATATCATCCAAAGAAGCCGTGTCCTTGGTATGTATATACCCTTTCCGTTACAGATTGTATAATATGTTTTCATATTTGAAAACACGTTGCGTTTAATGAATAATCCCGCCGAAAAAATAAGTTTGATATTGGTTATTTTTGAAAGTGTGATGACAACAAGCTTGAAATGTTGTTCCTGTCAAAAAAATTACCAACGAACATTTTGGGGAAATAAGACATCTCATCACTTGCTTACTTCATGTAAAATGTAAAAAGTTAAAGTCAAAAGGGTGCTTTTGACTTTAACTTTTTACATTTTACATGATGGTGCAACAACAGATAGATTCTATGGTCATACTTATTGTTAAAATTAAAATTAACTTTGACGTAACTATAACAGAGCATTTGATGCAACTCACCCTAAGCAGTAAACGGGCAGTTAACAAATCAGAATAAGTCGTCTAAGAAATATAACCTAGTAATAAATCTAATGTTTAAATAGTCGGTAAACATTATTACCCGTTATTTATTAGCAGAAGTCCGCCGAACGCCAGTTTGCACGGACACTTCAACGTGGTTTATGAGCCGGATAATCTCCAAAAACTTTTTGCTAGTCCACGGCGATCAAATCTTTAATTGCGTATCAAATCAAAGACTTTTACATAATCCTTAGGCGTTATCCATTTTGCCTCAGGCATTATAAATAACGGCGACAGTATGCAAACGGATGGCGCGGAATGTATCATGACGAATTCTACAATCTAATCTGCCTTCAACATGTCTGCAAATATGTTTTGTTTAATCACAATTTGTACTAAAACTACGTTAAACATGAACCACACATAAAAGCTTTTTCAACGATGTTTATTTAAATGTTTATTTAAAGCACGCTTTTCGTTAAACCCACGTTGACATACATCACACTTATAAGGTCTGTTATCAGTGTGTCCTCGAATATGTATTGAAAAATAACTCTTTCTAGAAAAACTACGATGACATAACTCACACTTATAAGGTTTTTCACCAGTGTGTATTGGAATATGATTTGATAAAGTGCGCTTTTCACAAAAACTACGCTGACATACATCACACTTGTAAGGTTTTTCACCAGTGTGTATTCGAATGTGTTTTGTTAAACTGCTCTTTTGACTAAAATTACGCTGACATACATCACATTTAAAAGGTTTCTCACCAGTGTGTATACGAATATGATTAGTTAAATTGCACTTATGTCTAAAACTACGTTGGCATATATCACACTTGTAAAGTCTTTCGCCAGTGTGTACACGAATATGTTTCGTTAAAGTGCCCTTTTCTTTAAAACTACGTTGGCACATATCACACTTGTAAAGTCTTTCGTCAGTGTGTATTCGAATATCTTTTGTTAAAACACCCTTTACACTAAAGCTATGCTGATCACATTTGTAAGGCTCTTTGAAGTAAGTGCCAGGTTCGGACGTACGTTTTTGAGTTGTCCGGATAACTTTCGAGTCTGATTTGTCTTTTTCCGTTGGCTCAGCTGGTATTGCATCTTCTAGTATGGTTCTTCGTGTGTCTAGTATTAGTTTCTTCACAACGGTCGCCCCTGTGAATATAATTCTGGTAAGTATAAGATTGGAAGAAGACAGACATGCACTCTTAATCAAAACAATAGCGCGAGACAAAATACAAAAAAAAACAAGACAAAACTTGTACTAACATGGACATATGGTGTTTCTTAAGTATCTGATTAAAGTTTAAACAAACCTTGCTCAAGGAATAACTAACAGAGTCATCTGTATGTAGAAGGTTTAAACTTTGTACCTAACCACTTTTACAGCAATAATTGTTGGAAAAGTGGCAATTTAGTATGAAATCATTATTATTGATAAGCCACAGCCGAAACTACCGGGACTAGAAACGTGAAATGAAGCACATGGCTTCCTTTTATAGCATAGGGCGTTCTAAGTATTTGGTAATTCAACCTGTAAAGGGGTCAAATGGGAGAATTTTGTGTTTAAACAATCTTATTCTTTGAGATAGTTAGCTTTAAACTTGACAGGAATACTTGCCTAACTTTAAAGTTCGTCATTATTATTAGTTTTACAAAACTACCCTCAAGATGTATTCAAGATATACAGGGTGGCAGGGACATCGACGCGCTAACCATAACCATGAATTAAGCCCATGATTTTTAACCGTAGCGTAGAAATGTATCGTCGGTTTTCAAAATAAATCAGCTGTTTCATAGAAAAGTAACAGGTGGCGCGTCAATGTATTATTAGCAAATATAAATTGAAATACGTATTAAAAAATATATTAATTACTATCTTCTGCCCGCGGCTTCGCCTGCGTGGATGTCGGAAATTATCCCACTGGAACATGCTACCGAGACAAAAAGTAGCCTATAAAGCGTATTAAAGGATTAAGACAGCCTTTGTATCTTTTTGGTGTGCAACTACATCAACAAATCCTAACTAATATTATAAATGCGAAAGTAAGTTTGTTTGTTTGTTTCGCTTTCACGCTAAAACGGCTAAACAGATTTAAATGAAATTTGGCACACACATAGACCATGAGCTGGGTAAGGATATAGGCTACTTTTCATCCTGGATTGCAGACGAAGTCGCGGGCAACAGCTAGTAATTAAATATATGTTACTCCATAACATCAGCTATCTGCCAGTGAAAATCCCGTCAAAACCGGTCCAGCCGATTCAAAGATTATCCGGAGTTGCCGGACTGAGTTGCTAAAGTTAAATTGTAGAAAAATAATATTGTGTGCTTTTCCATACTTTAAAAAATTGACAAATAGACAAAACAGTTATATTCATATGCTTAATAAGCATATGCACTTTTTAGTTAGTTATTACAGTGACCAGCTTGTATATTTTGACACCAACAGTTTTGTGGAAACTTTAAAGTCGACTAGGGATACTGTGTATCTGCCTGTTAGTTTTAGACACATAATAGCAAGGCTATTAGCTTTTTACATAAACTCAGACGTAAGTAGTATGTCGAAGTCTTGTATCATTAACCTTTTCACCGCCAACGTACACAGAACGCGATACCTCGCCAGCGCTAAGCTATAAATGTATAACGAAATATACAGTAAACAATAGTGACGGGGGTATCATCATATCGATGAATGAGATTTATATAAGTTAAGTTTTATATATCATTTTACGAATATAAATAAAAACTGATTAAATATTTCCATATTTGTTTTATTTCACAGTATCCCTAGTAAGAAAAACCAGTATAAATTAAAGTATCAAAGAAACAAATATATAACTAAATTAGAGCTTTAAGAAATGAGGTACTAGCTATTTGTTTCATGACGTCATTCTTTGACTTCATTTCAAGTCCTTAATAATTTAATTTTTTTTTTTTATTCTTCAAAAAGTACAAAAGCGTTGCAAGAAACAAAGTTTTTCATCTATTTTAGTGAGGTGAAAGTACAGAGGCAATTTAAATTAAGACTACGACTCCCAAACTGAGACATGCTCGTATCTTGGGTAGTCGGCGGTCAGCCGTTTCAGATGTCGTATACATATCACCGCCTTATTTTGTGCTAAAATTTTACACATAACAATTTTACATAAATAGCATTTTTACAAAAAATAAAACTGTGCATGTCTCGTGTTAAATTATTATTTAAAAATTCAAATACAAATTCAAATACTGCGTTTCATTTTACTATTTCAATAAGTTTCTCAGTCTCATCATAACTTAAATGAGGTACATCTCTATTTGTTTCATGGCGTCATTCTTTGACTTCATTTCAAGTCCTTGGCGCTCAGAGTACGTTAAATTCAATTCTCATTAGGGATGTGGTCTATGGTCCTTCTTTCTTCTATGTTTGTCTACTCCCATGTTTTTCTAACTACTTCAGTCAACGTTTTATACCGTAGGTATCTAAGCGGCAGAATTTTTTACTGTATATAAAGTGTTTTTCGAAATGGAAAGTAAGTATGTATTTAAATTGTAACACACTTGTAGCAGTGTACCTATCACAGCACTGTTTTCAAAGCTATGTCTGTCCTTTTCTTTACTCATGTAACTGTAGCGTTTACCCGTCATGCCGAGCATTCTAAAGCCGCGGTCCCACAGCCTGATAATGGACAGGCCGAAACGAGCATTACAATAATAAGGCATAAGGCGAATTATAACACCGCATTGCAAGCGCGGGGCGGCTAGAAAACACTATACGCGCGGGACGCGCCCCCGCGCGCTGATTGCGTTTTCTATACAAACTGATGTAATCTGTCAACCCAGTTCTTCACTCATATAACTATTTTTTTACTTATTAGTAAAATATAATAGTAGGTATACAAGAGTGAAAGAAGAATGCGTGCGCGCTCACACGATTAGTCCTGCACAGGCTGCACTATGCCAAAGTGACCTGGACAGCCATACGCTTATGACGTCACAGAACGACTTCTATAATAGTCCGTGGCGCCCGGGGCACTGACAACCAATTGTTTTGTAGAGATGGGAATGTAATTATCGACAGGATTGCTAACAACTATTTAATTTTTGAAAATAAACGACGTAAGCACACCATATGTCCGACAATGAGATTCCATACAAATTTCTCACGTCGACATTTCATGTTTTTCGGCAGTTACCTTTATAATAAATTAAACGAAATCTTGTCGATCTGCCCCCTCACTAATCAGCGCTGTAAAAAAACGCTATTTAATTGGCTGAAAAAGCTGGATTACGATGGCACCGAGCAAATATTGTTCATTCCTTCCTGATCGTCTACTCCAACTGTGATGGATCCAGTGCACGCACGCATACTCACTACCACACAACATACTCATCTTTTCTCGCATATAAGCATGAATTCCCGATTATCCACATGACTGAAACAAGTACCCCGTACACTCACACATTTCTCACGACACGCACAACACCACACGTACACAGACCTCAATACAGATATACAAATTTGCATGATATTATTATTTAACATTTATTTTAATTTTTTCGTTTTTTTTTCTCTTCCATAGAAGTTACAAAATGATTGTTAATTGTCCTAAAACTTGTGCAATGTAGTTACAGCACCTAAACACTGTGGTGGGCCTGGAGATCTGTAACACAGGGTTTCCCTAGCACGGACTCCAGTCTCTCCCAAAGGAGCTTTTAACTTGTTTTTATTGTTTAGTCTTAAGGTGTTATTTATAAGCTAACCTTTGTGGAGAGAGAAATAAACTATTCTATTATTTAAAAAAAAAAACCGTATTGGCACTCACCTGAAGGTCGAAATTCGTCAATATTCCCTTTGTTATAAAGTAGTTAACTAAGTTCATATTTTACTGACCTCAAATTGTTTTCGATAGTAGTATTTATAAATATTTCAGCGGGCGAAATCAAACAGTGATAACTTTCGCGTCACATCACTGGCTGACTACATATAAAGTCCTTGGCGTTCTGGGGACATTAAAAATGTTCGCAGTTTTTGGTTTTGGCGATTTTAATACAAATAAGGGCTTCTTTTGTGTGGAAAAATAAGAAATTGGTATAAGACAGTGCTATATTAAATAATAAAATGAAACAAAGCTTTTAAATACAGTAAATTTATTTTTATAAGATATTTTAAATGAAGAACTTCTAATGAAGTCGTGGCGCTGGTGGCACGAAAATCCGGAACTTCTATTGAAGTCCGTGGCGGTGAAAAGGTTAACCCCATAACAGTTAGTACTAATACTAATAATAAGGTGGTTGACTTATATGAGTGTAGCTCAAATGCTATAAATATTTATAAAAATTGTACGAAGGAGGTTCCATTTCCCTCATGCACTATGAGCTCACTGCCTGGTGATGACATTGAAGTCTTGGGATTAATTCCGGATAATCATTTAAATTAGTTTGTAAGACGACAGAAGGTACCAGTAAATATTCTTATACCTAACAACAACAAGGTAGCTTCTTGCTATAAATAAAGTAAATATTAAAAAGGAGATCAGCAGAATGCCTTGAAACTATTTCATCAAAATATTCAAGGCATTTCTTCCAAATTCAAATGTTTTTAGAAAAAAAACAAAGTTTGACATTGGCGCCGATTCCCTTGTTCACAAACTAAACTAATTTTATTTCAGTGCATCTTTTTCTTTCTATTTCATTAAGAAAAGGGCAGAAGATAAATATTAGTTTAGTCCTGTCAAATTAAGATACTTCATAGACATTTTAGACGTGATTAAAATCATGGCGACTAAAAATGCGTCAATTTACGTCAGGCGCTGATTAATTTGACAGGACTAAACTCACCTTGCGAAGAGGTTCCTGTATCTGGAGCCCTAACCACCGCACCGGTAGCTTGGACCCTGCTCCCGACATCGGTGGATCACGATTTTTTTATATTTTAAATGTTTTTTTTTATACTTAATTAATTTTTATATTAAAAAAAAAATATTTAAAAATGTAGATCCCCCCCCCCCCCCCCCCCCCAATAGGTATTAACCCTTTTCACCCCGCAAGAGGTTGATTCTTTATCGTGTTTTAAATTAATTCGACATCGACAACTTCTTAAAATATTTCCATAGAAACCTTAAACCATTCCTGAGGGGTAGTTTAAAAAACCTTATAAGTATAAACTTCATTATTTACTACCCCTACAAAAGGGTAGTTTTTGAAAATGTATGATTAATTTAGATAGGCATTTGAGCCAAGTTTTTAGATCAATAAAATAAGATTTTTCATATTAACTGCATCCCCCTTTTCACCTCCAAGGCGATAAAAGTCTTTTGTGACCTTTCCATTATTTGTCTTATACGTTATTTATACCAATTTTCAGGTAAATTACGCCATGCAATAAAATACTTCAATGTGAAATTGACTTCCGTCAGGGGTAGATTTTCTTAGGTCTTAAATATACTGAGTTTCGAGTTAATCGGACCGCGCGTTAAAATTCTTCTACAGAAACTTTAACACCCCTATATGGGGCTTTGAGGGGTTAGGTTTGAAAAACTTAGAATGATAAACTTTATTTTATTATTATTTAGTTAGGAGAGTATTCTTGCCAAGTTTCAAGTTTAATAACCTAAATCTGAATAAAAAAATTAATATAAACTGTATCCCCGCTTTTCAACCCCACAGGGGTGGAATTTTGAAAAATCGTTTGGGATGTGTTCATAACTTGACTCAAAGATTATTTATATCAATTTTCGAGTTAATCAAGCCACGCAGTAAAATCCTCCCCTGTAAAATTGACAACCCCTTTACAGCCCGGCATGGGTATGGTTTGGAAAAACTTTGATACAAATTATTCTTTACTTTCGATCCTAGGTATAAATACTGAGTTTCGAGTAAATCGGACCGCGCGCTAAAATTCTTTAAAACCCCCCAATCCCCCTTTACGGGGTAGTTAAGAAAAACAAAAAATGGCAAACTTCATAATTCACTTAGATAAGTATTCGTGCCAAGTTTCAAGTTTATTAACTCGAATAATAAGATTTTTCATACAAACAAAATCTCCCCATTTCACCCTCTTAGGGGTGGAATTTTGAAAAACCCTTTCTTAGTGGATACTTACTCTTCACGAAAAACACACCCTCCAAATTTCATGTCTCCAGACCAGCGGCTTAGGCCGTGCGTTGATTTATCAGTGCCAATTGTGGTCACCCATCCTACTTGGAACCACGACCGGGGTTGCTTAACATGAGTTAGCGCTACGACCACAAAGCCATCCAGCTTCTCACTCATTCCTCATTGTATTATATACTTCAATGATTAGGTAATACCTACGTAAAGTTTCAGCCAATTCAACTGATCGGATATTCTATAGCATTTTACATATATGTTATTCTTTAGATTGATATAACTCTTTTATTTATGAACCGATTGAAATGAAACAAACAATCATTTTAAGTGGAGCAAACCAAAACGCATTAGTGATAACCGCATCAAATCGGTTAAGCCGTTTCTGAGATTAGCGTGCACAAACGTACAAACAGACAAAAATTCAAAAAATCATTGTTTTGGGTTCTATTTCGTTCATGAAACTCCCCTATAACAGTTTTTCTTATATATCTTCCATGTACTGACAGCGACCAGTTACGATTTTATTATAGGTATTGATCGTTTTAAATATTTAAAAATGAGCTTGTGGCATATACAAGTATCTAATACTAACTTGTCATCTCGCTGACTCTACGTTCCTTCTTAGGGATTTCTTGTTCTTCTTCCACTTCAGTTTTAAACTTCATTAAAGGTACATCATCTTCTGAATCTGTTACAGAATGATGTGGCGATATATCTGCTACATCTACACAGCTATTGTCCAAATTTTCCGGTTCTCGCTCTGTAAGTAAACAAAAACCGTCAAGAGTATTACTCGTATATTATTTATTAATACATTTTTGTTTTATTTCAAAGTCAAAAGTCAAAGCATTTATTTCAAATAGGCACATAAAAGGCACTTTTGTACACACATCAAAATTTATAATAAAATAGAATTGAAGTTGCCTCTTCTAAAAGGTAGTTTTCGTATGGAGAAGAATGGGCAAGAAACTCCATTGTTAATGTTACTCTTTTAAAAAGTTTTACAATATATTTTTATATAAGTATATTAATTATATAATTATATGCGACTGATGATATGGTTAGAAAGGGGGTGACTGTCGAGATGGCGGCTAATGAAGAAAAAGACATGTTGCGCCGACCCCGAATAAATTGGGATAAGGGCAGGAGAATGATGATGATAATTATATGAAGAGGATGCACCTAGAATACTCCATTGTAGTATAGTAATTTTATTCTAGGTGCATCCTCTTTACTTATAATTGAACATCTAAAGAATTAATAATTGAGCCGTAACAGATAGAATAATTATGTGATATATACACGGTGCTCCCATATTTACAAACATTGTGAAAGTAGAAGTCAATCTTAAAAAAAAAAAATGAAAATGTAATAAGTCAGTGTAAAGTAAATACAGAATGTAAATCAATGTCAAAAAATAATAATTTTTACAATTAAAGCAACAGTTTGATTTTGTTGAGACTGTAGATTGTCCTAAACATGACGGTACTAACCAGCATGGTTCCAAACGTTCTTATCTTTGATATAATTATCTAATTTGGAATATATGCTTGATTACAAAATGTACTTTTAATATGAGTTTTACATTTTCTTTCATTTAATTGTAATACAAGGTATTTTGTTATAACATTTTACACAGTACTTCATAAAAGTTGTATGTAATTGAGCTAATCTGAAAAATGGTTGATCTACTTATATTTATTTCTAGTATTTAAATGATGTCTATAGTTTTAGGTACAATCAACAAAAGGGATAAGTATACAGGGTCGCCGGATATAGTTGAAGTTTAGTAAGAAACGGATTGATGTTATCGGATAAAATTTTATAATTAAGTAATAGAAAACAAACAGTTCATCTATCAAACTAAATTTCATTCGAAAACATCCATTGGTTTCTTACTAAACTTCAACTATATCCGACGACCCTGCATACTTATCACTTAAATGATATATTTTCATAAATGAATTGGCAAGGTACCGTCACAATATTAATCCTTCTAAATAGTTCCTTAAGAGATTTGTGGCGACACTGTTTTGAATTCAATGTCAGCAGCCCAACTCCATAGTAAAATGCCATATGACCTATATATATTTCACAATATTATGTGGTTGCCCAGACCTTGAGTTGAATTAAACCAAACATTACCAAAACTTTGAACTCAAAGCATAATTTTTTGATTAATACAAAATAAATAGCTTATAATTATCTTTTACTAATTTTAAGACATTATTTTTGTTAAGAACATACCATCACTTTGATATTCCTCCTTTGACTCAATAGCATCATCGAGTCCCTCACAAACAGCTGGTAATTCCTCTTTGATAGCAATGCTTTCCGTTTCACCTTCACCAACTATACTTATGTGTACTATTGGAGATTTAATAAAACCACTGTAAAACTCTAAGTGGTCTTGGTTTATTAAAGGTTTGAGCTGTAAAAAGATGATTATAGTATTAGAAAAATGTGATGGTGATCACAGTCCCATGATCACAAACTTTTTCATTATACTAAAGTCACTCAAAGAGCCCCAACAAAGAATTGATATTACTCCAAGTTAAAAAAAAAAAATATCAAATTTATTTTAATGGCCATTAATTTGATTTCAGTGTGACTGGCACTATTGAAAAAGTTATAAAAATGTTTGAAGTTGTAGCATTAGCTGAACTTTATTATGTAGAAAATAGAGAGTCGGCCATGCTACCAACCTCACAAGCTATTGTTGCATATCTCATGCTGACATAAGAAAGAACTGTTATCAAACTGCCACATACAAGTTATAGTAGTATTATCTGGAGCATTTAACATGTAATAACTGTAGACACCTACATTTGATAAGAGCGTACAGTCACCAAAGATATCCGACACATCCGTAAAATCCAAACACAATAAGTACGAGCTTGAGAGGAATTACTTCTGCATTATACTGAAATGAAGAAATATGAGAATAAACGGGTGTTGAAGAAACCTCACCTCATAATCCTCATTCATCTTCTGAGCGAACAGCTGTTCAGCCTTCAGACATTGTCTCAGTAATCTGTAGCATTGCTTCAATTTTGCGAAGCAGAAGAGACAAGCAACCATCGGTCTTCTGTCTTCAGTTACAAACTGCAACAGAATTTGTCTTACATAATTTTTTTTTAATACTTGTAATCTAACTAACATAATTATAGTAATGCTGTCCACACCAACAGTTCATCATAATCAGCCTACAATGTTCCCACTGCTGGGATACAGGCCTCCTCTTGGTGAGAGGGAGTGGGCAGTAAACCACCATGCAGGCCCAGTGCAGGTTGGTAGATGTATCATGTCTTCGAATGTTTGGTTCTAGGACATGCCGGTTTCCTCACAATGTTTCCCATTACTGTTTTGAGAGTAGTGGTGATGAAATTGCTGAATTTATACACAAAGTATGGTGCCTGCCTGTGTTCAAACTCATAACCTGCAACTCATAAGTCAGGTCCAACAGTACTTGGCCACCACTGCTCTCACTGGGCCACCACTGCATTCTGTGCACATCTTACCAAGTAGCAGTGAGCATTGATAACCACCCTTGCTCAAAGCAGATTGGCACCGAGGTGACTGAAAGTTCATGGAGGCAGTATGCATCTTCGTGTTGTTAAAACCTAATATGTCATTAACTTATTTATTACTTTAATTGTTAATAAAAATATCAACTTACTGGAATATCAGTCAGCTTCTCATACAGTTCACGCAAGTTCCTGTTGACCATTACAAACATGCGGACATTCTGCACTAAACATATCCTACACATTGGAAATTTTTCCATCTTTTAACTCAAAAATTATCACTTATGTTAGATAGTTCAGATTTCCTTTAAGGTTTTTAATAGAAATACACTCTGTTCCGATGCGTACAAATATCGAGGGATTCTTGTATTTATTGTTACGACTTCTTCTAGTAGTCTATGAACATTTGCGAATAAAAGTTAGTAAACATAAACATCCCTTTGTGGACTGCGGTAAGACGGCAGAAGCCGGAGAGAGCTTAACTTATTTTATATCTCGTAGCTAGTCCAAACGGTTCAAGTAGGTATTTCATAGGAATCCTACATAAATTATAAACGTGAAAGTATGTGAGGGTAGGTGGATGTTTGTTACGCATTCACGCAAAAAGTACTGAACGGATTTGGATGAAATTTAAGCATACAGATAGTTTATAACCACTATTAACACGTAGGATACTTTTTATCCCGATATTCCCACGGGATCGAAACTTATGCGGGTGAAACCGCGGGGCGCTGCTAGTTAGTTTATAAATCCCTTAACACCATTTACTACATATATACCGGTGGTTAACTTTTATTCCGATAATACATAAGAGTATAGTAAAGTAATAGATCGCGATAATACGGCACAAAAAAACACGGCGTTCAATACAAAATCTGAAACAAAGCTACAAATGGCTACAAAGCTACTTCACAACACAGAATAAATTGACACTTGACAGCATGCTGCTTTATAATTGACATTGACAGATACATTCTACTATTTTTTTTTTGGGATTCTGAATGTCTGAAACTTAAGCTTTTATGACAAGTTTTAAAAAAACGTTATTATTTTCGGAACATGTAGCATATGTTCACATACAACGTTATATTTTCAACAGACTAATAGTCTATTATTATATCCTTATATATATTGTTTGTTTTAAATAAATAAATAAATATATTTGTTTGTTTGGCATTATGCATTGGACAAAATAGACTTTTAGGACAAAAAAGTTTTTTTTTTCGTCTGTCACATAATAAGTACCGTATACATATACTTTCATATTCAGATAATAAAAAGCTATTTTGATATTACAAACGGACACTTCAATTTATTTAGATGTTTAAGCGTTGGGCACAATGTAGTGTGTTGATAGGTACTCGTAAATAATAACTCCGCAGGCTGGTAATTGAGACTGATTTATTTTCGAAAACACCCTATATAAATACACATTGACAATAGTACACTTATGCGTACGTAGCATGTTGCTGTTTAAATTCAATTGACCAATAGCGACGCGCCGTTGGGCGAGCCGCGCGCAGGAGCGGGGCGCTGTGTTGCACACGGCACTATTCGTCGCGAAGGCATAAATAGGAGTCGCGCGCCGAGTGCGATCCTTTTCACCGGACGCCGTCGTCGAGTGCAGATGAAGACCGTCTGCCGATCCGCGGGACGCGTATGTCGTCCGCGTCATGTGTCCCTTTGTGAGATCCCGAAGCGTGCAGTGAAGATACGGAGGGTGCTGGTGCTTCCGCTTGCTCTACTTGTGCTTACAAACCGCTTCTATCGAAGCGTACGTATGCGGCACGGCGAAGTGATGACGCTCGTGCCCCATCGATGTTTACTATCGTGTTTCTTTAACAAGTGCTCTTACGTACTCGTCTTTTTCAAGATGATTGCTTCGATGTTTCTTTCGGACTTGTCAAAAGCGTGATAAGCGGTGGTATGTCGTAACTGGTTCGGTGGTATGTGGTAACTGGTTCGGTGGTATGAGGTAACTGGTTCGGCGGTATGTGGTAACTGGTTCGGCGGCATGTGGTAACTTGGTAACTGGTTCGGTGGTAAGGTACTGTGTCACTACAGATGTATAGTTGTCGAAAATTATCCCACGGGAACGTGCTACCGAGACAAGCTACCAAAGCTTATATCGTCGCTTTAGATGTGACACCTCGTAACTACGAACCTGTCAATTTTCCAGGAGAGACAAAAAACTGTTTTGGTAATTATGTATATTGCATGCTTTTGGTTATTTTTATTGAATATTAAATAAAACACCGTATGTTTTCTTGTAGGTATGTACAGACGCCAGCAGGTCAAGCTACCCGAAACTGTCAAATTTTCTCAATCAACCTTGAACTGTAATGCTTTAGCGACAAAGTTGAAAATCTATTAAAGAAATTTGACAGATTGTAGTAACTTGATGTGCTGGCGTCCGTACAATACCTACCAACTAACTACTACTACTAACTTATTGTAGGGATAAGCAGCTCCTCCAGTGTTAACTATAGAAGGAACCTATAATTCAGGACTAAAAGTGGGTGCACTCATCTATTACAAACAAAGGCACGGTAATATTATCTATATAGTATTCCAACTTCATACAAACGGACGAAGCGCGAGTTATGCCTATGCGCCTCGATCTCGACATGCAGACAGTCTCACTGTGCCGCAGTGACGAACGGTGTGTTGTTTTTTAACAATAACCGCGCGATTTTCTCACTAAAAATAAGTTCAAGTACATATTTAATATGACGAGTAGGATATATTGTGCTGTTTTTTGTTGCATGAATTCGTCAAACAATTTTTAATTAAGCTTATATTAGAATGCGGATTTTTTATACTTTAAAATTTAATAATAAAGCATTTCCTACGTCTCAGTCGAGGCGCAAATATTTTTCGGTCGCAAAGAACAATGGCCAAATTTCTATAGGAGCTGGACCTTACTTTTATTTTTCATGTCCCAAAATAAGCTTCATTTAGATTGGTTTGTTCTTATGTTGGAAATATCACCCCGTTTGAAAATCATTTCTAAATAGCCACATTTTTTTGTAAAAGTGTCAATTATACTGTTGAGGTTAGAATCAACAATTATCTTTTATCCGACTGTTGCGTAGCTTACAAGTATACTTATCGATGACCAAGGAGGGTAATTAGCGATCTAGTTTCTATTTGTTGCGATTTCTCTTAAAGAATTTTCCAAAAAATAAGGCATCTGTCAAAGCGTTGGTGCGCTTTGACAGATTTTTTGGGAAATTCACCTTGAACAGACACCTTGTCTGTCCATTATGTAACGTAATGTACATACTCACAGTTATCTACATTCATTCCTCCAGGTCAGACAAGCATTCCGTCACCGTTAGGCGCTGATCTGACTATTCCTCACGACACCAGGTCACGTTTAATCATCAAACTTTAACATAACACTATGACGATTTAGCAACATCCAAGGGCTGGAAATTGCGCCCACACTGATTGATATCATTTCTCCTATAAACACTATACTTTTAATACGCTTTTAATACGAAATAACTATATATTTAATTGTATTTTATTAATTTATTTTATTATGACAGTTCTGACAACGACGTTTGTCAATACGTCGCCATGACAAGTTTGCTTATAAATTCAGCCTGTCACTTTTAGCTGAAAATATATTCAAACTATTGCAAATCAATACTGGCCATAATATTTCAAATTCATATTTATTTCTTCAAGTTGCTGTTCTGCGAGTTTACCTGTGGAATCCAAGCAACGCAACTGACAGTTCTGTTCTAGTTCGAGTTCGAGTTGGAGTTCGAGTTTCGCCTCTAAAAGGAACCCTCAAAGTAGTGCTGGTACTCCGGAGTCACCTAGCCAGGGAACTCTCTGACTCCGGAACCTGTCGTACCAGCGCTGCACCTCGTCCTCCGTCCTCCTGAAACTACTGGCCTGCTCTCAACCAGGGCCGTCTCTCCTGGCGGGCTGACCGCGCGCTGCCGTGCCTGCCCTACCGTGCGGACCTGCTGCGACCCACTATTGTCGCGTGGGCCCCCTGCCGTGCCTGTTCGCTCGCGCCGCCGTGACTGCTCTCCCGTGCGGCCGTGCTGCGACGTACTACTTTCGCGTGGGCCCCTACCGTGCCTGCGCGCCTGCTGTGTCGTGCGGCCGTGCTGCGACCTACTACTGTCGCGTGGGCCCCCCTACGGGTATCCTCCGTGCCGCACACGCACCAGCACCTCTCCACGTCTGCCTGCTCCTGTCACCGCCACCTGCCTCGCGTCGCGTCTACCTCTTCAGCCTCCTCAACCCACTAATCACTCATCTTCATCCTTCCTCACCTACACACTACACACCACTGACCAAATCATCTCCATTTTTTATATAATCTTTTCTTTTATTAAATCTTTAATTAACTTCGGCCTCCCTTTCTTTAATTTAATCTTAGTTACTTGTCGCTACACGACATTCTGGCGCCCAATGTAAATTAGTTCTTTCCCTCTCTTTCTCTCCCTCTTGCTCTAATTCTTTCAATTCTCCTAGGTCTCTCTTTCATTTTAAAGTTTCACCCTTCTTTGTCTTCTTACATAATTTTCACACATCCATCACTTTCACATTTTCCTAAATTCAAAAACAACACTTCGTCTAGTGTCACCTAAACCTTTTGGCTAAATTTTTATCATCTAAACACATCACTGACCACGCTGCACTTAAATGGTTTCAGAATTTATCCAATCCTTCTGGAAGACTCGCACGTTGGACTTTACGATTATCCTGCTTCAACTTCGTCCTAAAACATAAGAAAGGAAAAGATAATGTAGTTCCAGATCTTCTATCAAGAGCCAAGTCTCAAGAACTTCCTAAGATACAAGAAAATACACCACAAGGCGTGCATCCAATCTCAACGGATGATTCTAATAGAGAACTAGAACACTACAATAAAATATTTCTGGGCTGTTCAAATAACCCTGACTCCTACCCAAATTATACCATCAGAGAGAACAAACTTTATCGTTGCATTCACACGCCTGATCGTCTGAATGATGATTTCATTTGGAAAGAAGTTCCACTACCTCAAGAAAGACGTATATTAATCGAAGCAAATCATGGCTCTAGCCAAGAACCTCATCTAGGAATTTTTAAAACATATAAAAAACTATCTTTACTATACTATTGGCCTGGCATGTTTAAAGATGTTGCCAACATAATTTCACACTGTGAAACCTGCCTTGCTTATAAACACCCTAATCATTCTCCTTATGGCCTCATGGGCAAACCTAAGATTTGTTCTAGACCTTTTCAAACTATTTCTCTAGACCTAATGGGTCCACTTCCTATGACTAGAAAACGTAATAGATTCATATTAGTAATTAATTGCATCTTTACTAAATATACTTTGATTTTCCCTCTCAAACAAGCAACAGCATCTAATATAATTAATGTTCTGGAAAATTCTGTTTTTCTAGTTCATGGAGTTCCACAGACTTGTATAATGGATAATGGCCCACAGTTCCAATCACGCGAATTTCACTCTTTCCTCAATAGATATAAAGTCCCTTTCATATTCCACTCGGCCTACTATTGTCCGCAATTTAACCCGACAGAAATTTATAATAAAACAATAATTACGGCTTTAGCTTCACTAGTAGAAGACGACCATAGGTCCTGGGACAAACATCTCTCTAAAATTCAATTCTCTATGAACAGTACTACTAATGTTGTAACAGGGTATACTCCATCCTTTCTAGTCTTTGGAAGGGAAACAATTCCTTGCGGTTCACTATACTCTCCCAGTCAGAACCTCGAAGAATTGATCTTTATGCCTCGCGATATATACGCGACTAATGCGGGTTTCCTCACGTCTATTTTTCACAAAGTTCAGACTTGTTTACACATAGCTCACCTTAAAAACAGTACTCGCTATAATCTACGACGGTCTTTCAAAGAATTTAATGTCGGTGATACGGTATGGCGTAAGAATTATGCATTAAGCAATGCTGGTTCTTACTTTAGCGCTAAACTAGCCCCTAAATTTATTAAATGCAAAGTTTTAACTAAACTTTCACCATTGGTATACATACTTGAAGATTCTGATGGTATCACAGGCAAATGGCACATTAAAGATATAAAATGCTAAATTCTTTGAAAACACCTCTTAATTATCAAAATATGTATATATTGTATATAAACATCACTCACTACATTATCATATTTTTATTCTATAAATACTTATTTAACTCGTGCTCTTAAGCACAACTTCAACTATTTGGTAAATTCAAATGGTTTTAAAAGATGATGGCCTACCCCATGCATCTTTTACTCTTTCTATAACTACGGGCCCTACAGCCATAGATATAATGATCATGATGCTCTACTGCATTGATCACTGGTTATGCTTTATCAATTGGCTCTAAACCATTGGTAATCTAAGCTATCCAATCTTAAGCTAACTAACTATTGTATATATTCATATATACTCTAAAGAGCGGTTGCAACTCTATAAATAAGCCCTTGCAGGAGCGGTTGGTTACTCACTAAATAAGCCTAAACCAAATGTATCTATCTACTACTACTTAACTCTATCGCTCTTATACGAGCTTAATTCCCTATACTTAATTTGTATAAAGTAATTCAATACCTTTTCTTTTTTTTTCCATGTCTGGAGCGGCTGACAACTCCTTAAAGAAGCCTTAACGTCGTTTATAAAACACCCTTCTAGAGTGGCAGTCATTGAATGTGAACTCCACCCTTACCGGAATGCAGGAGATTGCTTAAAAGAGATAGTACGATTGGGTGAATGGAGAGGTATGAATCTGCGAAGTTGTGTTTTACGGTTTACTTTGGAAAGCTTTATAAAAATTTTCTCTGAGTCGAAAATTTTCTAGGGTCGGGGGGAAAATGTAACGTAATGTACATACTCACAGTTATCTACATTCATTCCTCCAGGTCAGACAAGCATTCCGTCACCGTTAGGCGCTGATCTGACTATTCCTCACGACACCAGGTCACGTTTAATCATCAAACTTTAACATAACACTATGACGATTTAGCAACATCCAAGGGCTGGAAATTGCGCCCACACTGATTGATATCATTTCTCCTATAAACACTATACTTTTAATACGCTTTTAATACGAAATAACTATATATTTAATTGTATTTTATTAATTTATTTTATTATGACAGTTCTGACAACGACGTTTGTCAATACGTCGCCATGACAAGTTTGCTTATAAATTCAGCCTGTCACTTTTAGCTGAAAATATATTCAAACTATTGCAAATCAATACTGGCCATAATATTTCAAATTCATATTTATTTCTTCAAGTTGCTGTTCTGCGAGTTTACCTGTGGAATCCAAGCAACGCAACTGACAGTTCTGTTCTAGTTCGAGTTCGAGTTGGAGTTCGAGTTTCGCCTCTAAAAGGAACCCTCAAAGTAGTGCTGGTACTCCGGAGTCACCTAGCCAGGGAACTCTCTGACTCCGGAACCTGTCGTACCAGCGCTGCACCTCGTCCTCCGTCCTCCTGAAACTACTGGCCTGCTCTCAACCAGGGCCGTCTCTCCTGGCGGGCTGACCGCGCGCTGCCGTGCCTGCCCTACCGTGCGGACCTGCTGCGACCCACTATTGTCGCGTGGGCCCCCTGCCGTGCCTGTTCGCTCGCGCCGCCGTGACTGCTCTCCCGTGCGGCCGTGCTGCGACGTACTACTTTCGCGTGGGCCCCTACCGTGCCTGCGCGCCTGCTGTGTCGTGCGGCCGTGCTGCGACCTACTACTGTCGCGTGGGCCCCCCTACGGGTATCCTCCGTGCCGCACACGCACCAGCACCTCTCCACGTCTGCCTGCTCCTGTCACCGCCACCTGCCTCGCGTCGCGTCTACCTCTTCAGCCTCCTCAACCCACTAATCACTCATCTTCATCCTTCCTCACCTACACACTACACACCACTGACCAAATCATCTCCATTTTTTATATAATCTTTTCTTTTATTAAATCTTTAATTAACTTCGGCCTCCCTTTCTTTAATTTAATCTTAGTTACTTGTCGCTACACGACAATTAGACTCTTAGTTCGATGTCAAAAAGGGCTAGGTATCTGTAAAGCCGACTCGTGGAGTCTTGTCCGCTTCGACACAATATTTTGACCGATGATTCAATGAAAACTACACCTATATTGCTCGAACTTGCACAAGGCGTACCTAGTATAGAAAACAAGGATGGCATAACATTGCCTACACGTGAAGTCTTTCTGAAAGACTTCAAGGCTTTTTTGTGGTTTAACCACTTCAATTCTGGCTGAATAGAGTTAGTTGCTAGATACACTACCTACTGTCTGGATTTAATTCAATCAATGGCGCGGGTCGATGACCACAGATTCTGTAACTTGTCGATGACAAATGACGTTTCATTGTACGTACTTGAACTAAACGCTCTCACTTAATTATCTTATATGACAAAGATCCAATGCATAATAAACCAGCATAGTAGTGATATGGTGCCTAAATACTAATTTAATTGAATAACAGTTAACAACTATTCAGAAAAAAAAATATTCATAGTCTTTGAATAACAAGTCATTTCATACGCGAAATGAATTGTCAATAGGTGCGTTCTGAAACTATTATTCGATCATAATTTAGAAAAAAAAACAAAAACTAAAATAAGGATAACTTTTTTTTGTGGCCACTTAAAAAGATATTTCTTGTGTTTTTTATGACCTTAAAAAATAAGGGTATTTTTCATATATATAGCATATAGGGACACTATCGTTTCGTCACCAGGTACGTTTTGGCCAACCTTCTTTACAAGACCGATTTGTTATTCAAACATAAACATGGTTTTTTTAATTAAATCTACCAATAAAAAAAACAACATGCATTTTTATTGAACACTTCCTATTCAATTCACAAAGTATTTTATTTGTTTATATAAAAAAAGTATATTTACAATCACAAAACTAAATAGAAACACAAAGTAGGCAAATGTAATTAAAATGCTGGAGGCGGGCAGCCCTATCGCATGTTTACGTACCGCGCGGCTGTAGGCATTTGTTTCAAAGATACGGCCGAGTTACAATACTGTATAGATAATATTACCGTGACAAAGAGAACCTACCATTAACAGTTTTATGATGTCAGGTTTTACCAGAAGTTTAGAATGCCTGATGTTTTTGGCAATATTGGTGGCATTCACATTGCTATTGTTAGGCCTGCCGAATATGAGAAAAGGTCTTTAACGAAACGAAACAAGGTTTTAGTCCATAAATGCTCAAATTGTGAATACCTACCTCATACCTACAGTTACCAACTGTTTTTGCTGGCATTCATGTTTAATGTTATTTTGCTTACCACATGGGACTGCATGGGACTTATGTGGGTGTATTAAAAGTACATCTCTGCCGAACCCTTCAGGTATATATTGGTGTGATATTATGTTATATTGTCATGATTTACTTCAATTTTATTAAATAGTATTATAATATAAGAGGACATACATTATACCTTTTACTAAAATAAAACAATAGTGATAGGAAAAATAGTTTATTATATATATCAACAATTCTCATCTTTATTATTAAAAAAATAATTACTCATAAAGACGTTCAGTGTCCACTAAAGTGAAGATTCTAAACAAAACACTTAATTAGTTAGGACTTGCCTTTGTTTAAATATAAAACAGAAGTGAACTAAGTTTCTAACACTAATACTGTTTCTAGTTTCGATACAAAGTTATCACTTCGAAAATCCGAGACAAGCGAAGCGATCGCCCGGCGCAACATGGCGGCGTGCGTGCTGCGGTGGAGAAGGCGCGCGCGCAATGTATAGGTAGGAACGTAGGATAGGAATTTAGTGTTGTCACATGCGAAAATCCAAGGGGTAATCTCAAGGTGGGTCTAGCGTAGCTCGGACACCTAAATAAACAAATATGGCTATGATTGCGACAAAGGGAAAAAGGACGAGGGGTGGTTGTCATTTTCGAAAAATTCACCCATAGACAAATATGTCTATTAATGGATATATATAAACCTGGATTTTTTGTTCCGAGAGTTGTAACAGCAATACCAGCCGTGATATGAAAAAATGTTATATGAAAACGTACACATAAATTCTACCAGATTTTTTTTGTGGGAATTTAGTAAAAAAAAAAGTTTTTTTTTTAAGATAAATAGTTTTTTGGTTCAGTCACTTTTAACAGAGTGCAATAATATTTCAATTAGATTTTTTCACTGTGTTTTAAATGAATAGTTACCTATAGTGGTTTAAAACAAATTAAGTAATACATATAATTATAACAGTTGAAGTGGCGGTGGGCAGGACTATAATTTTTATATCACTAAATTAACTAGCCAACATTTATCTCTGAACTTTTTTTTGTTACATAAAGAATAGGATGACTAATGATGCCTTTTCCTTGCCCGCAGTGTGTAAAAGTGTTGTTTGTGTAAACGATACCACAAGGTAAACTCGCTATAGTTTAATAACAACCACAGCATCTTTGTGTAAAGCATACAGCGATTATTTAACTTCAGTACTTTAGTGATTATATACGTGTTTCATAAATAACAAGTAAGCTATAGCGAGTACCTAACTTCTCTGTTAATAACAAATAGGCAAATTATGATTAAATGTAAATTTAGAATAAGAAAATCCATGTTACGTTGTTTTACCCTCAGTATTGTTTAGTATTGCAGGTAGGGTAGGTGTGAATAATCACGAATGTACGAAGGTGTACGAAGAGATGAAGAAAAGTCCGAAGAACACAAGAAGAAGGAAGAAAGCTTATTACACAGACACAGGTTACAGTCTCACACACAAAAGTTACACTAAGAAGAAGGAGTAGTGGAAATAGAATAGATAGCACAAAGTTAAGCGGAAAGACAGTCAATATTAATCGCGGCGAAGCTATGGTTTAAGTTTTTCAACGGTCGCGATAAGATCTTGCGAATTTACTGGCGAGGCGGCCCACACGCCGGACCGCGCTTGCCTGAGCGCAACGCAGCGATAGTGCTGTCGCCACACGCAAGCGCAACCGGTTCGTGTGACGTAAACGTAGCGAGCCCGCTGGCCGCTAGAACAAAAGACGCGTCATAGCTACGCCGGTCAGCTGTTAAGTAACTATCTAACAATACAAAATATGTTTGAATGTTGAATATCAGATAAAGTAAATTAACATAAATATTTTATTTTGGTGTTTGATTTTATATAATACTAGTTGTTAAGTTACTTTGTTAATTTGTATATACATAAATTATTATTGTTTGTAATTTTTAGCAATGACATAATTTATATTTAATTACAAGTTTTATAAGAGTAAATCACTACAGTATTAATAACCTTAAGTAAAGAATAACTATTACGTAAATATCACATAATGTAAATCGTAAAATAAAGTGTACATTCCATAGTTTTTTATTGTCCCCGCATGATGGCACCACTTGTACCTAACAGGAAAAAGGCTTAAGTACAAGGAAACGTTACTTTAATGAGGACCGTTTTTAGTTTTTTGTTAATTTTAAGGAGTAATATCGTACCCTCAGTGGAAAATAGGCATAAGTGAATTTACATTGAATCATCGATTTTATCATATTTGAAAAGTACGTTTAAAGATACATACGCAATTTTTTTTTCATATTTTTCTTGTTTAATTTGACGAATTAATTCAAGAAAATAGTTTTGAGAATTTATATTCCATCACTTTTTTTCTTAAGGATTAGTAGATTATGTGATATAACGCAAATAATAAATTAAAAAATATGACATATTAATTAATAATATGTTTATACCTAAAATTTAATGTAGAAAATAAATAGTAACAAATATTATGATTTAAATGCGTTTGCTTTTTTTACATCGCTAGTCTTGTATACACGATTATCTTTTTATTCGTTATATTAACTAGGTAAGGAAATTATCTTAAATGCGCTTACTTAACCAAAAAGATAAACTTAAAAAATAAAAACAGCAGTATGACTGTTTACTTCTTATGAACTTAAAATAAATTACAATAATAACAATTACTGCTTTTTTCCACTAAAAACTTTCCTTTACGTCGAAACATAAGACTACAAACTGCAGCACGGCTGTAACATAAGAATTATTACTTCTTTCTTCCACTAGAATATTTTCATTGCACCGGGACGTAAGATTTGATACAGCGGCGCGGGAGTAGACAGCGGGAACATACGCGTGAATACGTCGATGCAGGGGGGAGGGGGCGGTGCGTATCCACGCGCTTGACAGTCAGTGCCCGTTTCTAGGTCAAGGTAATAGCTGCGTTTACGCATTTGCGAAAACAAAACAACAACAATTGAGTGGTTTTTCTTCTTATTTTAAAGTAAAGTGACCTGAAAATGTATAACCGGACACAGCACAGTAGGGCGAGAAGAATTTTGAAGTTAATAGGTAAGTACATTTAGATTTAATTCTTATAAAAGCTAAAAATAAATTATTCCACAATGACGTGTTTACTGTATAATCAATAACATTGAGCGACTGTCGTCCGACCTTTGTAACCGGAACCAAAACAATATCGTGGTTACACATTCTGAATGAATGAAGGTGCAGTTTCCTCACGATGTTTTATCTTACCGCCAGCTAGTGGTTCAAGTAGTATGTAAGTGCGCTAGACAATTACAGCAATCGTCTGGTCTCAAACTAGGGGAACCTATATGAATGATTCGCTGTCTATTATTATAAAATTAATTTCTGTTACTAACGTGTAATTTTATTTCTAATTTGTAAAGACATACCATAGATGTTATAACAAAATGTGTATTTGTAAATATTTATATTAGGTACATGATACTTTCAAAATCGTTAACTAGGTATTATTGTTTAATCTATACTAATATTATAGAGAGGTAATATTTTTTTGTTTGTTTGTTTGTAATAAATAGGCTCCGAAACTACAGGACCGATTTTAAAAGTTCTTTCACCATTCGAAAGCTACGTTATCCACGAGTAACATAAGCTACTTTTTATCCCCGTAAGTAGGTACCACGCGGGCGGAGCCGCGGGCGGAAGCTAGTATATTTATATAAAAGTAATCGATCTGTGTCCGAAAAAACCGACACAAAGTTTGTTCAACCCGGGAATTGAACCCAGGACTTATACCACTAAACTAACGAGGCGTTATATTTATATACTTACATCTAAAAATCTCAGCCATATCACTTTAATTACCTGGTCTTAAACTAAGGATTCTGTAAAGGATTTGGCAAGGGGTACGTACACTCAGACCCAAGTCAGTTTAGTAAAGTTTGTTTGTTTGTCCGACCGGGAATCGAACCCGGAGCCTTTCGTCCTATAGACACTAATAATCGTGGCATCGAGGATGTCAGACAAAGAATAATGTCTTACCTTAACTTACCTTATTTTGTGAGCAAGACGTCTTTAGTAACAACTTAATATGATATTATTTATATTACATTTTATAATAAAATAATTTATTTACAGACGTCGACACAGAAGCAGAACAAACATCTGGAAATTATGAAGTCAGTCGTGGTGATATTATGTACACCGCGCCGTCAACAAGTCGAAGTAGCAGACGACAATCTACAGTAAATTACAGAATTAGTGAGTCTTCGAATGAAGAGCCATTTTCACCACCGGTATCTGAATATTTACCAAGTTCGAGTCCTAGTCCGATAGCAGACTTAGGCAATACTTTACCATCTTCAATATTGAATGACTTCGATTTTAGTTTGAGAGATTGCTTAGGTAATTCTACACTTTTCTCTTCTCCAATTTCCACCACTCATAATAATTTAATTTTTATAGCGTCACCTACTGTCGTTTTTATATCTAATCCTCAAAAAACAATTTCTATGGGTAACAAAGACAGTTATGAAAATTTAGCGGTATCATCAGGAAATTACATAGAAGGAGTTTATCCTTTGCCGAATGATGCCGATCTTGAACCCGTATCCACGTTCTGGTATAATGCACCACTTCCTGAAAAGAGCATAACTGCCGCAGAACCTGAAACAGAACCTACATTTACTAGCCCTACAAGAACTCTGCTGACTCTTGAAAGTACTACGGTCATGCTTCGTGAAGCAGAGCCTGCATCCATAGCATGTCGCGACGAATTTCCGTTAGTTGAACATAATACTGCCGCAGAACCTGAAAAAGAACTTACATCTACAAGTCTTGCAAAAACTCCACAGACTCTTGAAAATACCCCGGCTATACTACCTGAAGCAGAACCTACATCCATAACATGTTATAACGACGAAACTCTTCCAGTTGGACATAATACTCTCACAGAACCTGAAACAGAACCTATATCTACAAGCCCTGATAGAACTCCACCGGTCTCTTCAATTGCCACAGCTATAGTTCCTCACTCAGACCCTCCAATCATAGCCTGCCACGTTGAAACTCTACCAGCTGGATATAATTCCACCACAGAACCTGAAGCAACGAATTCTCGTCCAGTGTTAGTAACTGAAGCTAATACAAATCCTAGAAAAAGAAAGCGTAATCCCGAAAAATGGTCTCAAACACAAAAAAAAATCAAATTAAATACAGGTCAACAGCCTCAAAAACAGATGCAAGAGCCTTGCAAGTGTAAGCTTAAATGCTTTGAAAAAATACCCAGCGACAGGAGGTTGGTAATATTTAAGCAATTTTGGGCTTGTGGTAACCATGAAACTCAATGGCAATTCATTTTGAAAAACACTGAGATTATAGAACCTAAAGTTATGAAAATTCAGCGTAAGCGTGAACGAAATCGTACACTGGTTTATTATTTGCCGTCAAAAAACGATGTATGCCTTGTGACTAATTTGAAAGTGTGCAAAACTATGTTTCTTAATACGCTAGGTATTAAAGAAAGAACAGTTTACACTGCTATTGATAAATATGCTAATGGGGACCAAATAACAGACCTTCGAGGAAAACATACCAATAGACCTCATAGAACAGCCAGCGAAACAGAACAGAGTGCAATTCAACATATTCAGTCCTTTCCTTGTATCGAATCTCACTATCTTAGACAAAATTCCAGCCGTCAATATTTGTCACAAGACTTAAATATCTCAAAAATGCATCGTTTGTACAAAGATTGGATATCAGAAAATGAAAACTTTCGTAATACTAAAGTGGCAAGCGAATATCAATATAATCAAATATTTAATACACATTTTAACCTTTCTTTTTTCCGGCCGAAGAAGGATTTGTGCAATTTATGTAGCAAATACGACAATTCAACTGAAGAAGGTAAATTACAACTGAAAGAGGATTATGACAGTCATATAAAAAATAAAAACATCATACGAAATATGAAGGATAGTGAAAAAGAATCAGCAGATCCTAATGTGAAAACTGTAGCTGTTTTTGACTTGGAAAAGGTTCTTAGTTTACCGCAATCTAATGTGAATATTTTCCATTATAAAAGGAAATACCCCGCATACAATTTCACTGTGTACAATTTAATATCCCGTCAAGGGTTTTGTTATCTATGGCATGCACAAATTGCAAAAAGGGGTGCGAATGAAATCGCTAGTTGCTTATTACACTTCATTAAATCTGAAGTTAACAGGGGTATAAAGTCAATTTCACTGTATTCAGATAATTGTTCGGGCCAGAACAGAAATCGGTTCATATTCGCGATGTATATTTATGTATCACGTGTATTGAACGTAGAAGTTACACACAGGTTTTTACAAACTGGCCACACTCAGAACGAAGGCGACTCAATGCATGCCTGCATCGAGAAAAATATGAAAAATAAGACATTGTACTCGCCTGACCAACTGTACGAAGTAATCATGAATTCAAAAGTACAAAATAAGTTTGTAATTAAAGAAATGAATCAAAATGACTTTTACAACCTAAAAAGTCAAGTCACGACAAGCAAGAATTGGTCACAAGACACAAACGGGCATAAAGTATTTTTCTCAAAAATTAAAGAAATCAAAACAAGTCCCGATGCACCAAATAAATTATTATTTAAATATGATTTCGAAAGTGAATATTTGGTACTAGACACTACAAATCGTACGACGACGACGCGCACACGCAAATCAAATAATGCCAATGCTGTAGATGTTAATGAACTTCCACTTGCATATGCTCAATTGTTACCTATTTCTGACGCGTTGTTCAAAGACTTAATTAGCCTGTGTAATACAAATGCTATACCTCTACATTACCAAACATTCTATAGAAATTTGTTACCAGCGACTGAATCTCCAAATTTGGAGGTATTTGATTCATCTGAAGAAGAATAACTTTACTAGTTCCCGTATTTTTGATCTCATTATTATTTTAATTTGAATTTTGTTGAATTTTTATATTCATACGTATAAACATATTGATTATTAATAATTTTAAAACAAAAGGTACTGTGAAAGTATCAAAGGTCTTATTTTGTTAACAAATTATGCATGTCATGTTACCATAGATTTGTATTGAGAAAATAATAATATTTTGTTACATTTATATCCCTTCATTACCAAACATTCTATAGCCTAGAATGTTTGGTAATGAAGGAATTCGTAGAACGAAGATAACGTAGAAGGGAACAAGAATTTTTTGATTTATTGCTTAAAGAAGGTTTTTTTTTGTATTTTTATTTGTTGATTATTTTAAAACAAAAGGTACTGGCAATGTGTAAAGTACCTTGATTTGTTAATAATTTTTGCTTGTTATCTTAGATTTTTATTGAGAGAACATAATATTTTGTTGTACGGAGCCAAGAAAGAAGTTATTTCGTTAATTGTTACAAATCTTAACAAATGATCTACTGATTAGTTAATCATTTAAAAAAAAGTCATTAGTGGTAGTAATCTTCACCGAAACTCCACATTGCTGAATTATTACTGTCAAATTTTATTGTTGATAGTACGAACTTTAATTGTAGCCAAAACTATAATTATAATTTGCCTGAAATAAAAAAATAATGAACACAAAAAATGCATTTCCTTTTTTTCCCTTTAGTCATAAATATTAACTCTAAGTAATATGTGTTAATATGCAGCTAACTTTTCTTTAACATAATAATGGAATAAGTAATTATCTTTGTTTATTTAAGTTACCTTAGCAAGCCCCTAAATTGAAAAATGGGGTAAGTATTGCTAATACATTTCAAACATAATTGTAATAAAGGAAATAATGTAGTAATCTTACTTATACTAGCATAAATGTTTGTATTTACAAGTTCATTACTGCTTTAATACAACATACTTTTTGAAATATTTTTTCTTTTCTGGCAAAGTCTGGCATACATTTTGATACTCAGAATCCTGTATTTCATTACATTTTGAAAAATAGCATAATATTTTTTTTTTACAATTCCTAATAAACTATAAACATTAGTACTAACTTAAATACAACACGCAGTGCAACTTTTTTTTCTCCTTTTTTTGATACAAGAATAATTCTTCTTCGTTTGAAAATAAAGTAAATATGCCCATAAATTCAATTTTTTCGCCATACTGAAAAATCACCATTTTCGTCTTATGCCTTTTTTCCACTGGGGGTACGATATAAGGAATTTTGTTTAGATCTTTTGTACATACTCAATCTAAGTCAATACCTGTAATATAACACTAAATGTCATGTAATCCGAAATGTCTAAACACCAAAAGTCGCCACCATTAAGATTCCCATACAAAATACACATTAGTGCCGTGTGCGAAATTTGAATACTGTGATTGGTCGAGACCAAAAGGATTAGTGCCGGGTGCAAATTTCCAGGGCTGTGATTGGGCACAGTAACCTATAAAAGAAAGGCGTTTTTTGGTGAGCGGGCAATAATGACATACGCCTGTGTAGCCTTCGCACATGCAAAGCCCCGTCATATCCATAGGATGCAGACCCTCCAAAACCGCTTCCTCAGCAAGGCCACAAATTCCCCTTGGTTCGTTCGAAATGAGATCCTCCATCTAGATCTCAAAATCCCCACTATCCAGCAGTTCATGAAACGCCTCTCCAAGCGTTTCTTCGATAAAGTCGCCAAACATCGCAACCCTCTTGTTGTAGCGGCCGCTAGTTACACCCCCTCCAGAATCAGTAAACTTCGCCGCCCAAGGCATGTTCTCGCTGACCCCGATGACCCCATAACCCTCCTCCAAGAGAGCAATAGTGCAATCAGTACAGCTCACAAACACAAAAGATCGACATTCCAACCTCGCCGCCGAGGTCCCTCGCGACGTCCCCAAGTAAATTCTCCCCCCCGACCCTTGCTCGATGTAGTGCCAGCCCGCGCCGCAGCTGAGCCCGTAGCTTTGAATCCCCGACTGTGACCTCTGAGTTTGTTTCGGCCTTTCTTCTCAGAGATAGTCTAGGAAACGCCGTGCTCATCAAAGCATTAATCATATTCGATCCAGCCTGTCTCATCTTGCCGCCCTCTCCCAGCGACGCCCTAAGCCGAGGTTCGTACCCCACAGGGGGCGCCCTTAGCGTGCAGTCGCTTAGTTTTTAATTAGGATTTGAAAGCGAAAGAAAGACTAGCAGAACTGAAGCTCGAGCAAACAAAAGCCGAAATTGAGTTACAACAAGTACGGGTCCAACGTCTTCAAGCTGAAGCAGACACCTCAGAAGACGAAGAAGAGTTGGAAGATGACCTAGCTTCAGTCTGTATAAACACATGATTAAAAAAACCTGATGCAAGCCAACCACAGCCAACAAAGAAGCAAGAAGACCCCGTTGAAGTAACACCAACTCAAGAAGATACACGTCAGCCACTAATAGACGTGAGAACCCTCGCCGCCGCTCTCTCTCAAGCGGTACGAAGCACAAGGGAACCACCAAAGTACATTCAAGAACTACCGCTATTTAATGTAAACTGTACAGACTAGCTCGGTTTCAAAGCGGCTTATGAAGAAAGATTGAGGTACTTCAGAACAACAGAAAACTTGGCGCGTATACATCGAAGCCTACGCGGGACTGCTAAGGAAGCGGTCGGCTGTCTTGTAGTAAGCCAACCAGATCCAGAAATAGTTATAGACGCCCTGCAAAGAAGATTCGGAAGACCAGAAGCACTCATTCACGTCGAAATGGAGAAGCTCAAGTCGCTGAACCGGGTAACAGACAACCCCAGAGAGTTATGTATCTTCGCCGGTCGAGTGACAAACATAGTGGGCACCATTGATGCACTAAAAAGGACACAATACACAGCCCTGAGATGGCACGAATAGTAACTGAGAAGCTCACTCCTATACTAAAAAGTAAGTGGTACGGCTACGCCGCGAGGAAAATGGAAGATACACCCGAGTTAAAGAAGATCTCTATGTTTTTAAATGAAGAAGCTGACAAGTGTGGCGCCTACGCTCTACCAGAGATGACCAACGACGACTCGATGGGAAGAGATCGAAAGAATAGAAGGACAGAACGCACCTTCGCTATAGAGAAAAGAACAACATCAGACGAACGCTGCCCGCAGTGCAAACAAAATCATAAACTACCGTAAAACGGGGTGAATAGGGATGCAGGGGTGAATCGGGACGAAACTTTAAAATGGATTTTAACGTTGAAATAATATACTTTGTTGCCAGAAAAGTCTCTAATGTGTTTACAGTTATTTAATTAAAGATTAAGTGTCCTTGTTAGCAACAAACAAAAACATCGGAGCCGACGGTCCCACAAACACTATGTGGATCCAAGGGATCGGCAATGAAATGAAGCATGACAGCAGCAAGGTCATTAAAGTCAGCATAAGAGGAAAGTACGCGGAGGAAGAATATAAAATAGAAGCCGCGCGGACTGTGGAAAGATTGAACTTCACACCAGAAACAGTGTACGACCATCACCTAGAAGACTGCGAACACCTCATCGACATCAAAGATCAGATAGCATACTAACGCGCCTCGCCTAAGTTATTGATAGGTCAAGATAACTGGCACCTCATAGTGCCAAGGAAACTATGTACGCACCGGACGTCGTAACCAGCCAGTTGCCTCCCTTTTTTTTTTTTTTTTTTGTTCCCGGGGTGGAAAATCCTCATGGATGTCCGCCGCCCTGGGGCGGGCGACGGGGTCTGTCAGACTCTTACTGACTAAAAACCACCCCAGTGTTCCATCTCTCACCATGTTCCCACTCTCGGGTCAGGGGGGGGAGTGAGGTGTTTGACTCCCCCCGCGACGTCTAAGAGGGGCGCGCGTGGAACACTACGCGCCGCCACCTCGGGTCCAGATGTGTGGGGGGCGACGGACGTCCCCGAGTCCGTCGCCCCTGGACCCATTTAGGGGGGCTGGAAGAGGGCGTTGTCCGCCCTCCGCCGACGCCCGGTGCGCCTGCTGCGGGCCGGGTGAGAGGACGAGATCTCCCTCTCCCTTTCCGCAGCCTCCTTCTGCGAGACGACCGTTTCGCAGAAGGAAACCACCGCGTCCCAGGACTCTTCGCTGCCGACCATCGACTCGACCACGGCCGGCAGCGACAGGTCACTGCCTACTTCTGAGATGAGGGCACGGCGTGGCTCCTCCCAAGCGGCACACTCTGCCAGCGTATGCCGCGCCGTGTCCTCCCGGCAGTCGACGCAGTGTTGACACCGGGCGTCCGGCTCCCTGTTTATGCGACACAGGTACTTCCCGACGCAACCATGCCCCGAGAGCACCTGCGTCACCCGAAACGACAGGGAGCCGTGCCTCCTCCCGAGCCAGCGCTCGAGCACCGGCCGGACCGCCTCGACGGTGACGAGGCCAGCGGTAGGGCGTGTGAGCCTGTCCCGCCATTCCGCCACCAGGACCTCGCGAAGCTGAGACCGACGCAGCTCCATGTGTCGCTGCATCGGTCGCTCGCCCCGCGCCCTCGCTTCCTCGCGCCACCGATACAGTGACGCGAGTACTTTCGCCTCGAGGTCCCAGGGCGGGGATCCAGCCAGTGCGCAGGCCGCCTCGTAGGAGATCGTGCGATATCCTCTGATGACTCTGACGGCCATCGCTCTCTGCGGTTTCCGCAGAATCGCGATACTGCCGGCCGTCAGGTCAGAGGCCCACACCGGGGCCCCATACAGGGCCATCGATCGCACGACCCCCACGTAGAGCCGCCTACAGGCGGCGCTCGAGCCCCCCAGATTGGGAAGCAGCGTTGACAGCGCCCCAGCCGCGCCCAACAACTTGGGCGCCAGCCGTCGGAAGTGGGGGCCAAAATCCCACCGGCTGTCGAGCACCAATCCCAGGTACTTCATGGTAGACTCGACAGCGATCCGAGCCCCCCCGACCACGATGTGTGAACCGGGCGGCGGCGCCCGCCGGGGGCCATGAAACACCATGGCCTCCGACTTGCTGAGAGCCACCTCCAGGCCTAGGCGACGTATGCGGCCCACCACCTGTGAGACCGCAGCCGTCGCCAGCAACGCTGCTTCCCTATGCCAGCTCCCCCGGGCAGTGACCAGCGTGTCATCCGCGTAACACGTCAGGTCTACCCCCGGTCTGAGCTCGCCCCTCAGCACCCAGTCGTACCCGACGTTCCACAGGAGCGGTCCTAGGACCGAGCCCTGGGGAACGCCGCACGACATGCGGCGCTGGTTTCCGCCATCGCGTCCCATGTAGGTGACACACCTCTCCGACAGATAAGCCCCAACGATGTGGCGGAGGTAGGGAGGCACCCGATGATACCGCAGTGCCTCCCGAATACAACTCCAGGGCAGGGTGTTGAAGGCGTTGGAGATGTCCAAGGACACCGCCAACATCACCCCGCCCCGGGACACCGCTTCCTCCGCCAGGACTCTCACTCGCGACACAGCGTGTACGGTGGAGCGCCCATGCCGAAACCCGAACTGACTGTCGTTCAGGTCCGGCCCCTCTCTGCACAAGTGGCCGACGAGGCGGGCTGCGATTACTCGCTCAAACAGCTTACCCACCTCGTCTAGCAGCACTATGGGCCGGTACGCGGACGACGAGTCCGCAGGGCGCCCCGCCTTCCTGACCAGGACCAGACGACCAGATTTCCACAAAGAGGGAAACTGGCCCTGCTCAAGACACGCTGTGTAGAGTCCTCTCAGTTGGGGCTCTAGCTCCTTCAGAGCGAGGGCTAACGCGCAGCCGTGGATCCCGTCGGGCCCCGGAGCCACGTTCTTGGCCCGGAGCCGCATCACGGCTGCCCCCATCTCTGCCTATGTCACCTCTGGGACGCTGATGGCGTTCTCCTCTGTGGGCTCTGTGGCTGTGGACAGAGCCATCGGCGGCGGCGTATGCTCCGCTCTCGCCGGGAAGAGGGCTGCGACCACTTCCTCCAGCAGCTCGGGTTGGAGACTCTCCGTAAGCGGGGGCGCCGCAGCTCGAAGTTTCCCTCGAACCGCGCGATAAGGGCGCCCCCACGGATCCCCGTTTAGTCTCCAACATCTCCTCCTTGGCTCGCGTCTTCGCCTCGCTGATGGCCAGCCACAGAGTCCCCTTCGCCGCGCGGTACACCTCATACAGCGCGGCTTCTTCGTCAGGGACCCGACGACGTCTCCTCCGGTATCGGGTGTACTGGCGCCTGGCCGCCACGCACGCGACGCGCAGCTGCGCGATCTCGGCGGTCCACCAGCAGTACACCTGGCGCCTTGCTGACTGTGCGTGGACCCGGGGCATGGACGCATCGCAGATTTGCGTCATCGCCCCGCGGAACCACAGCGCCTCCTGCTCGACGTCGACGGGTCCGTTCGTTGCCGACTCCCGGCACCAGGCCTGGGCAATAGCGGCCTCCTCGAGAAGCTCTCTGTCGATGCGCTTACGCGCCCAGCGCGGACCGTCCGTTCGCGGGGCCGGTGAACCGCGCGCGACCGTGGTCTGGGCGGAGACGTCGAAGCGGATGTATCGGTGATCCGACAACGTCTCCACCTCCTCGACAGCGGGTCTAGCGAACGGCTGCAGCGTAATGACTACAGCCGCGGAGCGTGAGGCTCTGACCCTAGACGGCCCCTGAGCCTTCTTGGGTGCCGATGCCGGTGCTCCAGTGGGTACCGGCGGCGGCGGCGCCGTTTTACGGCGACCCTTCTTGACGACCGTCGTCCAGGTCTCTGCGGTAGACGTGGACGCGGTCGCCGAAGGTACGGTCGCCGGGGGTGCGGTCGTCCGGGAAGTTCGCGCGGACGCGCCCTCACCGGACTTCCTGGGCCCCTCCGCTGGCTTTTTGCCCCCCTTGGGCTTTCCGGCCGCCGTTGCCGGGCCCGACCTAACGGGCTCCTCCTGTCTCCGCCTATCCGCAGCGAGCGGCGGCCGGAGAGTCTCTGCCGGGAGGAGCCTCGACTCCAGGCCCTGCAGACGGGCATTCATCATACCCCCGCACTGTAGCATGCAGATGCGAACGATCTTCTCGATGTCCGTATCCGCAGGCAGGGCGGGGGTAGGGTTCGACGACGGGGCCGACGGTGGCGGGGCAGCGACGGGAGCGGAGCCGGTGGTCGCAGGACGCCTCTGCTGCCATTCGGCCCTCTGCGCGGCAAGCTCCCGCTTGAGGTCCTCTAGCTCGGATCGGAGACGCCCGTTCTCCTCCCACAACTTCGCCGTCTCCTCCGTGCTTGTACGGCTAAGGAGGACCCCAACTGCCTCCTTGATGCCGTCAGCCGCCTCCTTCAGAGCGCGCGTGAACGTGCCCTTCAGACTGCCAGACTTAGTGGCAACCTTCAGGACGACGTCCACGCCGTCCAAAACTTGGCGACTGAGCGCCACCGCCGACAGGCTCTCACCGGCAGCCGTCTGAGCAGAGCGCCGCTCTCGGGCCAGCCGTGCCAACTCGCTGACCTCGTCAGCCGCCACCGCCTTCCGCTGCGCCCGCTTTGCGGCATTCGCCTCGGCCTTGTTGGACCCCAGCAAGGATAGGCGCGAGGACGAGGAGCCCTCGCTCAGGTCCATTATCGAGGTTCCGGGGTCGCTCTCCACGCTCTCCACAGGACGCTCTGTGGGAACTGGAGTAGCGGGCCGAGACATTGGCACGAAGCGACCCGCTCGGTCACGGCTCGGCAACCGAGCGGGGGCTCCCCCCGCCACCGCGCGACCCCGCCCTCTCTGTGCCGTTGGCACTTTAGGGGCCGACAGATTCTCCTCACTGGAGGAGAGGCCTATCGACCCCGAGTCCCCGCTTCGCATGCGCATCCTCCGAGTGTTGGAGGTGCACCCGCGCGAGTCCAGGTCCCTATCGGGACATGAGCCTCCTCGACTCTTGTTGCCGTCAACGACGGCAAGCGGTGCTTCTGCGTCGCACAGGCGCTCCAGGTTAACCCGGAGCTCCTTTTGCGACGCAGGACTTGGTGGACGCAGGTCGGCGGTGGTCTGCCGATCCGCGAGACTATTGGTGCCCCCCCCAGATACGATGGGGCTGCCTTCCGAAGAAGGGCGGGACTGACCCTCCTTGAGTAGGAGGGTACCCGCCTGGGGAATATTGCCATTAGTCTGTTTATTCATGTTTTCCTTTTAAGGGTGAGGTCCCTTTTTCGCCGCGCTAACGACCGGATCCCCTCCGGCCATTCATCCCCTCGGCACGCTAGACCTTGGGATTGGGGTAATTTTTTAGAGAGGTTGTCTTCCTCGCAGCCCGGGCCTCAGTGGCCCGGACCCCCGGTCCTGAGCTCAGGATTACGGGGTGGCCGACGGCTGGACAGAACCAACCGTCGCCCCAGCGTGCCCACGCTGCCGCCGGATACCGGACAGACGCAGCGCGGGCATGGACACCCTCCACCACCCCACACTCTCGTGGGTGCAACGGCGCGAACCGCCCCTCCCCAGTCTACGCCCACTCAACTCCCTCTGTAAGCAGAGGGGGAGTAGACGTATCGACCGTCTGTAGCCCGGTTCCCTTCAACGACCATCGAGGATGATCGGTGATTGGAACCATGGCCCTTCCCCGTTTGTTGAAGATTAGCCGCCAGCCCCAAGTGTCCACCAAAACCTGGTGGGCACTTGGAGCCGACGTTGCCCAGAGTGCGCCACGAGGAGGCTCTTCAACATGCACCCCAGCCAGTTGCCTCCCTCACACAACTCGGCTGGGTTCTTCATGGCTGTCACAGCTCACTCACAGCCACCACAACATTCTGTGGGAAACTCAAAGAAAAAGAAGATGAACCATCAATGGAGGCAGCAATCAAAGATTACTTTAAACTCGAATCCCTGTGCATCGAACCAAAGAAACCAAGGGAAGATCCCGAACGAAAGCCATAGATACTAGAAGAAACCAGCAGGAGACTGCCTGACGGTAGATTCGAAACCGGCCTGCTATGGAAAGATAAAGACTTCCAGATACCAAACAACTATATGTATAGAAGCCGAGCGACGCCTGCGTTCACTAGAAAAGAAACTAGATAAAGATGAAGATCTGAAATTAAAATACGAAGAAAGAATAGATAACCGTTGGCATATATCACACTTGTAAGGTTTTTCACCATTGTGTCCTAGAATATGTTTTGACAAATTACTCTTTTCAGAAAAACTACGATGACGTACATCACACCTATAAGGTGTTTCACCAGTGTGTATTAGAATATGATTTGTTAAAGTGCTCTTTTCACGAAAACTACGCTGACATACATCAGACTTGTAAGGTTTTTCACCAGTGTGTCCTCGAATATGTGTTGATAATTGACTTTTTCTAGAAAACCTACGATGACATAACTCACAATTATAAGGTTTTTCACCAGTGTGTATTCGAATATGTTCAGATAAATGAGACTTGTTACTAAAACTACGCTGACATACATCACATTTATAAGTTTTCTGACCAGTTTGCTGTATCATTTGTTTTACTTGATTAAAACTACGCTGATCACCTTTGTAAGACTCTTTGAAGTAAGTGCCAGGTTCGGACGTACGTTTCTGAGTTGTCCGAATAACTTTCGAGTCTGATTTGTGTGTTTTCGTTGGCTCAGCTGGTATTGCATCTTCTAGTATTGTTCTTCGTGTGTCTAGTTTTGGCTTCTTCGCAACGGTCGCCCCTGTGATTATAAATCTGGTAAGTATAATGGTAGAATAAGATTGACATGCACTCGAATCGAAATAAGACCGAAAAGGAATTTCTGGTGACAATGAATAATACGCTTTATCACTAGAAGCATGACGTACAAAATTATACTAACATGGACATATGGTCTGTTTCAAAAGTATCTGATTAAAGTTTAAACAAACCCTGCTCAAGGAATAAGTTACAGAGTCATCTGTATGTAGAAGGTTTCAACTTTGTACCTCACCACTTTTCCCGCAAGAATTGTTGGAAAAAGTGGCAATTTAGTATGAAATCATTATTATTATTGATATGGCACAGCCGAAACTATCGGGACTAGGAGCGTGATTATCTCAAAGAATAAGAAAGCCAATTAACTCGAAGAATAAGATTGTTTCAACTTTAAACGATCTTATTCTTTGAGTTAATTAGCTTTAAACTTGGCAGGAATATTTGCCTAACTTTAAAGTTCGTCATTATTATTAGTTTTACAAAACTACCCTCAAGATGTATTCAAGATATACAGGGTGGCAGGGACATCGACGCGCTAACCATAACCATGAATTAAGCACATGATTCTTAACCGTAGCGTAGAAATTTATCTTTGGTTTTCAAAATAAACCAGCTGTTTCAGAGAAAATTACTGAGAAGACTCGTGTCCTGAGTAAAAGGTGGCGCGTCAATGTCCCTGCCACCCCGTATTATTAGCAAATATTAATTGAAACCTATTAAAAAAATACATTAAATACTATCTTCTGCCCGCGGCTTCGCCCGCGTGGATGTCGGAAATTATCCCACTGAAACATGCTACCGAGACAAAAAGTAGCCTATAAAGCCTATTAAAGCATTAAGTAAGCCTTTGTATCTTTTTGGTGTGCAACTACATCAACAAATCCTAACTAATCTAAACTAATGAATACATTCAATAATCATGGCACATCCAAAATTTGCATGCTGGATTTAGTAGGCGGAATACTACGAATTGTATTATGACATCTGTAAGCACCACATTTCATGCAAACAAACGATTATTATTATTATTTCTAATATTATAAACGTGAAAGTAAGTTTATTTGTTTGTTTCGCTTACACGCTAAAACGGCTGAACGGATTTAAATGAAATTTGGCACACACATAGACCATGAGCTGAAAGCCTATTTAAAAATTTGCATCCGGTTGCACACGAGGTTGTTGACATGTGCAATGTGAGCTCGGCTGTCATTGTGCCGATTGTCGTATCAGCCAATGGCCTGATGGCCGAAAGCCTCGATCAACATCTATCGAGGCTCTCGTTAGGCGGTTGGATTAAGGGCCTGATTCAAAAGGCAGTACTCCTCGATACTGCTCGCAATGTGAAGAGGTTCCCATATCTGGAGCCCTAAGCACCGGTAGCTTGGACCCTGCTCCCAACATCGGTGGATCACATTTTTTTTTATATTTTTACATGTTTTTTTTTTATACTTCACCACGCCAGGGGTTGATTCTTTATCGTTTGTTTTAAGTTAATTCGACATCGACAACTTGTTAAAATATTTCCATAGAAACCTTAAACCATTCCTGAGGGGTAGTTTAAAAAAACTTATAAGTATAAACTTCATTATTTACTACCCCTACAAAGAGTAATTTTTGAAAATGTATGATTAATTTAGATAGGCATTTGAGCCAAGTTTTTAGATCAATAAAATGAGATTTTTCATATTAACTGTGAGGTGAAAAGGGGGGATCTTTTCACCTCCAAGGCGATAAGTCTTTTGTGACCTTTCCATTATTTGTCTTATACGTTATTTATACCAATTTTCAAGTAAATTAACATATTTCAATGCCACATAATAAAATATTTCAATGTGAAATTGACTTCACCCCGTCAGGGGTAGATTTTCGAAAAACTCTGATACACTTTATTATTTATATACTTTATATACATACTGAGTTTCGTGTTAATCGGACCGCGCGTTAAAATTGTTCTACAGAAACTTTAACACCCCTATATGGGGCTTTGAGGGGTCAGATTTGAAAAACTTATAATGATAAACTTTATTACTTACTTAGGAGAGTATTCTTGTCCAAGTTCCAAGTTTATTAACCTAATGAATATTTTTTTTTCATATTACTGTATCCCCGCTTTACAACCCCGCAGGGGTGGAATTTCGAAAAACCCTTTCTTAGTGGAAACCTACTATTCACGAAGAACACACCCTCCAAATTTCATGTCTCCAGGACCAGCGGTTTAAGCTGTGCGTTGATGTATCAGTGCCAATTGTGGTCACCCATCCAAGTTGGAACCACGACCGGGGTTGCTTAACATGAGTTAGCGCTACGACCACAAAGCCATCGAGCTTCTCACTCATTCCTCATTGTATTATATACTTCAATGATTAGGTAATACCTACGTAAAGTTTCAGCCAATTGAACTGATCGGTTATTCTATAGCATTTTACATATATGTTATTCTTTAGATTGATATAACTCTTTTATTTATCAACCGATTGAGATGAAACAAACACTCATTTTAAGTGGAGCAAACCAAAACGCATTAGTGAAAACCGCATCAAATCGGTTAAGCCGTTTCTGAGATTAGCGTGCACAAACGTACAGACAAAAATGCAAAAAATCATTGTTTTGGGTTCTATTTCGTTCATGAAGCTCCCCTATAATAGTGTTTCTTATATATCTTCCATGTACAGACAGTGACCAGTTACGATTTTATTATATGTATTGATAGTTTTAAATATTTAAAAATGAGCTCGTGGCATATACAAGTAACTAATACTAACTTGTCATCTCGCTGGCTCTACGTTTCTTCTTAGAGACTTCTTGTTCTTCTTCCACTTCAACTTTAAACTCCATTAAAACACACCATCTTCTGAATCTGATACAGAATGGTGTGGTGATATATCTGCTACATCTACACAGCTATTGTCCAAATTTTCCAGTTTTCGCTCTGTAAGTAAACAAAAACCGTCAAGAGTATTACTCGTATATTATTTATTAATACATATTTGTTTTATTTCAAAGTCAAAGCATTTATTTGAAATAGGCACATAAAAGGCACTTTTGTATACACATCAAAATTTATAATAAAATACAATTGATTCTAGTTGCCTCTTCTAAAAGGTAGTTTTCGTATGGAGAAGAATTGGCAAGAAACTGTTACTCTTTTAAAGTTTTAAAATATATTTTTATATAGATTAATTATGCAATTATATGTGAAGAGGATGCACCTAAAATAAAATTACTATACTCTATTATATATATATATTTCACAATATTATGTGGTTGCCCAAACCTTGAGTTGAATTAAACCAAACATTACCAAAACTTTGAATTCAAAGCATAATTTTTTTATTAATACAAAGTAAATGGCTAATAATTATGTTTTACTTATTTTAAGATATTATTTTTGTTAAGAACATACCATCACTTTGATGTTGGCTCAATATTATTTACTAGTCCCTCACAAACAGTTGGAAATTCTTCTTTGATAGCAATGCTGTCTGTTTGAACAACATCAACTATACTTATGTTCTCTGTTGCAGATTTAATAAACCCTCCGTATATCTCAAAGCGGTCTTCGTTTATTAAAGAATTAGGCTGTAAATAGATGATTAAAGTATTAGGAAAATATGTCGGTGATCACTGTCCCACAAGCACAACTTGTTAAAGTCACTCAAACGAGCCCCCACAAGTGGGTATACTTAAGTAGGTCCAATATGCCCTGGAGAGTCGGTCATGCAGTTACTTCCCGTTGTTCTCATACGCCGTGTCCCCGTCCTACGGGGACAGCGGTACTTCAATTAAATATTTAAAAATACTTCCCGTTGTCCCTGTTAATGAATCATATGGGTTAGGTTAGCCGCGGCAGCGGCCGCCGAGCGCCAGATTGTACGTACGAATGTACATTATGGGAACAACGGGAAATAAATTTAATCACGTCCCGCTGTCCCTGTGACGGGGATATGGCATACAGGGACAATGGGAATAAACGGGTCATGCTACCAACCTCGCTGACCACTGCACAAGCTATTGTTGCATAGATCACGCTGACATGACAGATGACCATTATCAAACTGCCACATACAAGTTTAGTTTATATAAAAGTTGTAGCAATATCATGTGGAGTATTTAACATGTAATGATTGTGAACTCCTAGCTGATAGCTTTAGCTTGAGAGATATTGCTTCCACATTATACAGAAATTAAAATTATAAGAATAAAGGTCGATTAAAGAATACCTCACCTCATAATCCTCATTCATCTTCTGAGCGAACAGCTCTTCAGCCTCCAGACACTGTCTCAGTAATCTGTAGCATTGCTTCAATTTACCGCAGCAGAAGAAACAAGCAAGCATCGGTCTTCTGTCTTCAGTTTTAAACTGCAGCAAAATTTGTCATACAATATTTTGTTACTATGAAGAAAATACGTCTAATCTATAATTGCTGTCTAAGCCTGTGCGCATTCGCCCAGAGGACACGGTGGAGCACACGGTGGAGGTCTGCCCTGCCTGGGCGGAGCACCGCCGTGTCCTCGATCGGCAGCGGCGGCGGCCTCTCGCGCCCGGCCCTGTTGCAAGGACAGTTGATGATTTCCCATCCAACAAAAAAAAAAGGCTGTGCGCATCTTAGAGAGAAGGCATGATATTCGATCACCACTCTAGCTCAAGGCAGATTATACAACTTAAAATACATATTTTTCTTTGACCACAACACAGTGACACTGCAATGGATAAAAGGGCAGAGTAGATCTCTAGGTAACTGTGCAAGTGATGAAATGGCCAGGAGAGCATCCAGCTTGTCAGTCCGTGGTCTTGAACCCATCATGCCCATCCTCTTTGATTACTATGCAGGAGGCTACTGGAGTTCACCTACACAAACAGAGAGCTGGTGGACCTCGACACCGGGCCGCAGACAGTCCAGCTATGCCATGCTGATATGGCAGCCTACCAAATGTTTATCATGCCTGGACAGGAAAGGCTTGTGCTTGGTGACGGGGACCATCACGGAAATGAGGAAACTGTTGAGCATGTGCTCTTTGAATGCACAGGTGTCACACAGATTAGGACAGAAACCCTCGGGGCACCTAGATCATACACAGATGTTCTTAATAGACCAGGAGGTGTAACCAACTTCTGGCGGGAGTGGGCTGGTTGGAATAACCACTGATGGCCACCATGGCCGACGCACAATGGTCCACCTGAAGGATTAAGTGTGGAAACCAAACTCTCTAACAAAGACCATACATATTTGTTTTAGGTTCACATTTCCTCATGCTGATTTGCTTCTCTGATGTCAGTGATTTCCATTTTCCCCTAAGGCGACTCTCTGACCGAAACCTAAGGTATACTCCAATGGTTTAGGTAATTAACTGAATGTAAACAAATCCTAAAAAAGGTTTTTTTTAGTTGACCCTTTCTTGTTTAACATGTTGACTGCCAGACAACAGACACAATAGAAAATCTATTGTTGGCGGACACCGGTGACCGCGGTGGCAGTCAATGCATTAAAAATATGTTATAACGAAATTAAATTTATTTCAGATTTCTACGACATCCTCCTCTTTATTAGTTTGTGCTCAAGCAGTTACGTCTATGAAGAGTCGTTTAAGAATAAACATTATCATTTATTCTTGAACCACTCCTCTTAGATGTAAGTAACTGCTTGACCACAAATTTTTAGTTAGTTTTATAATAATAATATTTTGTCATCTGTCCAACGTAAAGAGCTCAAAAAGACAAGTTCTCTAAACCTTTCAAAATACAGAATTTAGATAATGTTGCTAAATTGAAGAGTACAACTATGACTCAGCGTGACAACTGAACTGAATAGCAAGTATTACATTTTTGATGTTTTCATTTAAAATGCCTAATTATATTATAAAATAACTTCGTTAAAAGTGCGTGTGGATAAGCTACGACATTTCGGTATTTATGCCTGTAGTCATGCAATAAATAAAATTATTTTAAATTTTGAAACAAAAGGTTCAACACCGATCAATCACGTGGTTTATTTAGTTTACCTTTATATATCTATCTAAACCAACGGAGTATAGGTACTTAGTATGAATCTTTGTGTAGAAGAACATTTAAAACCAGACAACAGTTAATATACTCATTCGTATTAAAACTATCAACTTACTGGAACATCAGTCAGCTTCTCATATAGCTCATGCAAGTTCCTGCTGGCCACTATAAACATGCGAACATTCTTCACTAAACATATTCGACACATTGGCAGTTTTTCCATCATAAAACACAAAAAGTATCACACGTGTTATTTAGTTCAACTTTAATTTATATTAAAGATAACACTGTTGCGTTGCATACAAATAACAAGCCTCCCGGCTTGTATATGATTAGTACGATTTGTTCTAGAAATCTACAAACATTTAAAACATAAATTAGTAAAATTTTATATATTTCGTAGTTAATCCAGACAATCCTTTATAACAATAGAGTATAATAACTATAAAGGAACTAACTTATCACCTTATTTACCGGTGGTTCACGTTTATTTCGTTAATAACGTATGACAGCCTTTGAGTAGGACATGAATAATCACTGAGTCACAGACAACCAGAGACCATAGATAAATAATACCAGACACTACGATAGACTGACACTAGGAATTTGAAAAAAAAAAATATTATAGAAAAATTCGATAGAAAATCAATTTGTTTATTCCTCTAAGACATTTACATATTATAAAAAATCGATTAATAAAATATTGCTTTCTTATTCGCTGCCGATTTTTTTCACCTGAAACTGTCGTTAAATTATTCGCCAACAGACTTAAATTATTTATTTTATGATGTACTGCTTATTTCTTAAGGTTGAATGGGTAGTGGTAGCCGTCGAAATTCTAGTTTTCTTGCGTCTTTTACAATTTGCAGGTCAGTGTCAGGTTGTATCTTGATCAAAATATGATGCTCGACAGTAAAAAAATCTGGGGGTCTACTACGAAGTGCAAAGTGCGAATGATCGGATCGGACCGACACATGGCCGAACCGAATATTATTGAAAAATGCGAAAAAAGTTCGGATCGGCTCAGTTGGGTCGGGACCATAGTCAATATTCGAAAGAGTGTAGGAGTGTAGGATCGGGACCAAAGACATTAAATTATTTACTTGACAACTTAAATCTCTTTGCTCCGCACTAAACTCCCCGCGTTCCTAATTTCTAATCTATCTAGATCTTAGGCACCCTAGATTATTTTGTGTTCTAAGTTTGTTATCAGTAATTACAAGTGTAAACCAAAGTATGGCGAGTATTATTTCGAAACTCCAATGATGTCTCAACCCCCTGGTGACGAATCCTCGACATAGATTATGTTGTAACGTATGATAACATTTGTAATTACATTGTCCGTTTCTAAGGTTCTGTACCCAAAGGGTAAAAACGGGACCCTATTTCTAAGACTCCACTGTCCGCCTGTCTGTCTGTCACCAGGCTGTATCTCATGAACCGTGATCACGGAGTATTTACTCCGTGACCGTGATAGCTAGACAGTTGAAATTCACAGATGATGTATTTCTGTTGCCGCTATAACAATAAATACTAAAAACAGAATAAAATAAATATTTAAGTCGGGCTCCCATACAACAAACGTGATTTTTTGCCGTTTTAAAACCGCAAAAAAAAACTGTAAACCGCAATTTGCTGTTACGGAACCCTTCATGGGCGAGTCCGACTCGCACTTGGCCCTTTTTTAAATTTTTTATCCTTATTACAGCTTGGCCAAAAGTCGTGAAAATAATGGTGGCGCCACTATCTTGCATGTTGTAACCCTAAATAGTACGACTAAAACGGTTTTGATATTAGTTTTTTTTTAATTAATGTGAATATTGGCGGGTTTTATGAAAACAAGAAAAGCTCTGAAACGCTTGTTCAGCCACTGCCTAGAATGATAACATTTGCAGTTATTAAATTTAATGAATTAAAAATAAAATTATTAGGTATTTCAAAATACTTTAAAACCGCTAGAGTGACATTTATGGCATTCACTGCATTCCATCCGAGACAGCCTTATTTGTCTATCTATATCCTCTTCTCGTCTCTTTCCCATTTGTCACCTTCGCAAATGTCACTATATATTACTTTCTGTCAGTCTATCGGCTATCATATCGTGTCTGTGGTTCATCCGCCTGACTATACAGTCAGGCTGATATAGTCTGTGCCATAGAGTTAAACTGTTAAAGTAATCGGGTAGTCTGTAAAAATGTACTCTATGGATAGCACAGTGTACATTTTTATATGTGGTTGTGGCTGTGGATGTGGGTAGTTTGCAATGTTCATAGATTAGAACAAGTCGTATTAATAATCAAGCCGGTAGGCTTGTTATTTGTACGCAACGGAAGTGTTTATGTAAATTAAGTTGAACTAAATAATACGTGTGATACTTTTTGTGTTAAAAGATGGAAAAACTGCCAATGTGTCGGATATGTTTAGTGAAGAATGTTCGCATGTTTGTGGCCAACAGGAACTTGCATGAACTATATGAGAAGCTGACTGATGTTCCAGTAAGCTGATAGTTTTAATAGGACGTAGTTAAGCAGAAAGGACTCGATCCACAATAAGTCGGTTTTGAGTTTAAAGGCGTTTGAAGTTTCAGCTGTAATTTCTCTAACAAAAAGTTATTAATTTTTTAAAATTTTTGCCTGTTATTATTATAATGATTATAATGAGCAAATAAAATATATTTTATTTGCTCATCAAAATAGTGCTATATTTTGCAATAGATTTCGAGATATTAAGTGAAATGTGGGTTGAGTCCTTACAATTAAACTTAAGTTTGTAAAGACAGGGAAGTACTTTTTTTTTACTTTCTCAGAATGGACTCAAAACTACCCTTCGACTAGAAAATAAGTTATTAAAAAAATATTAAACAAGTATTATTATAAAAAAGTTACATATTTATTGACCATAAGAACATACTCTTAGAAATGTCATTACTCAGAAACAATTCAAGCGGACTGAGTT